>BMAW01018553.1:21463-174006 GCA_019974015.1 Nephila pilipes | reverse complement strand
TATTGGAATTTACAAACACCAGTACATTTCTTTTTTTTTTTTTTTTTTAAATGCTTTGCCAGAAATTTTACAAATTTAATTTTTTGAATCTAAGAAAAAAAGTGCTACTATTTATTTACTAATCTTTAATTCAAGTTTAAAATGTAGCATATTGATGAATGCTATTGTGCTTATGTATAAATATTTTTTAAATTATATTTACGTATATAAATATTATACATCTAAGATGCTTGACATGAATTCCATCCACCTCCCATAAATTAATGTAATAATATTGTTTAAGAGATTTGTTGAATATTACAACCTTCAAAATATGACAAGCAGTAACATTGTTATATATCTTGTGACATAAATGACAGCTCTTTTAATGGGCGTTTTGTTGTCATTCTTTAAGTGTTAGTTTCGTGAGTTTTTTTTTTTCTACTGGCAGTAAGAACATCACTAAATCATTATTGGATATGTGTGTGTTCTAATAAATAGTAATTGTAATATTCCATAATCTGCTGTAAGTCATCCTGTTATTAAAAGAATAGTCGTTTGTACATGCTTTTTGATTTCAGACTTTTCATTTATGCATTTTACTTAAATTGAATAAATTTTTTTTAAACTCTCTACACACAAGAAATTTAATTATAAACAAAATTAAGTAGGAAAATAAGAAAGAACAATTATAAGCACATACACATGGGTAAATAAGTAAATACAATTTTATTCCCTGACAATAAATAAATTGTTTGTTTCAATGAGTTTGATAAAGGACTTGGACCTGATAAGACATTTAAAAAAAAAAAAAAAAGGTTTATGTATACTGCAATTGAGATTTTCACTCTTGAATTTCCAACTTTTTGTTCTCCTTAATAAATTTCTAAGATTTCAATTTAACACATTTTTCTTTGTATCAATTACTCTTAAGAGTAAAATATGAAGATTATATTAACAGAAATTAAGTAATTCTTATATCTAATTCTCTTCAGCCAATCTAACAACTTTCCTTTTGTTAAATAAGCCAGTTAGTCAGAGAAAACAAATTACAACACTATAAAGTTAATTTGATTGAAATAAACTAAAAATTTTCGCCTGTCTATGTATTCAAAATTCGCCAAATCAAAACAGATTTTCATCCTCCGAAAATGTTTATTAAAATAATCCCATGAAATCAAAACATGTGTACAAGCAAGGAATCATAAAATTTTTACATAATAATAATAATAATAATAATAAATAATAATTTTTTTAGATTCAAATTTGAAAGGAAATTGGATACAATTCGGAGTACACAAAAGTTAAATTTCTTTGAGAATTGTAACTAAATTGCGAAAAAAAAATTGAATCACTTTGCTTCAGCTGTAATAATAATTGTGTAGTATGCAGTTTTTGCTCCATTTCATTTTTTTCAGACAAGGTTATATCTGTTCAGCAACCTATGTCTTTGGTATCCAGCTTCAAACTATTTATACATTGAATCTCTTTGATAATTCATTCATCTTCTGAAAAAAATTGAGAGAAAATTTATTTTTAAAGCAAAATTTATAGTTACTATTTTTACTCAAAATTCCTCATAATACAATATAAATTTAAAATAAATTGAAAAATATTAAAATGAGTAATGCATGGATTAAGTAAATTAAATATACACATGTATTAAATTTCCTTATAATACTAATAAAATTTGAACATACCAATTAGAGGAGCACTTGATGTTTTACATTTCAGTTGCCTGTTATACCGGTTCAAAGAGCTCAAAGAAGTTTGTTTTCCATCATGTTCAAATATTGATGGAACATAATCTGGGTGCTCTGCATCATTTGCAGGTTATCCTACAAAGTAGTTTAAATACAAATTTCACTAACAATATACATTGTAAACAGTTTTATAAGAAAATAATTTGTATAATATTTAATTATGCTTAATTTATAAGATTTGTAATAATTATAGTTGACATTATTTGCAAGAAATAGAATAATAATCCTTTTCACTTTATACCAATGCTTCATATACTATTTATATTAGTGAAAATTATTTCATGAAATAATCTCAATCATACTGTGTAAAACAATACTTTTTTTTATAGAAAAACTGACCAAATGTAAATGTAAAATCTAAAAAGGAGAAACGCAAAATCAATGTTTCTGAATGATATTGTGACAATTATAGCTCGTATTGCAATAAATATTGTGACAATTATAGTTCGCATTGCAATATAATTACATCATGCTGCACAAGAAACGGTGAATCTAATCAATAAAAATTCAAGCATACATAAATTATGTATATATATATATATATATATATATATATATATATATATATATATATACAGGGACGTCTTAAGGCATGGGCCAACTGGGCCCTGGCCCAGGGCCTCGCCTTTGAGGGGGCCTCGCCTTGTTCTCTACTCGGACGCCTCAATAAGATCATGATCAAAATAATTTTAATCGTCAAATGTTATTCCCGGACATGACTGGTTGCAGACAGTTACTTCTATATTAAATATATCTATTTACAACGCTTGCTGAGAATCAGGGAAAATATTAATTTTATTTCTAAAGAGAAAGATATCCAAATTATATTGATAAAAGTGCTGCTGTGGAATGGACAGTCACAGACACTCCTTCCAATGACCTTTTATTTATTTGCACTCATGAGTTAAGGATCATTCATGAATGGCAGCACAAGTGACACAAACACATTCCCTATTTTATGACAGGCGGCAGGGCTCAAAAAAAGAGGGTTGAAATGACCCTGAAGAAAATCACACTTTTTTGAAGAAACAAGTAGCCCACGGTTTGGTCTGAATCAGCCTGAGGTGTAGAATTGCTGAAACAGTGGCCTGAATCATCAATTCTTTCCTTTAAATTTAATTTTTTTGCAACAGCAAAAGGTAATTATGTTTTCATTTTTGAATTGCATTTCTTTGAGATTTAAGATAATTTAAAAAAATTTATATGGCATTAAGAAAAGTAAAATAATATGAAATTGTATTTGCTTTTTTTACAGAGAGAGTTATAAATATAATATCCAGTCTTGGAAAAATTCTGCTCTTTTTTTTTTTGTAAATTTTCTCTCTCTCCCATGTGAACAACATGAAATAATCTCTTAATGGCTTATAAAAACATATATAAATATTTCAATGGACTCTTTAGAATATTTTTATATTGTTTAATATGCATATAAGTGCGCTTTCCTCCGTTTTGAATGCATTATGATCTTCCGAAGAATTTTCAATGTGTATTGTAATTCAGAGAAATATTTTTTTAATTTCTTCTAAATATGGAAAGTGTTATTTTACTCGTTTAAAAATTCAAATTACTGTCCTTTTCTATTATTATTGAATCCTAAATAAAAAAAAAAAAGACATCTATAAAACGAATATATTACATTACTACAAATTGTGGTAATGTAATATAAATGTAGAAAAACAATCACATAACAGGAATCCTAGAGTACGATTTGATTATTAGATAAATAAATGCCTGTACAATAATTACTTGTTTTAAGATTATACATCAAAAATGGAGAAATTTTCGTCCAACACAATACAAAATAAAAGATTTTTAGTGCATTAGACTCCTCACTAGAAATTTTCTATTTACGTGTGTATGTTTAATCGGATTTTCCTGCAGAAAATTGAAATTTATTATATATACTTTAATTTTAACTCTTATACTTTAAAACTTATAATGTATTTATACTTTATCATTTATTAATACTTTATTACTTACTGATACTATTAGTATAAAATGTATTAGTATTATCACATATTAGTATAAAATGCTTTTAATGAAAATTACATGAATACAGTTCTCCTAATTTATAATTTATGTAATAATGTTCTTTAATTTTTGATTTCCTTTTAATTATAATTCTTTGTTTCGTTTGATAAACATAATAACAAGGTTATATATATTTCTTATAGTTACAAAAATATATTTTTCTGAGAATTTTTAAGAGATTCCAAATATTATGTAAAACAATACAATATAGAAACCTATAATCATTTTACAGATTTTTTTATCAGCATGCCATTTCCATTAAAATGGAAATTGCATGCTGTATTTATTATTATATATTTTCTTAGATATTCAGTATTCAATATTTTCTTAGATATGATTCTACATTCGTAGTTTAAAAAAAAAATATTTAAGGAAATCTAATAATTAACTGTATGCGATAAAAAACTAATATAGATTTATATTAGTATATAGTACATATCTATAACTGCATTATAATGATGATTTGAAATATGTTTTGTACATTAATAATAATGAAATAATCATAAGATAAAAATTGGAAAATTGAATACAAGAAGCAATCACTTAATTGAAGCTTTGTTCTTTCTATTCACGAAAAAGAAAAAATAAATTATTTTAAGAAAATAAATCTTATCACTTTCAGAATTATTACGAAAATGAGAGTTACAAATTGCTTTCATTTTTTAAAACGTTTTTCTGAATTTCACTTGGTGTGTGTGTGTGTGTGTGTGTGTGTGTGTCATCAAATTTTCGATCGTTAATTTAACCAACTTCCCATCAAGCTAGAAATCTGAAACCTTGGGAATCGTTCTCACTAGCCTAACAATACGATATTTGGACATTTGCGACAAGTTTTAGCTAGTATTTTCTTCAATAATGCAGTTTAGCCCAAACACTTGGCGCGATTTCAAAAATTGGCATCAAACTTGGCGATTTTTTTGTTTGGCTGAACGTTAAGTCCGTAAAACGGACCAGGGTAGCCACATTTGGCAAAATACTGCCAAATAATTCTTGTCGCCAAGAGTGATTGGGTTAAACTGCATTCCAACCATTTAATTTACAGAATTAATTAATTAATTTTAGTTACTTTTAACGTTTTTATGTATTTCACTTGGTTCGTGTTTCTGTGTGTGTGTGTGTGTGTGTCATCAAATTTTCTATCGTTAAATTAACCAACTTCCCATCAAGCTAGAGTTCTGAAATTTCGGGAACCGTTCTTACTTGCCTAACAATGCAATATTTAGATATTTGCGACCAGTTTTAACTAATATTTCAATAATCTTTCTTAATAAATTTTGCCACTATATAAAAACGTTGTTTTTAAAAACGTTGGTTTTTATCTCGAATTATTTATACATCTTGATTTACAAACTAATAAGCGAGTGTTTTTCCTTGAACGGAACAAAAAAAAAAAGCGAAATGCTACACATTGTTATGTGCATATTACTTGAGATATGTCATGATGATTTCAAAAACAGTGTATTTATTTATTTATTCTTAGTAGCAAAATAATAATTTTTTTTTCGTATAACTTGTGCCCGAATATGTGTGTCATTTTAAAAAAATTTCTTAGTTATTTTTAGGATATTAATAAAAGAGGAGCAATCATTTTCTAAATTATTCATAATTTTTCTGTTTATCATCTTGTACCTGTTTGTAAGTTGATTCTGAACTATAACTAGTCTTTTAATTTAAATTTTACTTATCATTTATTTTTTAATAACTGATCATTTTATTTTAAAATATCACTCATGAGGAAAAGGGGTACTCCAGTTAGTATAGAGATAAAACCTTTAAGGCTCCCGTCGACACGACACCAAGAAATCCCGTGCGTAATGATAATCCTATAGAATTTAGTGCTGTTATATTTAGATCTGGAGTATTGCTTTTAATTGCATGGAATAAAATGCATTTGAAATAGCGAAAAATAATATAAATGTTTCTTTAGATTTTGATTTTTTTAAAAAAGTTTTGCAAGTATTTTTAAATATTTATTAAAGACCTCTGAACATTCACATCCCGAGCACTAAAACGATCGTAAAAAAGTTTTCAATCATTGGATAAAAAAAAAAAATCAAGGAACCTATGCTGTTTCAAATGCACATACTTTGAAAATTTTAAATTCTTTTACTTACAAGTAATTAGAAAGTCAGCATTGCACATTTGAGAAAAGAAGAAAAAGAGAACATGCAACTCCTTCTTTATGCGTAAGGATACAGGACCCCCCCACCCCTTGTCTCATTGATGAAATGTGATTTATGACTCGTTCCGTGGATTTCGTACCAGAAATGTAGTTTTCTCAGAATTCGTTACGTGTTTGAGACTCTACAATCACGTCGTTCTTTAGCATGCTGGAAACTGCATTTGAAAATTACTACAAATACGTTTTCTGAAATAAGCTATCTTCTGATTTTTATTCTATCATGCTAAAATTATTTATTAGTTTTCTTTATTTGTATTATTTCTTGATTTGTTTTAACTGCATCTTCATAATTATATAACTGAGGGAAAAAATTGTTATTTAAACCTGTTTGTGCGTCTAGGGGGGGGAGGCTTTTTTGTGCATTTAACTTATTGAGTACATTTTTTTTAATGTACCAAAATAAAAATCCTTATTTCTATCAACTTTCAATTAATTGTATATACTTATGAAATATAATTTATAAAACTATTAATAATATTTATACGAAAAGGTTTCGAGAATATAGAACAAGCATGTATTTTTTTGATGCGTTTCTGTTTTCTCTCGTACTAGTAAGTTTCATAATTTAACAAAGTTAACTTTAATAAATATAAGTTTCATAACTTAATAAAGACTGGCATTTTGAAAATAACGTTACAATAGAAAAATTATTTAAATTTCTCAGATATAAATGAATTTATCTAATGTTTTGCACAAAATACAAATAATTTCTAAATGAATTAATCTTTTCTAAGTAATAATTTCACTAAAAAATATATTGAATTAAAATGTATTGTTTTTTTAACTTCTAATTAAAATAACATTCAAGCGTTACAGATATTTTTCTTACTATTCAACTTTAATAGTGACACCTTTATTGTTAAACTTTATAACTCATTTGTTTCTTCTTGCAAAGTCTGATGACAAAAATTTTTCGGGCAGAGTCCTTGAAGAGAAATAAATAAAAGGCATTTATTACATCTTTAAATGATTCTCAAAAATGGGATTTACTGTTATAATTAATACAAAACCCATTATATTTTTCTTACAAATGTTGTTTAACATTTCATGCTTAAGATTTCTTTACTTTTTGAATTTTGTAGATATGAAACCCTAGATATATTTCAATGTTTGGAAATTTTATATTTCGCAATATTACATTTTATGCTCCCAAATTTCATTTTTTTGGAAAATAAGAAAGAATTTGTGTTATTAATTTGTAACCATTAAATTTCTACAAATTGTCATGAAAAAGAGAACTTTTATAAGAAACAGAATGAAATATATCACGTTCCTCAAAATTTCATGCAGAATCTGACAGATAAATTTGATGTGATTATGCAAATAAGGATAAGAATAGTATTATTGTCATTTTGCCAGAATTGGTATATTATCTTCATATATTATAATAATATTCCAGATAGCCTAGTAGTTTGGCCGTGAGCTCGCCGTTGTCGATGTTTCGCTTGAATCTATATTCCTTTCTAGATACTCAGAAGAGTATCGCACTTTACTTTCGAAGATTGAACCTCTATAGATTTAACTTGTATCAGTTTCTCTGCATCAGAGGTCTTCAAACTGGGTTCTGAGAAATCATTTTGTGTTCGTGTATTTAATGATTTCATTGAATAACTTATTTATCATTCTTAATTTTTCGCATTTTGAAACTCGTGGTAAAAATTTCATTCTTATTTTCTGATATGATTTCAAATTATCCTTTAACTGAATGCGAATCAACTTTCCCACGGTCGTAAACCTGAAGGAATGATCCTTATTCAGCTTTTCGTCTCTGGTAGAAATCCCTTTATTCAATACCACTTGAATAACACATGATCCAAAGAAATCCTACCATATAAATTCAACATAAGGTAAAATTTTCTCTCTTTCGCTCAGGTTAGAAGTCTTCAAACTAGGTTCCGTGGAACCCTAGGGCTCCTTGGAACTTTGACAGGGGTTCCGAAAGGGATCACTATTTGCTTAATCTTAGCTCCAAAACATTAGACAGTTTGCTTGTAAAAATAAGTATAAATAAATATTTTATGGATAAAATAAAATCACGTGCGTTCAAATACATTAATCGAGGCGCATTAGGTCACATATTGGCCACCATTCTTTGGCTTAGGTCAGGGGTATTCAACACTTTGGGTAACCCTTTGAGCTTAGCGCGTTTTCTTTGATGCTTTTTAGAGTCATAAAGCGAACAAACATATATTTCCGAATGGCCATGAACTCGCCGAAAACATTTCAGTCAGACGTATTCGTTTTAGATGCAGCATTTTTTCGAAAATCTTCTCATCCCCCCTTTTAAAGTTTTGACTTCCTGATGGATAATTGGGGAGGGTTGTGGCAACACAATGAACGTTGACAGGAAATTTTATGGCTCATTAAGGAACCCCTCTCTCTCTCTTTGGGTTGAATTATTTTCCGATAAAACATTCGTTCAAAAGTGTGAGGGTATATGTACGGATGAACACATATATGTACGGATTTGTTATAATTTAAAATATTATTGCTATTGTTAGAACATATTTTAGAAAGAAAAAAAATCTCATTTACTACCTTACCGTTCATTGTCTTATTAAGATATTTTTATTGCGATAAAATAAAAGTACAATAGTAATTGTGTAAATTTGAGTAGGATTAAAGCTTTGATATCCTATTTTTTGTGCTCTTTGATCAGTTAGTTCTGTCAAGAAAACTATAAGCTCAAAGGGTTTCCAAAAGTGTAACAGATGAATACCTCTGCTCAACATGATAGGTCTTATGCGCCACGAGGATTCGAACCCACGAGCGCGAGATCATAACCACTCAGCTGTCGCTTTCGTTTTAAACTGAAAGTATAACAATAATCAAGAATAATGAAACATATTTTTTTAAGCCTCAATAAAATAGAAAGGGGGGAAAAAAGACTTCATGCAAAAGATTTATATACTTTTTTTTCTTCTTGTAAATAATTATTAAAAAATACATGATGCAATGAAGTTTAGATTTTTCAATTTGAGTATTCTTATTAAACTGCTTAAAAAAAGTGTTTTATGCCATTTCGTATTGACAAATATCACCGCAAATTGTTCTGATTCGGTTTCCGCCTTTATTAAAATTTATTTTTTTATAATAATTAATCACTGTACAAAATTCGGAATGTTTCTTTTTTCGTACTCATTGAAAATATTTAATTAACACTGTACATCTTTAATAAATTAAATGATTTGATTAAAAAAAAAGGAAGTAGCCGGAACTGCTGTTCCTCAAACAGGAAAATGGGCTACTTATTGAAACAGCGAGAAAAGCAGTTTTTTTGTAAAACTTGTACGTATGGGTAGTTTTCATGTACTTGAACGACTTGAAAGGGCAATAAAAGAAGGTCATAGATACGGTGTTACAACTGTTGATCGTAAAGTTGACATTAAACTGGACCCCTTCTAATTGTGAAGGACGCAGTAAAAGTATCGTTATCTATAGTTTCGAACAAAAATAGCAGGGGATTGGAGGATATTTGCGAATAGAGCACCGATTATATATATATATACTGATGGGAAATAAACAGAATTCATCCCTAAACTTGTGTAAAAGGAGATGTTTCTAACACTGTGAAGTCATTTTCTTTCATATGACAGCTTATCAGAACATAAAATCATCAGAAATGGAATAAAATAAACGCAAACTTGAAAAATAAAGCATGAAAAAAGTGTTTATTTCAAAGTCAAGAAAATAATGAAAATTAAGAAAAAGAAAGCACATATATAATTTATCTTTTATGAAGAAGCTATTTACTTTCGATCATTACAACCACCATTGCAAGATTACTTCGCTGTTCCTTTGGATACGCTCATTCCCTTCCTAGAAGGGAGAGCTTTCTTCGTTTTCAAGTTTTGATTTCAATCAATGGGCCCCTTACATATACATCAGATATATTCCCGAAAAATATATGCAAAAAAATTCACATGTACAAAGTATTGCATCTATGGAAAAATAGAAGATTACTTCTAGTCCTAAAAAATCAGCAAAAATAATACAACCATGTATTTCCATTTTAGGATCTCAAATATTTAATTTCACAATGATTGTATATATATCATATCAAGTAAAATATCCTTTAAAAAGGGAGAACAACGTACCACACACAAAAATTAACAATATTCATACGTGTATAATGAAAGACTATTCACAGTGTTTCCCAATATTGAAATAATAATGAGAATTTTCTTATCAATGATGATAACTAACGCGAGTGGTGAGCGTTCCTTTTCAAAACTCAAACTGGTCAAAAATGAATTGAGGAATCGTATGACTCAATCACGTTTGAATAATTTAAGCTTGATGAGTATTGAAAATGACATATTATTAACAATTGATTTTGAAGACATTATTAATGATTTTGTAAATTTAAAATGTAGAAAACGATTACTCACATAAAGCCTCATTTTACTAAGGATGGCTTTTATTGAACTGTTCATGTATATACATCAAATTAAGATAAAAGGGTCGCTGGTGGGGCCTATTCTTTCATTAGGGCCCAGGGCCTCAATAAGTCTTAAGACGTCCCTGTATATATATATTTGTATATATTTACATACATAAAATTAAACATAATATTTACATACATAAAATTAAACATAATATTTACATACATAAATTTAAACATAATATTTACATACATAAAATTAAACATAATATTTACATAAATGAAATTAAAACATCTAAAATATTTACATAAAAATGCCGGAAGTTCCCGTAACTCATGCAAAAACCTGCCAAATGTTCGCCAAGGTTACTATAAAACAGAGTCGAACAATGTTTGAAACGAAATACACATGATTATTAAGCAAAAACACATTAAAAAATGAATAATATAACAGAACACTAACCTGTTATGAAGTGCTTATTACAAAGCACTGAATTATTATTTGCCTTCCAGTCTTTTCGTTGTACAGGATCCTCCCATTGTTGTCTCCTAGACGGACTCTTAAGGATATGATACATTTTAACTGCCGACAGTAAATTTGTACCTGTTCTCATGCAACATCCAAATGCGGAACAGAAAGTTCCATGTTGACTCTTTTTCGCAGAGTTCATTTCAAAGACAAAAAAAAAGTTCTTGTAAAAATATAAAGAAAAATCTACGTACTTCCGTATAGGAACGTATACAAAATAATAGATATCGCTATAACCGGAGGAAGAGAAGGTTTTCAAATACTGCCGCGCCCCCATAGTGAGCTTTACGGTTGAACTTGTCCATATGAGAGAATATATTTTTTTGTAAATACGATGAATTACAAAATATATAACTTTATTTGGAGCTTTTTTTTTTATTAGTGAGTGAATTTTTTTAAATTCTATCAATATTTAAATACAATCAATATAAAAAATATATTATAATTTTTTTTATGTAGCAGAGTTTGAAACTGATTAAAAGAATTTATTTTTTTAAAAAAAGTTATTATAAAAGGTATGATTGTGTAGAACTTTTTATGTAGCGGAGGAAAACCTTATTACTCAGCTTTTCTAAAATTCTTTTTTACGTCATCGTGTGTGACGTAACTTCAATTGGGCGACTACCACATCGGAACGGTAATTGCTTTGTTTGGCGATCTTGGCACGTTTCGAAAATTTTTCGACCCCTCAAGTAAAGATTCCCAAAAAAAATATTTAAATCTCTGTAAAAATCTCATCCTCATTGTACATAATTCATTCACGTTCCTATAATCTCTCCAGTCCCTTTCCTTTTCACTCGTGTTTTTTTTTTTCAATTCGTATGTACATTAAAAGCACACTTTTAGTTTGTTTTTTTAATATTAAAAAAATTCAAGGCTTCTATTTGATACTGAGTAGAGTCCATCTGACTGAAACTCTCCACTATCTGATTGTTAAGGTTGTTTGCTTGTTAACGAGAAATGAAGTGAATTCTCGTCATTCCTTTGTTTACAAACATGTAATGCAAATTCGGTTTTTAGAGTCTGTTGTTCCTCAACTCTCATAATTCAATCAATTAGTGTATACATTCGGCTATTATGTATTGTATTCTGTGCGAGCAAAAAATAAGTAATTATCGCTTAATTTTGATGTAAATGGATTTTGAAATTTCTAAATCTCTCGTTGCAGATTACGAATCGTCTAGTGAAGATGAACGAACATATCTAGTAAACAGGTATTTTCTTTAAAAATACCTTTTCAAAGAGACAATTTATTGAACATATTTCTAATAAATCTCTGAGACAATTTATAGCACTTAAATTACTTTTACCTATTTTAAATTTTTTACTTTTATTTTAAACTTAAATTACTGCAGACGATGGAATTTTACCTGGAAGATAAATTATTGAAAAAACAGGGTATTTTCTTAAAAATTTATTTACTGCACAGCATTAAATGTGCCATTAACATTTCAGTTGTCATCTTCTAAGCGTTTCATATGTAAAATTAATATGCTTAGACTTTGCCTTAAATGCCGGTGGGGGGATATCATTCATTGGATTTGACGATCGGGCATATGCGAAAGTTGGATAACTTTTGAGTAAAAACAATTATAAAGCAAACATTTTACAAACTCAAAGAATGCTCCTTTCCTAAAAAGAACATTGTATTATTCTTGTCAAAACAATTGTGTTATTACCTTGAGATTAAAATAAATGTTTCTTAATTTTGAATGTTATATAAGCATGCATTTGTAAAAGAACATTTGCACCATTTTATATTCAATATCATTCTTTGATGCGTAAAAAAAAAAAAAAAAAAAAAAAAAAAACATAACCCACTTTACATGTATTTATTCTTTTGTAGAACTTATTTTTGTAATAAAGCTTAACCATTTTCTTTATTGGATAATAATTTTGAAATTGAAAGGCAGGAAAAAAATGATTGTATAAGAACCGTCAAATTTGGGAAGCAAAAATGTATTCGACAATTATAGCTAATTTAACTGTATAGAGATAATCAAGCTATCTGTAATATTTTTATTTAATAGTAATAATAAAAAGTATTACTTAATGTTACAGGGTTTGAAAATGACTGCATATTGAATTTATATAAAAAAATGTTGGTATTTCCTTTGAAAGGAGGCCCTGAAATAAAGGAAATTTGTTAATGTAGGATGAAAATCATTATTTATTGTAACCCTCTGGAATTGTTTTTTCAATAGAGGTGACATAAGTTAAATCTACTTCCACAATTTACTTTTTCCTTGTTATGAGTTTGAAATCCTTTAAAAATAATATTTGTTTTATTTTTCATGATTAGATATAAATAAGAAGAGAATATATGAAACTAAGTTTTGATATTTTGAAAAAGCCATTTTTAATTTTTTTTTTATTAAAATCAATATATTTGGATATAAGAATACCAGATAAAAATTCATAAAATTAATATCTTCATATTGTTATTTATAGTATTTTACTGAAGATTTCATTCATCTGTAAAATAATAAATATGTGATCATGGATTCAATGAACATTTGTCTATTCCTCAAAAACTTTAAAATGCTAAAATGGAAATTAAAAGAAAAATTCAGAGATAGAGATTTGGGATCATCTAAAACTAATAATTACTTTATGAAAGTTTAAATTAATCAAATTAAGTAGAATTCCACAAAATTTCTATTTAATACACTGGAAGAACGAAACAAGCTTTAAATTCACCAAGTTAAATATATTTGTGATGTAATTTAAACTGTAACAAAAATGTAATATTTTTATTTCAATATTGATAAGAGCATTACAGATTAATTTTAATATTGTTTGGTTTTATAACATAACCAAATAGTTTTTCTTAAAGCAAAAATATCTTCTTTATATTAGCTATTTCTCTTTACACATTTGGATTTGCTAGTATCTAGATGACATAGTACATATTACAAGGAAGTTTCTTAATCAGTGCTTTCTTTTTTTGATTTGTCAAATACATAGAACAAATACACCTGAAAAAAAATTTTCAATTCAAGTAATTTTTTGCAGACTAACTGAATATCTAGCTGTTAATGATTTTGAAATAACTAAGAAATTTATATTTACTATTAAATTATAATATTTAATGTATACTTACACTCTACAAGTATATATTTCTTGAACTATATATTCTTAAAATTAGATTGTTTAAATAATCTAATTTTCAGAATATGAAATTTTTATTAAGACCAATGCCATACTTTAAGACTTAAACAGTACATATAAGTATTATTTATTGATTTTGTAATGTTCAGTCTATTCATTTGTTTATTAATTAATGATAATAATTAAATGTTTTCCCTTTTTTTTGCATTACTATTGACAAGGATATTAAAACTTTTTTTTTTATTCTTATGATACAGTGTGTGAAGGAAATGCTGTATTTCCAACATCTATAGATATGACAAAGATTACACAATTTATTCTAATTCTATTAGAAAATATATTTAGAGAGCAAAATATGAAATATAATTAAATTTAACACAGTTATATTTAAAGCTCTTACTTAATGAGAAATAAATTTCAAAAATAATTTGATGAATTTACATAAAAGTTTCTAATTGATGTTACATTATCCATTAAATTCTATGATAAATATATTGAAATCTTAACAGTTTTTTGGGGTATTTTTCTCCCTCTTGTTATCATATGGAATTACACGAAGACAGTTTTTCTTTTGCTAAAATGGACACAATTTTTTAAAAAATTGTTGTGTGCAAAATGTTTTCATTTTCATGAAATTGGTAAATGAATGTTAAAGTATATAATAAAAAATAAAATTTGTGCTTTGCACTAAATCAAATATTACAGATTTAAAAATTAAAACCATTCTACTTTCTATTTTATGTTACAGACTATGTTGCTTCATTTTTTTTTTTATTAAAGCCATAAAATTAAAGCAGACTAAGTATTGTACAATATTTAAAATCACAGAATACAAGAAACAAACCAGAAACAGATACTTAATTTTATTACATAGATACACTTACTATTATTCAGTGTTAGAATTTGCTACTCAACTCAAAAAGTATAAAATTAATGTAGAAAAGAAATACATTTGTCTAAACTTAATATCAAAAATTACATAACTTTTACATAAATAATTTGCTTACTTTTATAACAATTTTGTATTTAATTCTAGAATATACTTGTAAAATATAGAGTGATTTCAAGACTTCGATTGACTGAGGTTCTAGAATATTCCGTCCGATTCAAAGCAAAATTCTGACAAATGCATTTTAACAAAAAAATATATTATTTCTGACTGGGGACATATTGAATAATGCATGCAATGACCCTAGAAATTCTACAACAGAGTTCAAAAAGAAAAATTCAAATGCAATATTAATTTCAAGACTTATAAAAATGTCAATTTTAATATATTTTTTATTATTCAAATCAAATATTTTACAAGTATAGAAACTTAAAAATGTTACATAAAATTAAAATTCAAGATTGGTGTGATTATATAACACTTCTAAGTAAGGTGATTAAATTGTTTGTAAACTTTGGGTTAAAAAAAGCTCATTTCCTGCAACAAAACTCAGCTTCTTTCTATCCCACAACCGAATTGTCATTTGCTAGTGGGTTTGACACTTGCAAACAAATCATTTCTTTCTTGTGAACTTTTTAAAATTAATAAATTCAGTAATAACCGGAACTCATTCGTTTTTGAGAGATTTAAAACCATCTTTAAGGACACAAAAATTAACTTCTCAATTAAAATCACCTTGCAGAAAATGAATATTTAGTCTACCTTCTTTTTCTAAGGTATCATTTATCAAATATGACTACATATAGATGGTTATTAATAGATGTATTAAAACTTCTTTTTCTAAATGGAAATTTTACTTTTGATCATTTGCCATTGTGCAAAATTTATTATTTTCTTACAAAACAATGATTTAAAATGAAAGTTTTAGGGGGACAAGAACTAAAAATATTGAGCAATTCTACATTTATAGTAATGAGTGAATTTTTATATTTTATCTAGATGTGTAATTCATAATTAGTTTTGAATAACTAATTTTTTTATGTGATTTTTATGAGAATCTAATTAAGAAAATGAACTATGCTGATTTTGAGTTGAGGCTAGTCTTTTTTCAATACAGCTTGAAAGATATGAGTTATTTAAAAATCAAAATTTGCTTTTGCTCATACAATCAATAAAATTGCTTAATAAATTTTTATTCTTAAATACAGGGTTATTCAAAATAATTTATCCAATTTCAAAAGTCCGTATTTTCAAAAATAAATGAAAAGTAATACATGAATACAAAGGAAAACTGAAGTTTTATATTGAGAATAATAGATGACCCTTGTGTGTTCTTCATGAAGTTATTTCACAAAAGCTGTTTTAGAAGCTTTCATGAAGCTACCTCGCAGTTGGATCAATTGCTGTGGACCAGATGTGACACCTAAGTCACCTTATATGAGATTCCAGTGTCTAATCTCATGATACCCCATGCAATTTCTACCTTTGAGGGGTTTGTAAAAATTATTCACCACTATTTCTCACAAATTTATTTGAGTTTAAACAATGGTTTCCTTCTACTGTACAGTCAGTTATCACTGACAAGCAAGAATTTATTTATCAAATTGACATTATATGTGTAACTAAATGAATTTATATTGAACACTTGCAAAAAAAAAAACCCAATTTTTTCTGTTTGTGTTCATATATTACTAATTATTCTATGTCATTTATTTTTGAAATCAGATGAACCTTTTTATATTACCCTGTATTTATGTCTTAATACTATCTAGAATAAAAATACAAATATTTCTACACTATTTATATAAACCTTTAGTGTAAGAAGTTTTATTTTCAGATCAAAATTTTAGATTGTTTTAAAAATATACCTGTACCCAGTGGTTAAGGAATTTACCTACAGTGTTTTCCAATTTTTGAGTTATAATTGCAATGAATTGTTCATGTTTCTTTTCTTTCTAAAGAAACTTTATAACCTTTCAATTAATATTCCAGAGGTAACAATACTTTAAAAATAGAAATGAAAAAATATCTTTCACTAATTTAATAAAAATGTTAACTAAAATGAATAACATATATATTGCATTTACAGTGCTTTGTTCAATTAATCTAATAAATAAATTAATATTAGTCTTTTAAAAATATTTATTTGTTAAAAGTTTCGTCGTAAAACAAGTAAGAATGGAGATAATGTCCTTTTCTTTTATGCTACAGTTATACACATTTGTTGCAATTTATACAATTACTTTATTTACATGTGCTTTTTTTTAAATCTAGTGATAAAGAAAGCCATGTATTGCCTTTGATTTCTGCTTCAGAAATTCTGAATAAAAATTCGGACGATGCCTCCAGTTCTGTATTTTCAAATCCATATCAAGTAGCAGAAAGTTACGAACAATCTATTTTAGAAAAACATGTCAAAATGTCTCAAATTAAAGAACCAGAATTAAAGAATGAAAAATATTGCTTTAAATTCAACAAAGGGAAATGCAAACTTGGAGATAAATGTCTATACAGACATCATAACCCAGGACGAATTAGTGATTTGGACAAAAGAATTAGTGATGAAGATGAAATTGGCAAGCAAAAGTCAAAAAAGAGATCTGGACTCAAAGATGATCTTATACCACCTAAGAAGTACATGAAAATTTATAACAAACATGAATAAATTTGGAAATTTATTTTTCCTATTTACTTATTTGAGAAAGTAGCAATATTTATATTATTTGTGCTTATGTGTATTTTAGAAATATTACGCAAAATACAGTTAAGAATAAAACTATGGAATTCAAATTAAATATTTGAAATGGTTAACTTTTATAACATTTCATAATTTCACAGTATACATTTTCTTTAGATTTTTTAATACTGTTAGATAAGTTTTATAAAATAATTTATATCCAAGCAATCTGATGCAGATATAATACAGGGAATTTCAGTTCTAAAATTATATATATACATAAATAGTTTTGAACAATCAACATATATCAAATCCAACAAGGTATTTATAAAAGTAATTGCTTTTGATTCTTCTTCATAAATCTTCACTCCATTTCAACTTATAAAATTAACATTACATGGATAATGATATTTAGTAGTATTCATATTTAAAGCTGAGTGCATACATTTCACTCGGTGAAGTTAAAATCAATTAATACATCTTTTAAAAGTCAAATTAACTAATTAATATTTTTAGTACTATTTGTATAAAATATTTTTCTTTAAGTCTTCATAACATAACAGTTACATAATATATAAATTTTTTAAATATCTTATTGTTTTAAAATGTTTCATCAATACATTTATTTTTCCTTTTTTGTTAATTATAAAGAATAATTGGTTAGTTATGGATTTTTTTACACAATCTGTAAATTCTTTATTCAAGTTACAGATTATGAATAAATAGATCCATTCATTTTTTTTTTCCCCCAATTCTTATAGGGAAACTGAATTGTGAATCATGCAATTGAACTCTGTCTTATTTCTGTAACAAATTTATAAAAGTTTAAATATTTAATCAGATTTTATATAATTATTTCTTTTGTTCAATTGAAGAATTAGTTTTCTTTAATTTTATATATTATTAATAATTGGCACAATACTTTCAAAATTTTTTTGAGTATTTAGTGTTTATCAAAAATATAAGAGAAAAATGAAACTGTAATAGGTAATGATGGAATATTTTTTACTTCATTGCATACCTAAAATTCTTAAGAAAAATAACGAGTCTTTTGTGTTCCTAATTAGTATATAAATTTTAAAAGTTATTTTAAAAAATGTTATCTCTTATTTTTATACATTTCAATAAAAATTTGAGTATTTTTGACATATAATAATTTAAATAGTATTAAAATATAGTTTCATATTTAATGTATTTCACACTACGTAAAAGCTACATACATGATACAGATCAATATTTAGTGATAAAAAAAAGTAAACATTTTCTTGTTTTTGTAAAAAAGGTTACCAATTCAACTGATGTGTTTCCAAAAAGAAAAAAGGACACATAAAAAAAAAAAAAAGCAAAATCATTTATTTTAAAACAGTTTATTAAAAATATGAATATATATATGATCATTTTATAACACACATATACTATTATCTACTAGTATTAAAAAAAAATAAAACACCCCTACCCAGATATCCAAAAATCTTTTTTCAATCATAAAAATTAAAAGCAATTTTTTCTTTAAAATGAAAGGTTCAAAGCATTTAAATTTTGCACTTGTGTCACATCAACTTCACCATGATCAATTGGTCTAATTTAACAATAACAAATCATACATTTATACCTTCAGATTAGAAGATATATGGTTAGAGGTGTAATACAAACACACAATTAAGTACAAATAATTTAATAAACATTTCATTCAAATTTATACTCAAATTAATTTTAAAAGTGGCACCTTTTATTAATCACAGTTTCTTTTTATTGAAAATTCTAATGAGTAGCATATTGATGTTGAGCAGTGAATCTGCTCAAAATTCAATATGCAAACAACTGGAATTAGATAAATTATTTTTACTTACATAAATGAAGTTGTGTGAAATTAGTGATATTTTGGGTTTCTTTCTTCAATTAGAATGATCAGTTTCATCAAAAACATAAAAATTAAAAATTTTGATGCTGCTCTTAAAAGTAATTACATCCAATGTTAGTTCACACACACAATAATTTATTTCATTTAAAATTATATAATTAACTTATTCTTTTATTGTACAAAAAGGAGTTTTCAAGAACAAATAACTTTGAAAACAAATTTACAAAGAATTTCACAAATTTTTTAAAAATGTCAAAAAAATTAAAAATATATGTTCAAGTACTTACATTGCAGAAATATTCCATATTAATATACTGCAGAGAACTAGTAACATTTATGAATATGAATTTTACACTTATTCCTAAATTGTGGAATGTTATTTATATGAAATAAGGAAAACGGGAGGCAGAGAAAGAAATTTTATATTTCTAGACAATTTACTACGATATTAAACTAAAAAAAAATTATTTGAAAGAAATAATATAAGTATACTTAAATGTATACCTTAAAGTCCTTATTTAAAATTATTGTATATATTATATCATTATTGAAAATTCAAGTATTATATATTTTGTCAGCATAATATAGTTTAGACTTTTTTTAAAATAAAATTGTATAATGGAAACACTAATCAGTTATTAATATATGAAACTATACAACAAGTAATATGTTACCACTCTGCTTGCCATGAATCAATATTAAAAGCTACAGCATTTGTATTAAATTTCATTGCTTCCAGACTCTGTGTAAAATCTTTAAAAGTTTTAGAAGTATATTCTCTTGATGCAACTTCTAGATGAGTTTCAGATTCTTTATCTATAAGAAATATTTAATGCATTTTAAAATTGTTTAGACAATGACAAATATTTAAAAAAAAAAGTTTTATAACATTTTCAGTTTTGAAAAAATATATATACTAAAGAAAATTTGGCTCATTTCATTTTCATTGAAGCTACCTTTTTTATTTCTTTACTTGTTCAGATTCAAAGATTTGAACATGCAAAACCTTTTGGAAATGGAATATCTATTTAAACAAGAGTGAATTAGGAATTACCCTGTTATTTCATAATAAATATATATTAAGATGAAATTATCACAATAAAAATATCTAGAAATAATTGTTTTATTCATATGTATTTAATAATGTTTTGCACAGAAATATACTGATTATGATGCTTTTCTTCAAAATAAATGAAGTGAGAATTATATTGAGGAAAAATTATAGTCATACATATATAAAAATGGATTCATATAAATTGAATATACCAACAATATCCAAGTCTTCTATTTATAGAGCTCAAGAAAAATTAAAAACTATACTTCTAAGAAAAATTCATAGAATATGCTGTGAAAAACTGCTTTATTACATATTTTACTTCCATTTGTATTGTTTTAATATTCTCTTCTACTTTAAATTTTGAAGATATTTATAATAAAAATTTGTTAAGTCAAAATACCAACTAAAATAATGTTCATATTTACAATAGATAATATTTTATGATTAATCCACAATTCCAAATTTCATCAATTGTATTAACACATATTTAAACCCACACAAAATATATAATAATTGCAAATATGTTTTCAATCTTTAATATTTTTTCATGCTGAAAAATATAAAGATTTGCAGGTTGAAGTTTGATGATAATTCTCATTCATTTATTTCAGTTGACTTGACTGATATTTGACTTCATTTCATCATTTGTTTAGAGAGTGATAGTGAAGTTTATTGGAGCAAGAGCCAGATGTGGCTATACTGAGCCAAACAAGGTATAACTGTGATCTAGACATTAAAACAATGAAAAAAGATTGATCGACTAGAAGGATCAAGTGAGAAAGTAAAGATAATTGGCCCAAGAGCCATATATGACTATGCTGTGCCAAATAAGATTTCACTGTGGTCTAGACGAGAAGAAAAGACACAAATTGGTTGACAAGAAGGAGGGTCGAAAATAGAGAAGGATCGCTAGGGTAGCGTCACCTGTGTTTACCAAAGACAGTAAACCCCATAGAAAAGAAAAAGATCACTAGAGTGCCTCAGGGTCATGATGCCCTTACTTAACTAAAGAAGGCAAGTCCCTGACGTCCTCCGATATAATTCCCAGGGACAGGGTGCATGGCTATACCTCCAGGGGTAGGGTACCCATTTTAGTCGCTTCTTATGACATGCGAGTTACAATGAGACTATTCTGTCATTCCCAGTCACCACAAAGGTCTCATCATTTGTTTAATGCATATGCATTTGAAAATCTATTATGAAATTTAAAATTTTATGTGCAATGACCTTGTGTCCAAAGATTTCACATAAATTCCATTCCCCCCTCCCAAGACATACATTTTGTAATATTACCTATAAACAAATTTACGAAAACCCATGCTTATTATTTTAATGAAGATGTCAGTTCCTTTATACAAAATTATATAGTAAAGGAATAAGATTTCTGAAAATTTGATCAAAACATGAAAAAATTTATTACAACTGTAGGATATGTTATATTTTGATAACTTACATTTTTTTTGTTTCTTAATATTTCTAAATTAAATATACTTTTACATGTAATTGTTAATGTGAACACAAGAGTATGCAATTTCTATTTGAAATAAATTTTGGATAAAAACTGATATTTCTAAAATTTTATGAAAAATTTGATTTTAAAATAAGATTACCTCTCTGTATTGTGAATTCAGCAAGATCAGGAATAAGATTGTAGCACATGAAAAAAAAAAATGTTAGCATATAATTTTTTACACTGAAATATACTTTAATACCACTATAATGAATAGATTTTGTATTGTGGGATCTCAGGGGTGTTAGATTTATCTCGACTGCTGAAAATGTACACAATTTTCGACTGGCCATAATTCATTGAAATTAAATACTTTGATATTTTACCATATACTTTATAAAGGAATGAATTTCTGAAATATGAAAAATAATTAAAATATATTATTGATTTTTCATTCTATGAGCCCATTAAAAAAATCAAATTTCCTTTTAGGAAATTTGAGTAAGTTTCCCAGTGCGCAAGATATTTTGTACAAAAATGGTTCTCATTACTTGCAGTAAGTTGATTTATAAAGTTATATATTCCTTCTTTGATGTGAACCTCTTACAAATTAAATAAAATTTGTAAAAAAAATTAAATATTTTCTTAACTTCTTTTAAAACTAAATGAAGGTAACATACTAAATTTAGGTTCAAGCTAAAGAGTATAGTATGCTTTCTACACCTATAAACTTTTATGTGTCTAAGTACAATACTTTTTTTCAATATCTTGCACAAAAGTGGGAAATAAAAACCCTGCAAATGTGAAAAACACATTTAAAGTTTTAACATTCCTTTATAAAATTAAATTTTGAAACTCGCATGCTAAAACCCTTTATGAACACACAATTCCACTTTGTTTTCCTTCAAACAGCTCTTTACTCTTATTTTTAATCATTAATTTGTTCTGAGTCTCAAAAATGATTTCAGACTTTTAAATGCTGGAATAGTAGTATCTATTTGAGGATCATCATTGTATATGTTAGTGGTCAGATTTGAGACAGTTTCAACAACTGTAGACTAGAACCAATTGATCTTGGGAAAAATTTTGAGATTAACAAATGAGACTTTTATTTTGGTTCTTTGCATCTTCATGTAAATATTTCTTTGAAGCATTGGAGGAGGTCAACCTGAAATTATAGTTTCAGGACATCTCAATTTGCTTTAGCAAAAAGAGTTTTGCAAAGTACATTTTTGGGATTGTGGTACTGTAATTACATTATGTATCTTGAATCGCAGGAAATAACTAATACATGGGTTCATTAACAATATTGCACAAATGACCAAATTTTTCCATAGCTTTGCACATGTTCTTCACTCAGTGTAATTGTTTCAAATGGCACTGCTTTTAACACAACTTATTTGAAAAAAAATTAAATAGCTGTCCCATCCTTTTTAATAAAAACAACAGATCTATTAAATGTAAGACTTCTTCTGTATCTACATCTAACAAGATGCATACCCAAAACAATGACGAATATCCTTTTTTTTTAATCTCTAAATATTGTCACCACTTATAGTTAAAATACCTAAAGGCGATTAAAATTTTTCTTCATTTTTGATTTTTTTTTTATTTACATCACAAAAGAAGCATCACAAGGGCTATTGGTGACAGACCTCATAATTTTGGACCTCAGTCAAGTCATGAGGATGACACCTGAGCTACAATTTTCTTTGGAGATTATCTTTATCATACTTTCGTTTGCCCCTTCCTTGATAACAAATACAAATTTCTTATTCATTGTATGATATTTTATTTTACATGATAATGAAGACTCATGTAAAACAGTCAGCTTATAAAGACTCCAATCTTTTGTCAATGCACCTAATTGACAAAAAAGTCTGCATATTTCTGGAACAATCTTCTTATGGTCAGAAATTTAACAGGCAGAAAAAAATGCTGACAGTTCCACTGTTTTAGTGTACTTCAAAACACGAAAACTAAAAGTTTTTCAATTTCCAGTAATTATATAAAACTACCATTGCGCTATGAACAACGCGACATTGTCACAATAAACCTGTAAAAAAATTAAAATAAATTATTTAATATCACTCGACATAGTTGTTTTTCCATATGCAGTGTTTGGTTTCAGAAACAAATGTTCTTAAAATCAACCAATGATCTACATACAGCATACATCAATTTTTCATAAAAAAGATCAGAATTCAATGTAGAATTCATTATTTTAAAATACACACTCATTTTCCAGATGAACAGATGTTTTCTTCAATTCTGAAATAAACTTTTTCAAAAAATCAAAATAAACTGGTAGCTGCATTCTAAATGGTGCTTGCAAACAATGTGCGAAAATAATAAATGATCCAAAAGATATCAAAACAAAGTGTGGAGTTGCAAGCTCCTACTGATTAATCCCAGGGTTTAAAAAATTAATGTGTCTTAATAAGCGTTCCAAACTGAGACGCACATTGAAATGAATATACACGGACATGGTATGGCCAGTTAAATGCTGTTTTTAAAACAAGTTTTGCAATTTTTTTGAACTTTTAAAGTTTTCTTGAGTATCATCAAATGGTTGGTATCAAAATGTTCAGCATGAAATGAAGAATAGCATATATTTTTTTCCCAAAAAATAGAAAATTTTAAAGTTAAACACCCTTCGAATCCTAATAGCAAAATCTATATAATTTATTAGTTTAGTTTTTAATAACATCACATTAGAAGCAACACAAGGGTAATTGGCAACAAATCTTGTAATTTTGAACCTCAGCCAAGTGACGAGGATGACACCCAAGTTGGAACCCCCTCTCCTAACTTCCACATCACACCAATGGGAGAACTTAGGGCCCCGACAGATTTAACGTGCATCAGCCCCAGCTACACGGTGGGTCTTTCGCGGCCAAGGATCGAACCCACTACTGAACAAAAACCGCCGGCCACGAATCCGAAATCATGACCACTAGGCTACTGCGGCCACTCTATATAATTTATAATGAATCATAGTAAAAATGCTAACAAAAAAAATTTAAGTGTTGAAAGTGTTTACATTTTCAAATAGCAGTAACATAAAAAATCGTTCAAAACTTATAAAACTTTCGATTCAACTCTTGATTTTCAAAGTTAATGTTGTAACTGAAATAGTTAGGCAACTTAATTTTAAAAACTTTTTAGACATTTGAAATTAATATTTTAATCTTTGTACACTATGTAAAATTATCAAAACTATGAGCAAACAAAAATTTTGAATAATTGAAAGCATATAATTGTTTTCAATTAAATTTTTAATATGATTACGTTTTACAAGATAGAGGAAATAAATCTAAACAGATGAATAATTTCACTTATCTGATATGATTGATAAAAAAATGGATAAAAAGTTTTCATATATATATACACAAAACTCTTTTTTTACACAATAGATACGTTCCTTAGAATACCATGGAAAAAAATACATGCAACACATGATAAATTTGGGGATATGTTCCACAATTTTGAAAAATTGTATAAGAAGAAAAAAATCAAAATATTTTACCAAAAAAACATGCAAAAATGTAATAATGAAATCCATATTACATATTTATAAAACAAAAACAATTCATTTTTATTACAAAAAAATAAATAAATAAAATTAATGTACAGTGAAAAATTAGTCCATAGGTACATACAATATATAAAAATTCAAATTTAAATTAGGAATAAAAGTACTAACTAACAACTATTCAACATTACTTGATAACAAGCATGCACGTTTCTTACTAATTGGATCAAAAATGCTGTCGTTAGTAGATGTGTCGGATATCTCTAGCACAACTGTTGTCTTTGATTCAAATGAAGAATTTCATTCGTTATTAATGGCTACAGCTGGTTTTTTTGTGGTTACCAAGTCTGTTTTTAGCAGCTTTTTTTTTTGTTTTTTTTTTTTCAAGTTGCTTCAATAATTCTTGATATCCTGTTACACAAAACTCAAGATTACGTTGAAATTTTAATGCACACTCTATTCAGGATCATGAGAAAGAAAATGTTCCATCATTGTAGTAAATTTCCAGCCCTCATGAATTAAATCAGCTGTTAATAGCTGAATTTCACCTTTGACTTTATCATTGACTTCTGAACAATCATAAACTATCGTAATTATTCATATGATGTCATAAATTCAATCAAATTGCCTTCATCTAAAGGGTTTTCTAGCATTACTTTTTTGATATCAGCCGCTTGCAAGTTGTTCAAACCTTCACCACCAACTACATTTGATAGAGTTATAATTTCAGAACACACAGCTTATTTTTATACTACGAAACTAAAACCTTTAATGCACACTAGCAAATTTTTTTCCCAAAGCATTTAAGGTTGAAGAACGAAATACTGAGTTCAAGTTGAAGTATAACGAAATGAAGAAAAAAAAAGTGATTATAAAATTTGGTATTCCCGAAACTCCAGAATACAAAGTAAACAGGCCATGAAGTAGAGTAAGTCACTCACACATATGCAGGCGTGAACAAACTGTCTTCTAACTATACTGTCATTATTAGAATTAAAAAAAATAGTGTAAAAGATCAGTTGGGTGCATATGTATACATACATACATATATATATATATAAACATAAATATATATAATTTTCTTTAAAAAAATGCAAGTTTTCCATTTGAAAAATTAATTTACGGTTTAAAGTTTTCTTATATATTCACTACCTTTTGTGGCAAATGCAATCATTTTCCATATTACTTGAGCATTGCAAACCATCCATCAAATAGGAAAACAGTAATTTAGTTTAGTTTTTATTAATGTCGCACTAGAAGCCACATGAGGGCTATTGGCGACAGACCTCGTAATTTTGAACTACGGTCAAGTGATGAGCTGGCACCCCCTCTCCTAACATATACACCACGCCAACGGGAGGACTTTGGGCCCCGACAGATTTAACGTGCATCAGCCCCGACTACACGGCGGGTCTTTGGCAGCCAAGGATCAAACCAGCAACAGAACAAAACCCGCCAGCCACGAATCTGAAACCATGACCACTAGGCTACTGCAGCCACGTAAATATAGCAAAAAACATAGATTTTTTTAAAAATCTTATTTTCAAGTTTAACAGTTCTAATAGTTTTTCTTTCCCTCTGAGGATCATTCTCTTTTGATTATTTTAATCTTTAAGTATTCTTTTTTGATAATTTTTCTAAAAAAATGATTGTTGTATGCTCCAGTAATCCAAAGAATGGAAAAGTTAATCCAAATAAGTTAAATCAATACCATTTCATTTTTCAGTAAAAATATTGTTAATTTTTTTTTAGAATATCAAAAAAATGCAAGATTGCTTATAAAATTTTTAAATGCTCAAAATAAAATGATAAGAAAAAGTATGATGGGTCATTTATACTATTTTATGGATGAACAACAAATAATAAAATAAAAACTAAAAAAAAAAAGTAAATAATAATTCAATTAAACCTACCGCTGGAAAGTGAGGA
This sequence comes from Nephila pilipes, assembly GCA_019974015.1. NCBI lineage: Eukaryota > Metazoa > Arthropoda > Arachnida > Araneae > Nephilidae > Nephila > Nephila pilipes. The sequence goes on along the minus strand of BMAW01018553.1, from coordinate 146,629 downwards.
TGTTCCAACAGATGCTTAACAAAGCAAGCTTGATAAAATGCTTCAATATATGTTAGTGTAGTACATTTTGGACTGAAAGTTATATAGATCACAGCTAAAAACAATAAGCATACCAAAATATTTATTCAATGAAAAAAATGCAACATAATTCAAAACATTCAAATCTAGTTTTATTTTATCTGTACGAAAATGTGTTTTATTATTACATAATTATGAAAATGATTAATTTATATCATGAAATAAATTATCTTTTATTTATAGCAAAAGAACTAATTTCATTACTATCAGTGTCACAAATGTTATGAATAGAAATTTTAACTTAATACTTACATTTATTGTAATAAATTTAAAGAGAGATATTGAAGGAAAAAACTTTATAAATGTCACCACAGAGCATCTAGTAATTCAGAAAATGCTTCCCACCAATTTTATTTTTTCAGTCTCTTTGATACAATATTGAACAATTATTTAAAATAATTTAAACAAATATATAAACAAAATATTTAAACAAATATAAGTAGGATGAACTGCTTTACATGATGTTAGTTAACAAATATATAATTTCCTTATTCCTATAGAAAATATTACTCTCAGTGATAATTATTTTATAATTGACAAAGTAATATAAGTCATATGAATGCTACATGTAAAATAATTGTGGTAAAATTTTGAGCAGTTCTTTAAAGAAAATTGTTAAAAGTATAAGAAAATTTTAAATCTCTTCATTTATGTTCAACCCCACATGGTCATGAAAAAAAAAAAAAAACATAATGTATGTATTTATAGAGAATATTACTAAAATCCATGTGTATCACACATTTGAAGACAGAACTTTAATTATTAATGCTCATTTTGTTTAAATTAAACTTGATATTCAATTTTGTTTTCCAGCAGCACTGAAATGTTCAAAGGATGAATAATATACACAAATTGAATTGGTTTTTTATAAAATTGTGCATATAATAAATATTGATATTTCTCTGGTCTTTAAGAATATTTTTAAAAATTTTATTTCATATGTTACAATAAGAATATTCAAAATATTTTTTGGAAATTTTTTTAATTCAAAGCAAGTTAATCTGTTATATTTTCAATTTCATAAAAATCTTAAGAATATTAATTTTCAATTTGTAAGTAATGATTATTCAATAAATTAAAATTATATTTAAACATATTATGGGAAATTTTAAATAAGAAAAATTCTAACAAACTCTTTCAAAAAAGGATTAGTGATACTAAATAATATACACACTTACAATAAAAAAAATGAATTTCAGATTTATGAACATAAATTACAATCAATAAAATCTATTTTTACTAACTTTTTGAAGAAGTTATTCTAGATACTCGTAAAAGATAATCACATGTATCATAAATCTTTAAAAATTTCTCCACTTCTTCACATCTAAAGGAAAACAAATTATTATAAAATTACAACATAAATGTTAACAGAAAGAAACATACAGAACCTTTAACTATAAAAAAATGAAACAATTCTAAAACAGCAAAATGCATGTAATAAAACAAAAAAGCAAAACATAATTGAAACTGTTCTAAAAGAACAATCATTAACCAAAAACAGTGATTCAATTAAGACTAAAAAATAACATAGATGATTTAAAATATTTTAAAATTTGGAAAATTTTACTGAAATAAATGTTGAGAGAACTTTTGAACATAAGATTTTTTGAATTTAACCCTTTCACAAGCTAGGAGAACCAAAAGTTTCATCTCTTGTTATGTGCAGTATTATGAACAAATAATCACTGAAAGTGGCAACAATTTTCCAACAAGTTGCTTCTAAAATGTTACTTTTTCTGGCAGTGATGCAGATAGCTAACTTGTTTTTAAATGATTGTCTTTAAAGAATTATTTGCAGTACATTAATGTAATATTTACAACATTTATTACTTGCCTTTTTAAGCAATTCAGTAAACGATAAATATTTGTTCATAAAAGAATAAATTAAAATGTCTATACAAACACATGCAATTTTAAATTTCATAAAACAATTAATATTATTTACTTAAAAATCTTTTTGTGTGTGAAACATTTCAAAAACATTGAATTTCCACATACTTGAAGCAACTTATTCCTATTCAGAATTATCCAACATTTCTTTTCGAGCTATTTCAATAACTCCTAACAAATTACACAAATATATATACATAATGAGATCAGGAAGCATTTCCCCTCAATATGCAAAATATTTCACTTACTCATACTGCCATCCGTATGACATTAAACTGATATTTGATGAATAGGTATCATCTATAACAAAAGCAACATAGGATAATATAAGCATATTAAAGTGGCTCATTGGCAAGCATAGGGGAAAGATTTCATTATGTGAGTAGGGTTTAGTTGCAAACAATTTAATATGGAAACCTCTGACAAGCTGATATAAAAGCTATCAGAAGTCTTTCCATAAAATAAATAATAAATGTGCAAAAATATATATATATATATATATATTTTTAAAATTACATTGCATTACAATTTTTTAACTATACCATATATTACAATTTTTTTGCAGAAATATATACATCTAAAAACACAAGTACTTATATTTATAATCATTCTATACTAATAACTACAATTTACATAATTAACAAAAAAGTTTTTCAAACAGTTTACACTTTCATTGATCACATGTTGATTTACAATATTAAAATCCTGTATAAGCATTTAAATAAACAATTATTAAAGGATGAATAGGAAAAATAACAATTTATTACCATATGGTCAATTCATAATTTAACAAAAAAAAAAATTTAAATTATAACTTTAAGCAATTTTTATACCTTTAAATAATTTTACAATAATTTATTTGAAAAAATACATGCTAAATGAATATAACTTTTGAAAATTAAATATAAGTACCTTCTCTTGTGTATAATATTTGTAAATGAAGAACCAGCTTTGATCTGTACATTCTGTATAAAATTTGCAGGAAATAAATTCTCTTTTTGATTAACTTCAGATACAGTTAAAAACTTTCTTTTTTTTAAACCTTCATTAAAATAATGGGTGGTATAAATTTCAAAACGAGATTCATTAAATATCTCCATCACTACAGATTTGATAGCTAGGTAATTTGCAATTAAATGTATGGAAGTCATTGCTACATACACAATCCAGGTTAACCTTAAAAAGAAATAAAAATTTAAAACACATATAAGTCTTTAAATTAATACTGAATTATATATCAAAACTTTCATTACTTCAAATTAATTACATCTCCAAAAGCATAAAAATATTTTTAAGTGCACTAAAATTCTACATATAGAAAAACATTTCAATAAAATAATACGAAGACAAAATAAATAAAATACCCATATAAATTATAATTTAAGAATAACAAAAACTATACCAAAATCCTGATAAATAATTTGAGTATCTAAATTTTAATACTCTGCCAACTATTGCTTGATGGTGATTATTTGACTGAACTAACTATATATAATGCACACAGTTATGTCTATAACTGGAATATATGAAAAAAAAAAGCAAAATATTTCTTATCATGTTCATGTATACAATTCGGATTCTAGTATATTTAACAGAAAATTCTCCAAATTGGTTCAATAACAATATAAATTAGCCATGACAATAAGTATTCTATCTCATTTACCGGACAGCTATAGGCCAATTTCTCTACTTCCCACTCTCAGCAAACTGAGTCAATATTCTTAAAAAGATTAAATACCTTCATCAAAAACAATAATCTTATCAATTTGAACCAATATGGATTCACAAAAATTTTTTCAACATTACACCCCTTCCTAAAACTCACCAAAACAATTACTTCTGGATTTCAAATCCACTGCAGCAGTTTTTCTCAACATTTCCAAGGCCTTCAACAGAGTTTGGTCGGAAGAACTCGCATAAATTCATTACAAATCCCTTTCAACCCTCACTCATCCTTCTGATACACTCATACTGTGACAACAGATTTTTCTAAGTTAGAGTTCAAAATTCCTAGAAACACCAAGGCCAGCATTGCTCAGGGCAGTTTAGTTGGACCTTTTTTATTCAACTATTTTATATGACATCCCAAATTATTCTTTAACAAACCTAAATATGTATCGCGATGATATGGACATTGTAGCAAAATTCCCAAACTAAAAACTGTCTTTTACTCGCTTAACAAACAACTCCTCCTAATTGAAAATTTTTACAATAGATGGAAAACCAAAATCAATGTAGACAAATCAGATGCTGTACTTTTTGCCAAGAAAAAAGGAATTTTTTTCTCCATCAATATTTTACAATATTAAAATTCCATGGTCCAACTCTGCCAAATATAGTTAGGTGAGTTACTTTCAACAAACACCTAACTTGGAAAGAACACATTCTAAATTAATGCGAAAAATTCCACCATCTTTCCCAGAAAGTTTATCCTCTCATAAATCAAAAATCAATAATGAACCCGAATAATAAACTGCTCATCTACACAGCCATTATGTGACCCACGATATGCTATGTTGTCCGGTATGTGCATACTGCACTAAAACCAACTTACAAATTCTAGATAACTCTCAGAGCTCATCAATTAGAAGAATAGCAAAAGTAACTCAATATATAAAAATTCAGAAATTCTCAAGGCATTAAAAATCCTCATCTTCAAAATCTCTCTAAAAACTTATTCAACTCACTCAATAACATTGACAATATAAACATTAGAAATCTTGAAAATTACACCATTATGCCTTCAATAAAAAGACCCAAACCAATACTCTCTGATTCCCATAACCCCCTTAATTATTATTTCTCATGTACAAAATTTCCACTATCAACTTTTTTTCAAATTTCTCTGATCTTACATTTTTCACAAACTCTCGGGACACATTCCTCCCATCTTACTTATACATAAATTAGCTTCATTTTGGGCCACCAATTACAATCATAGAGAACCAAATTTAGCAATCAATCAAAATTTGGCTTCCTTCCCACTCAAAATTCATCTCCAAAATTGACATTTTCGAAGGACCTTCCACCAATCAAAATTCAGTATTTTCCCATACTTTCAGAATTGACCAATAGAAATTCTTCCACTTGGAACTTGCTTCATAGAATGATAAAATCCTCCTTCTCACAAAGTAGCAATGCAGATTTTCTGATTTGGGCTAGAAGAGCGTTCCACACTCGTTGAATCCGACGGTAATGGCAAGTGTTCTATCTCTGCATCTTTGAAAAACATTCATTTCATTATAAAGATAAACAAAAGATGCTAAATGAAGAATCCAATCCTACTATTTGAGAAGAGTGCCATGTTGAATTTTAGTAGATTAAAATTTGATGCCATGCAACATAAGCTGAGCCAAAGTTCTGGTGATTGTCAATTAATATAACAGAAACATTATTTAGCGATTTGATTCTCATATTTTTGTAGATCTTAAGAAGAAATGCATTCTTCATTGAAAAAGCAAAATTTTTATTCTTATGCACATTCAATATAATTGCTACATACGTGTGTACTCAAACATTTACACATATACAATATTAAAATACACACCTTGCACATTCAATATAATTGTTCCATACATGTGTACTCGTACATTCATACATATGCAATCTTAAAATATACACCTTTCAATAATTATCAATAAAACAAAATAATCTGTAAAATAATTGTGAAAGAAGTAAAACTTATGTTATTTAATGTCTTAAAAAAATTTAAAAGTAAGTTATTTAATATCAAATACAAAATAAGAGCATATCAATAAACCTAGCAAAGTATCACTTCAAGCATACATAAGCCTAGGGCTTCTTTTTATCAGTATGAGTGAAAAACAGAGCATATTGATAACAGTAATATATCAAGAAATTACACATTTTCACAATTTAATCTTAAAGTTTATTTATTCTAATAAAATATAGTTTTTAAAGATATTTCTCATTTTAATTGTCAGTTGAAGTTTTATAAAAATTTCTTCGGTTTATAATAAAGAATTTAGAAACAAATATAATATTAAACAGATTTTCTTATTAAAAACTTTTTTGAAGTATATGCATAGCTAAGGTGTAACTTGATTCAATAGTAAGTATTTGTATTCTTGCCAGGTTGTTTATTAAATCTTTTCATTTGTCTAATATCAAGTGCTTTACGTTTAATGGACTTGAAGGATTGCTTAGCAAAGTCAATATACAAACAAGTAATTTTGAATAAATTGAATGACAATATATGAATTGGTACCCCACTTTTCTTATTCACATCATAACAACACAGAGAATAAATCATGACCCTCAATGCATATATCTGTCATTGGAATTACAAGACCTAAATCTGTTACCCAATGTTTATGCATACATTTTAAGTTCTTGCAACCAAGCTCTTACTCTACAAACCAAGAGAATAATTACCCTAAATTCTTGTCTATATCATTTCATTATCCAAATTTGCCTGCAATCATTCACTAGTAAATAATAGCAGTTTTTATTACACATACATTGATATTCTAACATAGATTTATTTTTAAGAAATGACTCATTTTTTTTATACACATGCTGAAGTATAAATTTTCCTGATATAAAAAATACTTAGTAATTCAGTATAATTATGCAATAATATATATTATATTACTAACTAAATCATTTAATACCAGAATATAATTGCAATGCAAAAAATTGTTTTCACTCATACCCAAATCTGTTTGAAAATTTATTTTAAAGTAATTTGAATTCAAAATAAAAAAATATTTTTCAAATTAATAGTTTCTTCTAGTACATCTTTTAAAATAAGTTCTGCAATCTTTATATAATTAATGTATCTTTAAAATTGCAAATAAACATTTATCAGAAGTTTTCAAAATTCTACTCACACCATATTCTTAGTTACAACTGGAAGAATAACTAAACTGCACATAAGTGCAACCAGATTTACTAGAGTTTCTTGGCTACCATCTTTTGCAGATACATCTGCCATGTTATTTTTCCTAGCTTGATGCTGGGTTAATGCAGCTCTAGTACATCCACCTGCAACACCAACTATGGACTAAAACGGAATTCTAATTAATTTATTTACATTTAATTAATATACAATTCAGAAGTTTTTATAACTAAATTCTTACAAAAAAAATTAATCTTGAGACTACGTCAGATTACAAATGTAAAATAAAATTATGAATTACATTTGTGAAAGAAAACAAAGCATCAAAATGTACTTTTTCCAAACTCTTCATCTTCAGATTACAATTGTATAGATTTTAAGATTTTTTTTTATAAAAATAAATTAAATGTAAAAAAGTATTTAATGATCCTTTACATACTTTCAGACATCAAAAGAAATTGTATAAGAGACAAAATACTTAGAATATATATAGCATTTTTTGCACTTTATTACTGTTTTTATAAACAAAATATGTTCATAAAAATTTATTGGCAGTACAGATAATTTTAGATAAATAACTTTGAAAGCAATAATTTAACATGAAAAGAATGTTAAGTAATAACAATGCAATTTTTTTTTTTTGGTTTTAATTCGAATTAAACCCACTGCTCAGTAACTTTACATTCAGGGAATAGGTTCAAGTCAAATAACAATGAGTGCTATAGCCCACACACATTATCTTTTAAATTAAATTTTACTCATTCATCAATTTTGTGTAAAAATTAAAAGATTAAATTGTTTCTGTAGGAAAATTCTTTTTATTTTGACAATCTTCATTGGCCATATTTCACGTCAGTATTATTCACTTTTTTTTTTGCTTGTTGACATTTGTACTCTTTCATTTCATCAAAAGGTCATAAATGATGTAATCCTTTTTGAAAAAGTCTCTGTTGTTTTTCTTGTTATTTATAACAACCTGATTTGTGAAGATTATTTTGAATACAATTCAGAGAATTGATTAAACCGGAATTACATAGAAAAAGAAGTGCAAACAATGAAACAATATCTCATAGATATCTGTTATACTGATGAAATTGGTTCTATAAAACTGCTAGTTAAAAAGAATATATTTGAAGACCCCCCCTAAAATTCATTAATTTTTCTCCAATCAGAGGATTTAATACACAACCCTATTTATGAGTACAGCCTTTACTAAAATAGTCTTTTAAATTATTAAAAAGATTCACAAGTCAAATTTAAGAAGCAAGAAAGTTTTTCAACAGATAGACAGTTGGATAATTTAGAAAAAATATATAAAAACAGAAATGCTATTTTAACTCATCCCCTTTCAGAAATCCTTAATGTTTGAAAAATGTTTTAAAATCTGACATCCCCCCCCTCCTCAAAATTTGCTTATAAATGCTTTTTCAGTTTCTATTTGATTAAAGAATATCTGATGATTTATTTTGAAATGAATTATATTTTCTAAAAGAGGTTATATGTGTGTGTTCTGAATAACAACACATAAAAATTGAACAAATTATTTATTTCATAGTTTGATCATCTAAGAAATACAATGATCTCTATTTGGGACTCAAGGTTATTGTAATGCAAAATGATTTACTATTTGCACTACAAATGATTTACTATTTGCATTTTATTTGATGCAATACACATTTGGAACATTACTGGAAATGTTCTTTATAAGGAAAGTATGGATTGTGTGTCCATTGATATTGTAAATATAAAGGGGAGGAGAAGGAAAGGAATACCAAGTGCGTAGAAACACATATTCCTTACTATTATGTTGATGCCCTTGCCAATCCTTTTTCTCCATCGGGCAAGATAATTTTTACAAATTCATGGCCACCTGCACTTTTAGTGCAGGTGTATCAAGTGCGAGATATAATAGAATGAATAAATGGAATATTTGGCCTTGTTTAGAAATATATCATTGTAAAGATGTTATCAAATCATTTGGAAGGCTAAACTTTATGATGCGTGCAAAGATGATATAGAACTGAGAAAAAACAAGTATTAATTCCATAGCCTAATGCCATTGCAAATTACTACACAAAAATGGGTGGTGTTGACAAATTTGATTGTAATAAATATAGAATAAGAGTTAGAGGCAAGTGGTTACATTCCTATTTTTACCAAATGGATATGGCTCTAGTTAATGCTCATACAATATACTGCATTCTAATGAAAAAATACCACTATTAAATTTCAGAAGAAATGTTGCAAGGTTCTATTTGAGTTTACACTCTCAGTCTGACCTAAAAATAGAGGAATATCATTGTGCAGTGTGAAATCATAGAAACAAGTACCAAAAGATGCAAGAACAAATCTTGAAGAAAACTATTTAGAAAGAACATTAAATGGAAAAAAAAGAAAAAAAAAATATGTCCAGTTTGTAAAAATAATGTCCATAAACAATGTGTAAAGTGTGATGGTGGATTACATGTCAAATGTGTTATTCTATGACACTCATAAAAACATTATGTAATTATTTACATATTATGTGCCATGATTCCTAAATGGAGATTGATTTTTAAACCAATAAAAATCAAATACTTATATTCCATTTTGTAAAATTTAGTGGCCTGTTTGTTTATATACAAATAATGTTTTTAAATGAATTTTTTTGTTTTAAATCTGGCAGTTACATGGAATTGAAAAATAAAGATATAATTATTGTGAATGTAAAAACAGTACAAGCTCTCATACTGGATTATACCACAACCTCATTTCAATTCATTATTACATTTTCTCAAACATTGTTTTTGTAATGTAATCAAATATTTTACATCAAAATCAACAATCTCTATTAAATTTCAGTACAGTTTATTTAATAACAAGCAAACTATATTAATATTTTGATCTTTTTCAAAATATGTCACTCAAATAATTATATAAAGTTATACTTTTATATATTTTCTGAAAAATTAGCAGTATTAAGGAAGCATAAACAAATTAGTATAATTAAGAAAAAATGGAAGGAAATGAACATTAATTTTCAGTTTAATAATCAGTATTGGGCATTTAATTAAAAAAAAATTAAAATTTTAACTATTTCAATAGCATCATCTTCTATTGCAGAAGAAACTTCGTATGCTCAAATAAATAAAAGCAGATTACCTTTCTGAAGAGTAAATTCCAAAATAATAATGTTATACAATTCATATTCAATATGAAGTATACAGTTATTAAAACACATTAAATGAAATAAAAAAACATCCATATATGAAATGAGAAAAATAATTTTAAGTATCATTTATAAACTTTTTTTAAAGATCTTTCCCCCTTTAATGATAACAGAAATGTAAGAATTTCTTGTATTACATGAAATGCAATTTCTTTTCAAATAAAAATTAATTTAATACCAGAAATAAATTTTTAGATAGTGAGTGTTTGCATTTAACAAGGGATTCTAGGATATTTGAAAAATCTTTTTTCAGTGATAAAAGTGAATATATAATCAGAATACATGGAAGTTTACATTAAATTGATTATTATTATTTGTTATTTACTAATAAATGCAAATAAAAAAATTCTTTAATACAAAATATTTTATTTGTAGATTACATTTTACACATTCGCTAAAAGTAAAAATTTTAATAAACTATAAATACAGTCATTTATTAATAAACTAATCATGATATCTAAATTTTGATGTTACATCTTATCTAAGAGCTCAGGATATCAAACATTTAAATAGTTATAAATATAATGAATGCTCTAGTATTCACTTCCCATTAGCACTATGTGCCAGCGAATGAAATTCTTTAAATACACAAAGAAAAGACAAGGAAATGAAAATAGTCAATGAACAAATTAGTCCAGACACTTAAGTGAAAAAAAAGCTATATAAAATTAAAAGCATAATAATGTAGTTTATAAATTTGTATATTATAGCACTCATGTCATTTTGCATCACAATTAAGATGAATGTTACATCCTTACATATGCAAATATTTTAATTATTTGTGCAACTATTATTAGTTATTGGATAATATTAAGTGAAAAGCAACACAAAAAACAAAAACATGTAAGCATACAAAATATAGATTTTATCATATATGGATAGTGATAGTGGATTTGTGATGGAAGATCCAATTATGGCTATGCTGTGACAAACATTTGTTTCAAGACCAAAAGGTTTTTTTTTTTTTTTAAACTATATTAAAATCAAATGATAAATAACTGTGATTAATAAGTTCAATAACTAAATCATATGGGGAGCCTCATTTCATAATTCTTTAAATAATAATTTTTATTACACAAAGAATTAATCTTGTAAAAATAAGTATCATATGATATGTGTGCATTTTCTCAATAAAAATAATTACTATAAAGAGAAACATAGTATATCAACTGTTTAAAAATTAAATATACATAAAATGACTGAAAAAGGAAAATCCTTTCACACACACACACAAAATATAGCGATTAAAAAATTGAACCTAGATTGAAGATTTATAAGTTTAAAGAATCAATAGAAAGTTTTAATAAATATTTCTTATTTTAATGATCTTTTTCTAGAAGTAATCAACCTGAATGTCATATGTTGATCAATCAATTAAATTTAATGGGGGGGGGGGGGGGGAGGCAACAGAAATAAATATTGAATCTAAATTATTTTCTGAATTCTTTCAAAAAAATTTGTTGTCTGAAAGGATAGCCATACATTTCTATTATAAAAAGAAGAATATCAGGTTCTTAAAAAAAATAGATGAAGTAATAACTGGATGAATTTAATTAAATATTACTTAAAAAGTAAAGGGAATGCATTATTTTGGAAACTATAGTGCAAAGAGATTATAGAATAAAACTATTATACAGAACAATTATGAAATATATATAGTTACTTACGACTTGAACTATTTTTGATTGGAATTGTTTTAAAAATGTATAAGACAGGTTTTATTACAACAATTTTCAGGCTGTATATTATGCCTGAACCTACTCTAAGTGAGAGAAATGTCCTGCATATAAGTAATTAAAAAAAATTTCTTTTCCAAAGAGGCCCTTGGCATCTGGAACATTTTACATTTTTTCCCTCTATATAATAATTATTAATGTAGCAAATATTACTACATATATATGTATACTTCTAAACAAATTAAATATTTAAGAATATTTAATAGACAATCTATTTTTCAAACTAATCAAATTATAAATAATACTTGATTATTTTAATCTTAAAAGAAATAAAGATACAACTTAATTTTCTAAAGTTTCATAATATAATAATTTATTAAACTTTTTGCAGATTACATTACTTCAAATAGATTTATGTTTTGTTTCATAATTTTAAGAGCAGTAATTTTTTGAGCTTTTTCATCAATATAATGAAAAATAATTACACAAATAAGTACCTTCATTAATCCAGATATGCATATAATAAACATGAAGTGATTTTGGAAATAAGCTGTGACTAAATCTAAAAACATGGCAATATCATTCAAAGCATCAGCAAATAATCTGCAAAATAAATAAATAAAAATATCATGTGATGGGGAAAAAAATAAAAGACGAATGAGTTACAATACAGAATTTTTTTTTTTCACTTGCCTCCATTTTTTACAATCACTGTCTAACTTCGTCCTATAAAAAAAAATTTAAGGGCTTTATAAGAACACAAAATAATGCATACACTTTCAAAAAGTTTAATTTTCTAACTACATACTGCTTTACATAGATTTGACATATTTCTAATCAACTTCTATATTTTTATTAATTTACATGAAAATATGTTTTTCAAACAATCCATATAAATGTAATAATAAAACAAATTCCTACATCATAAAATACAGAATTGATTCAAACTATTTATAAAATCAATATATCTATGATCTATATCATACTAGCTATATTATATAATATAGCTATTTAAAAGACAGTTTACTAATCTTACCCTTGTAGCCATGCAAATCCTATTCGACCAATCATTGATACACCATCTAAAAAATTCCAAGATTTTCTATATATATATATATGCAATGTGAAAAAGATATAATAGCAATTAAATAATAAATATAACAAATGACTATTATGTAATCAATTTTTTCTGAAAACTTTTTTAAGAATATCAGTCACAAAATTAAATAAAAGAAAATTTTAAAGGCTTTGAAAGGTAATTGAACAGGTGGCTTTGAAAGGTAATGAACAGGCTCATTTTAAAGGTTTGAACCACTAATCCTCAAATGATGAATTACATTAAACCATAAAAAAAACCAATACATAATTGTTTTTATTCAATTTGATTATAAATTATAGAAGACACAATTAAACTACGTATTAATCAAATTTAAAAACTAATTAAATCCAAACTTAATTTCATGTTTTTTTTTTTATCATATAAATACTAAGAAGTCACAAGTTTATAAAAATCTTTTTTCATAACAGAATTCAATGCAATCGATGAAATAAACAATAGTAAACTTTTCCGATATTAAAATTAAAGCAAACAATTAATTATTAAATTGAATATATTTAAGCTAAATGTAATTAAAATTGAAAAGTGATCTGGTACACCAAAAGTGATCCACCTAAAATAATAGCTCCTTGGGTGGCTAATAATAGTAAATAAAAAAAATCATATGACCCCAAAACATTCCAAGAAGGAAGTCAAACTAAAAATACGTAGTTTGAAATTCTTGAGGGGAAAAAATGGCCACCTCACATCTGTCTTAAAATTTTGAATAATGTTATTCATTTTCAGGCACATCTCAATTCCAGTTTACATATGATTTAAGGTAATATATAATTCTATAAGTAAATATAATACTTAACTTTTATACTTGTTTCACTTCAATCCAATAAAAAAAATAGGAGGATATGTATTATAACATATTTTTGAAAATTAAGTTAATTACTGGTGAAAGATGAGATAAAAAATATATGCAAAGACAAGATAAATTTTTGAAAAGTGGTCAGGTAAAACGACATTTAAAGGCAATAATAAATTATAAAAATCAATATTTTATACTATGAATTATCTAGTATATATAGATATTCCTTGCATTGAACAATAAGTGATATTTATTTCCTTATATACATAAAATTGATAATATGTGTATAAGTAAGGAATCCTTCCTAATTCCAAAAGAATGATGCAAACCTTAATCTGAATAAATGGAAACTACATAAAATTCATCATTCTTATCATAAATGTAACATAGTTTTTTAACAAAAAAAAAAAAAATCAGTACCTTCCATTTCACCGGTGCAAATCTCACCAAGCAGACTTTATTGGTGATAACACACAGTATACATATAAAAAAAGGTATTCCATTTGGCATTAGTTGTATCATTTTTGGCGACTTTATTGCCTACACCAGCGAAATGGAAAAGTACAAAAAAATATTTTTTTGAAAAAAACTTAAATATTAATATCTGTAATACTAATTAATTAGGGGGGGGGTAATATATTGTGCAAATTACTTTTACGTAGTAATTATTTGCAGTATTATCAAAGTATGTTTAATTCCCCTTTAAGTCCAAAAAAATAGTCATTTTCAAAAACTCATCACTACATTATAATTAACATTTATTTACATTATAATTAACTATAAGCAGGTGTGTCTTCAAATTTGATGAACAAGTATCAATCTTTGAGTAAAGAATCGGTACTTATCTATTACAGGGGTGCCCGCCAAATTATGATTTCGGATCTAAAAGATAAATCCCCAAGCGAGCAAGATAGATCCCCAATTTCGATAGTAAGTTCCTAAGGTTGCAGTCGTAAAGAAACAAAACTTGAGCATATTAGTAAAATATCACTTGCCCATTAATGTTGCCAATTTTGTATTATTTTTTTTAAATACCTAATTTGTTTTTTCCCAAAATATTGTTAACAATCTTTAATTTATGAAACAGCGAAATGGATGTCATCACTTCTTTTCAGAAGAAAGGTCTTTTACCAGACACACTATAATGCAAAAAAAAGTCCACACCATGAAGTTGTATCTTAATGAAGAAAATATTTGGAAGTGCATTAATAAAGTTGAACAAATAAAAAGGGCCTCCGGCATTGGAAGTTGGTTCCAAAATACTATTTATTATTGCAATATGATTTATCTATTGTTGGGCAGAGGAGTTGACATCCATTAAATAGAGTCACAAACAATTGAATATATCTAAGGGTGCAATAGCTGATTGAAAACATTACACGAAAGAAGTGAGTTCTCTACATCTTATACATATAAAAAAAATTATTAAATAAAAATATATAAAAATAAAAAGTTTTATATTATTTATTGGTATGTTATTTGCTTTCCTATATTTAAATTTCGTGCTTTGCTTGCTTGACGTTTTTACTAGCTTGGCGACGTTGGAGCATTCTTAATTTGGTGGGCGCTGCTATAAAAGACAAGTACCAAAAAATCTTGCGTTGGCTATTAGTTTATTTAAAATTATAGATGGAGTGACAAGAAATATAATTTTAAGAAATTATTTCATCAAATTCTGAAGCTAATGAACTCTGAAAGCTATTACTACTGAAAAACAAAATCCATAAAAATGCAAAATTTAAATATAATTAACCATATTTAGAGCATTGTATCAAATGATTATATAATATTAAAAAAAAAAAAAAACCACCCACTTCAGGAAATACTAAAGTTTATCTATTCCAAATCAAAATGCATAAATTTCTATTTTGAATTGTTTATTTATAGATAGTAATAAACATATAATTAATAAAAATATTTCATGTTTCCTAGAGCAGAAATAAAATGTTTTCTAATATGTGTGGTCTCTCAACTTTTAAAAATAAAAAGGTTTCCTGAATAGATAATAATGAAATAGATGTACATGTAAAAAAATAAGACTTATTACAATAATCAGCATATAAATATAAAAGCACTTTTAAATGATGAATAAAAAGAAATGCCAAAGTGGTCAATAATTTCAGTATGCTTTTAATTTATATTATTTTGCCAATATGAGATACCCGACTCTATACTTTCTTATAAACTGAAATTATTCTCATCCTTTTGAGATAAAATCTACATTAGGGGAGCATTTACCATGGATGTATAAATATTTATGACTAAATTCTGCAATGATTTCTTATTTCAACCAAATCAATTTTATTTCATAAATCATACAAAAAGACTGCAGCAAAAAGTATTTAAGACACATAAAAAATTCCATCAGTAAAATCTAATCCTGAATGTGAGTGAATGTAAAGTTTATTGGCGCAAGAGCCAGATATGGCTATACTGCGCCAAATAAGATTAAACTGTGGTCTAGACGTGAAGTTGAAAAAAAAAAAAGAAGTGGTTGACAAGAAGGACGGTCGAAAATAGAGAAGGATTGCTAGGGTATCTAATCCTGAAAATAATATACTAGCTACTAATGATTTACTGACAGTAACAGATAAATATTTAGTATAATAATATCCCACACTCTCAACATTTAAATATAAATATTAATATATTCTCAATACTAAAAAACTTTTGATAAAATATTAGCTTACACAAGAACAGACATAAAAATGATTAAAACTGTATTTTGAAGCATATGTTTATTCAAATTATTTCAAAGATAAATCTCAAAAAGAAATATGTATATACATGAACCTTTTAACAGCCATGTAATTGTTGCAGCAATAGCAGAAGCATTTTCGTCACCAACTCCAACTCCTTTCAAAACAGCATGTGTACAAATGCTTCCAGTAATGCTACTAGCGAAAGCCTAAAAAATATAAATATTAATTTTGAAAACTACTACAGTAAATTTAAAAGATTCTAAAAACAAATTTTATTTATTTTTTAACAATTCATATTTCATTTTTTATGCATAAAAATTACAATTATGCATAAAAAAAGCAGAAATATGCATAATAAATTCTAAAATGTACAATAATTTATTATAAGAATAAGTGTGATGTTTTAAAAACATTAATGTCAAAATAAAAATTTAAAAAAAATCAGCCAAAAAATTAATGATTTACATTATTTTCAAAGTATCCAAATTATAGTACTACTTAAATTATAATTCATTAATCTTTTTATAGAACATATAATACTGAAAACAATTTCTCGAATGGTTGATAAGAATTTTATGGCACTGAATCCTATTGAAACATATTGTGCCAAATGTATGATGGGGAAAAGTCAAATCACATGAAAGAGTTTAAAAATTTAACAGAGCATTATAGAAAAAAATAAAAATATTGCAACCCCAACAAAGATTTGCAATATAATAAATTTGTGTTTAACATTACTCGTAAAAGATAAAATTCATTAAAATGGCATTAACCAGAGTACAAAATTGTTAAAAGAAAATGCTGTTGTTTGTAAGTGTTAAAATAATGATTAATGAAAAAAAATTACATAAAACTTTACAAACAATGTCAAATATTAAGCACAAAACTATTATTACAGTTTCATATTTTTTAACATGTCTTTATAGATGAAAGTGTTCCATATCTGTCTGTGGTAATTCCAGCACAGATTCATGCACATCACACATACTTGTATTTTCAACATCTAAAATGTTTGGTATAAGAGTATCTTCCTTTGAATTGTAAGGTGTTAGTTTAATTTCTATACAAGCATGACTTGCTGATGTAGACTTCGAGATATCATCCTGTTTCCAGAATTTTATTTTCCTGATATGTTCTTTAGAATTTGAAGTTTATAAGATGTACTTTGTCTTTTACATGCATCAAACATAGGATAATAAGATTATGAGAATTTTGATTCAGAAAAAGGATGTATTAATAGGTTTGAATGGCAACTGCATGTAATGAATTAAGCAATATGCTTATTTCAAACCAAACATAACAGAAGTTAAATGATGTTGTTACATAAGTATTTATTGAACCGATTACAGCTGAGTCAAAAGTAGAAAATGATTTACAAAACACTGCAAACAAATATTTAAACACTAAAAACACATATTTTGTCAAATGTTAAAAAGTTCGATGGTAGAGGAGACTGTTGAAGATTTGGCAACTTAGGCATAAGTTTGCAATACCTTCAGGACTATGATTTTGCATGATTTTAAACAGAAAATATTTTAGTTAGTTTTAATTTCTTGGATCCTTTTTTTTTTATCTTTCAAACATAATTTTGAATAAGAAGAATGGAACTAATGACAATACATTTGAGCTCTATACTGCAATACATGGAAGAATGTTAAAACAGATACACATCCAGAACAAAAGTAGGCAGATAGCACATATCCAAACTCTAGAAACAGAGCAAAGGATTTGGAATGCATAATATCATATGACCATTAACTTCCAATATAAATTACTTAATTTAAATTATTTTTCAGATAGAAAAATATACTATTTCTACTTACATATCTCATCATTACAGTCACACTCGTTGTTTGAAACATAGGAGTTAAGATATCCTACTTTAATTGTCAATGGTAATCTAGGGCATTGGAAAGTTAAAGTTCAATGTTTACCTGAGTGGAAAAATGACTGCATGTCTTTTTGACATGAGTGATGCCCTGATAAGAAAATTGACTGAGAATTTCAGCTTCAGAGATATACACAACAGATCAGGTACAAGAATGATATCACAGGATGAATTTATTGATTTGAGTGGACTAACAGTACAGAAAGAATCTTAAATATTTTTGCTTATAGAGATCAAAAAAATATTTGGTTTGTAAAACAGAACTACTTTCTACATGTAAATTACTAGAATCATAATTTACTTTTTAATAAATTTTGATGAGCTTTGTTTGAAGCAAAAGAAAACATTCGAAACATTTCTTTGTTTGGGAAAAAAGAAAGTATAAAAAAAAATCAAGAATTAACTGCAACTTTAATAATGAAGGAAGATGTAGGTTAAACAAGGCCTTTACTCAGGTCTGAAAGACATTGATCGTGTTAGATGTGATAATTCAGCTTGGAATGTCTCCACATACCCCACAGTCCAACAATCGAAGTAGTTTGCCAGATAACTGACAATATTTAACTTCAACACTTATCAAGAGTCATAAAAAAAGTATTACAGTAACAGAAGAAAAATCTGCTCCAAAACTAAGGCATCTCTGATAATTATCAAACTAATAATACTAGCTACTGCAATACCTCTTTTGGGATTGTTTATTAACATAGCACTAAGAAGCAACATGAGGGATATTGGAGATGGTAGGATTCTGAAAAAACCCTACAGCTTCTAATCAGTGAATTGATAGAGGTAAGTTCACTCCTGCCACCAATCTATAGCAAAGCATGTGCCAAAGGAAAAACTAAGAGAAAAAAATAAAAGGAAACTAAGAAACGCTTTCTTCTTAATAAGATGCATCACTGGACTGATTAATAAAAAATATGCATATTAAATAGCAAAAATTAAAAGTCAAAGGAACCTTTATAATGAAATTTTTAAATGAAAACTCTAATTGGTCTTAAATACATCAAGAGTAAAAAATAGACATTATTATAACTAAGCATAGAATACAATAATTATTACAAATCTATATCTGTGATCTAGAATCAATGCAAGACAAGTATTGGCTGACAAAAAAGAGGTAAATATTACCAGGACTTCATGGAGAACCATTACAAATATGTTTACTAAATACAATAAATCCCAAGGGAGAGAGGAAAGATCTCTAGGATACCTCAAGGTCATAAATCCCATACAAGAAAAAAGATCTCTTAGGTACCATGGGATCATATCCCATACATACCTACTGAAGGGTTTATTGTATGCATTTTATTATACATACAGTAAAACCTCTCAATAATGGACATTCACCAGATAAGACATTTTATCATTTAATAAGAGATAGATACATATACTATTCAAAGAGACAAGATTAACAGAATTGTTGGTACTTGTCTGTTATATATAATTACGATTGCATCAAGTCATCAACAAACTCATGAAGCCTATCTTTTAATACAACCCACTAGGCGATATTTCTTATTCGCTTGGCAATTCATCATCGTTCACCACTGTAACAGACAAGTACCAAATTGTCCCTTATTTGGAAGTGTTCCTCACAAGAGGTATTACTATAATCATAATTCATGATAACTTGTATAATTTGTTAATAACAGAAAAAGAAATATTATATGTGGTAATAAATAGCATAAAATATGAATCATTAGTATTATTTACAATTACCTTAAAATATCTGATAATGCTTTATTTTCAATGCAACTGTAATGGAACCTCCTATTAAACCATTTATAATATCAAAAGCAAAATATGTACCAGAACTTGATAACAACTGACTTGCAGATTTAGCATTTTTAATACATTTGACTGTTCATTTGAATAACTTAAACATATGTCTTGAAGGTATAAACTAACCTGTTGAATGTTTCAAACCATAAATGTTTTTTCAAACAAAGAAAAGTTATAGCAAACCTAATAAAATGCAAACATTTTTTTTTTTTTGGTTTTAACACACGGATCAAACATAATTCTAAAAATAGAAAATTTTGCAATCTAATACAAGAATTTAAAAAAATTGATTTAAGGATTTAAAAAATAAGATACTTATATTTATTACTTTATTTACAGTCGATAGATATGTAAACAAAAAAATTTTTTAAATTTTCTTTAGAAAAAAAAAAAAGGTACTTGTCTATTATAGCGGTGCCCGATGATTATTCGCCAAGTGACTAAGAAATATTGCCAAATAGATTGTATCCAAAGATAGGCTTCTCGAGTTAGGTGATGACTTGGCGTAATCATAATTTGATGGGGGCTGCTATAATAGACAAGTACCAAAAAAACTTTCAAAGAAATTCCAGTTTCCTTATAATCTAATTAATTTTGAACAAATATACTATACAAGGTATACTTTCTAACCAAATTTACAAGAACTCTTAAAGAATTTCAAAAAAATCGATTGATTTTATTATCCCCTATTCAACTGTTGAATAAATGTACCATATGTAACACATTTACTTATTAACCTGTACAACATGAAAGTACAAATCTTCAAAGAATAAATTAGCATTTTTTAAATTGATATGCTTATCACAGGAAACATTTATTAGAATGAATGCAATACTGTTCCCCATTGACAACTTTTGGGTCTGTGAGCAGATGAATTATCCATGCTACCTTGTCACATATCTTCTTAAAGCTAGCATGATATAGAAATACCAGTGGAAACTCCCAAAATAAAAAAAAAAAGTTGCCAATAGGAGATGTAACAACTCCCCCCTTGATATATATACTAGGTAAAATCCTATTTTAGCCCACGCCTCCCAGAGAGAAAACAAAATAGTGCCAAAAGTAGGTTCTGAGAAAATTGCGATATCAGGATTGCCAATTCAACACATCTATCACATATTTTAGTATCATTTTGTTTTCTAGCATGAAGATGTATTCTTAAATAAGATCCAACCCAGTTGTTTGTTTCATTTTTACTCAATTCCTGAACTCTAAAACGGCGAGAGAAACATATAGAAACTAATATAACATTCAAAACTAGTTCACAATATTTATTAAGAAAATTTATAACAATAACCAAATAAAAGCAAAAAAGAGAGAAAATACCTGTAAACTATCCCAGATCTGGTATTGTAAATAATCTGAACTAACACTTTCTGGATAGCCATGAGGTAAAAATGCATTCTGAGAGAAAAAAAAAGTTATCATCAAAATGAATTTTAACATTTTATGCGAATAATTATCTTTTAATAATTTACTACATGTAAAGAAATAAAAATTACTTTTCTGATAATATATGATTTTCTTCAATAAACTGAATGAATTAAGTTATCGCAGAATATAATAAAAAAAACATCAATAAGAACAATATTTCAGGTGAAACATCATTTAAATTAATTAAATCGTGAGCCAGAGTTGGAAGCTTTCATTAAACAACACACATTTAATATCCATAGTCACACACACGTAAAACTTTTTAAATAATTGTAGAAATGGAATACCGAAAGCACGAGCAAATATTATTTAACATACTAAAAAGAGACTTGTCAAAGATTGATACTGAAGATTCTCTTCCTGGGTTTCTATTTTAGTTTCAGAAGTTTTAATATGGTAAATCCTCCTATGAGTGACACCAAATGTTTCCAGAATATGATGAGATTCTCTGTTGACATTCATGATCCAACCGCATTTAGAAGTTATAGCACCGGAACTTATTTGAAGACAGTGTTTCGTTTTCAATTTTAGTGTTGCCAACTCAGAAAATAAATTTTACAGTTAAAGCAAAATGTCTCATCTTATTATAGGATATTTTCTTCCTAAAACTGACGTTGATTATACTTCAAAATTTTTTATTTAAATGCTTTTACTGTTTATTTACAATTTCATAAATGCATTGACCTCCAAATCCAAAGTTAAATTTAGTTGCGCCACAGCGTGTCTTTCTTACGAACTAAAATTATACTAATCGATATCACGACTACGCTAAAAATCAGCTCTATGTTTAAACTAAAAGTAACAATAAGGCGAGTTTCGCCCCTTCAAGAAAGCAAAAGATAAACTTGTCAAATGGCAGCTGCGACGAATAGAACGGAGAATAGTCACCGAGAAAAAGTTCAAAAAGTTTTTATTCAGCGTGATTATTCTGAAGGAACGAATGTAAAGTTTCAAACAAAATTTCCGACAGAACTCGAGGGGTTAATTGATAGACATTTGTTTGAGCAAACAATCAACACCCTGAATAGAATATACGCAGAAGCTGAGAAAACAAGCACTACGACATTTTGCGAAAGTTGTTTGGCCTGCTTGACGTCGTATATGATATATATGTGTATAGAAACTCATTACCAGAAATGCTTGAAAAGAATTTCTGCATATTTAGAGGATCAGAATGAAACTGTATATCTTCCTCGAGGATTGTTAATCACGGATCCAATCGAGCGAGGATTGAGAGTTATCGAAATTGCGATATTGCTGGAATCATCGAATCGAGCGTGATAAACCGACACAAAAAACATTTCAATGTTTATTATATTT
This sequence comes from Nephila pilipes, assembly GCA_019974015.1. Classification (NCBI taxonomy): domain Eukaryota; kingdom Metazoa; phylum Arthropoda; class Arachnida; order Araneae; family Nephilidae; genus Nephila; species Nephila pilipes. The sequence continues at coordinate 123,871 of BMAW01018553.1, read as the reverse complement.
TAAGATGTGCATTTATTAATTTCCTCTTGATATATATGTGGACGATGTAATAATTATGGTTTGTGCATGTTTGTGTAATAAAGCAAAATAAAAAGAATTAATGTTTGTAAAGACTTTTTAAACATTCGTAAATCAAAAACCCTATTTGGGGAAATTTTCGTATTCAACACCTGAATTTTATTTCAGGCCTTAACAGTTAAAGTAAGTACCTAAATTACTATTTTTGTTAAATATTATCTTGTATTTGTGAAAATGATTTCAGTTTTGTATTAATTGAATTGACTTGTTTTTTTAGGTAAGATAGTTGGAACTATATTTAGGATAAATTCATATGTCTCTATCATATAGTTTAAATCTGTATTGTAAATTGAAATTATGAAAATGGTTAATTCGGGAATTGGACTTATTTCTAAAATTTAACATTGTGTCGACGGTTATTCAAAATTCCCAGGTATTGATAAATGTAGTGAAATTTAGCATGCTTAATAATTTTAAGTGGTTTGAAAAAACGCCTCAATAATACTGAAGTGTTACGCTAGTGTTATGTTATGAATTGCATTTTTATGTGAAACAAAACACAATATCTGCACACAAAAATCATATATAAAAATTATTATAAACTATGAGTTTCACATATTTTTCTGGTTATCTTTACCCCATGTTTATCTTTAAAAAATTTCTGAACAAAATGAATGTTAAATATTCGTTCTGAATTATTATTTTAAGTCATTTAATAATGTTTGTTGAAAATTAATTTTAAAGAACAACTTTATTTGAATGAAATTATTATGGATTGTTCCTTATTAAAATTCCCCAAATTATTGTTTTCAAATGATTATGGTGACACATATATTATTCTGATGACCATTTGAATTTTAACAACTTATTGAAGATGACTAATGATATTTTTTAATAAACATGATGTTTGTATTGATCATTCCAAAGGAATTGAATTAATGTGTTTAGTTGATCAAGGAAGGATATTTACCATTTATGGGAAATCTTAGTTTTGTACTGTATGTGGGGGAACATTATCCAACTGTATGTAGATCAGCATTGAAAAGTAATAAATTTATGCCTGGATATTAAAAATTCTGTGTCAATTCATGCTGTAAGAATGTTAGTTATCAGCTAATTTTTCTGTTCTTATTTGTTCAGATTTTACTGCTGAAATTTTTGCGGTCCTTAAGGCTTTAGACAACTTGTCAACTCGACGTGATAAAAAGTTTATTTACAGATTCTATGAGCATTTTACAATCATTAAAACACCCTAACCATTCATCACATCCACTGATCATTAGACATTGAAAATTCTGCATAAACTGCATTCCCAAAACATTTAAATATTTTGTTTTATCCCTTCCCATACTGGTATCAAGGGAAACGAAACTGTTGATAGTGCAGCAAAATCTGCCTCTGGGGAAATCTTTACAAATATCCCATATTGTGATACCAAACAACATATTACATCAGCAATTTATCAACATTGGCAGGATCAATGGCATTTGGAATCTGGGAATAAATTCTATCATATAATACCCATTATATCTCGTTGGAACTCATTTTCATGTAGAAGACAGGACGCCATTTTGATGTGACTATGCATTGGACACAAGTGCCTTTTTCTGGGAGAAACTCCTCAAATGTGTAACCATTGTATTTGTCCTTTGACTGTGCGACACATTTTGATAGAATGCTCTTCTTTTAACTCTGTTCGCTGATTAAAGTCGGGAATAGGGTGTCCCCTAAGTGATAGGCGACTTCCTAGATAGGTCACCAAAGTGTGTGACTTAAACATTAAGTATTCTTCGGGTTACCATAACAAATCATCACATTTACATCATCATCGCTAATCACCTAGGGGACACCCTATTCCTGACGTTAATCCTGTTCATTTTTAACATTTTAAATCATATGCTCTTTCTTTAAATGACTTGGTTGGAGAAAGTCTCCAAACAAATGTATTTAACTTCTTAAAGGACATTGGTTTTACTACATTCATATAATTTATTGTTTTCTATCATTTTTTTTTACCGTGCTGTTCACCAATTTTAAATCTCATTAGCTAAAAAAAAAAACAGTTTAATCTCCTAACCTTGTGTTTGGCACAATATATCCCTAGAGGATTCAGTGTCATAAATTCAACCAACCAATCTGTTTTTATTATTGATTCCTTTTTATATTACATAAATATAATTTGTAAAAATTTAAATTGGATGATGTAATTAGTTTTGTGAATGGTTATGATGTTAAATGAATGATTGTATTGATTAGTCTGTTTGCTCAAAGCATGTCTTTTAAAATTACTACTTCAAAACTTAATATAGTTTTGTAAGTATAGAAAACACCATCTTAAGTACTATCAGCAATAAGTGTTTTATAATATTAATTGTATTTTTCTCTGTAAATAGTCAAATTTTATGCAATCCTTTGTTCTTACTTTCAAATACATTTCATTTATTCAGAATTTTGTCTGTTACTAACTAAAATTTCCAGTAAAAAAAGTGTAAGGATAGATTGTATTATTCAGGTCATCTTATTGTTACTTATAATTGTGAAAATTTATAAATACTGCAATTTCATTAAGTTATAAATAGAACATACTTATGTATAAATAGAACATTTTTTTTTATCATTGTTTTTACATAATATTGGACTAAAGCTTGCAGTTCTTATGCATGACATTTCAATTAATCATTTAGATTTATTGGTTCTCTAACTGTGATATGCATACTCCAAACACTGTATAGTGTGATTACAGGATATATGAGCATCTCAAGAAAGAATAGCAATAAAAAAAAAAAATTCTTGTCTTGAGGGTATGCTCAGTCTTTATTACCAATCCAATGGGATATGATAAAAAAAAGTTTAACGCATTGATTGCCGATCATGTGCTGGTGTGGGATAAGCTATTAGTATATACTGTGTGTTATCACCAATAAAGTCTGCTTGGTAAGATTTGTGCCGGCGAAATGGAAAAGTACCCATATTTCCAATATTAAGTATATTGGCATTTTGTACAATCTACTTCCATGTCAGAGCAGTAACTATATCCAATTTCTAGTGACTGCCAGTCAATGTGTTAAGAGCCTCTATTTTAGACCTTTGGCTTAAAACTGCCTAGTTTACTATCTTGATGAGTTAGAATCGAACTATAAAAATGAAATTTATGGTTGGAATGCAGTTTAGCGTAACCACTTGGCGACAGGAATTGTTTGGCGATATTTTGCCCATTGTGGCTACCATGCTTTCTCTCCACTGAGGTGGCTTTAGCCGTGGCAACCCTTTCGAATAAGGCTTCAGGCTCCGCCATAAAAATCGCCAAATTTGGCGATTTTTCAAATCTTGCCAAGTGGTTACGTTAAACTGCATTTTCACCAAATTTATAAATATTTATATTAGAACTGAATCCTCACACATCTTACGGAAAAGAAATTATCTGGTTATTTCTCACTTTCAGTGTAATTGTTGTCATATTAATAAGTTGAGTTCTCATTTGAGGCTTTTATTGTAAAAGCAAAAAAAAAAAAAAAAGCCAGCTGTACCATCTAGAGAATTTCTCTTATAGGAATACATATCAGTCAAAACAAACTACACAAATACATACAATATTTATCATCAAACTAAACTTGTACTTAATTTTTAGATGAAAAAAAGTACCATTTACTTTTACTACATAAAGATTTCATTTACTTTTCTATCATGCTTTACAATGTCATGTAATAGGAGGGTAGATGAAGTTGTATATGTAATTTACAAAGTCTTTTTAAGGAAAATTATGTATATTCTGTTGCATTTTCTGTCCATGGTATTTGAATCAATGTTAACTTTAGATTATTTTCAGAATTTTAGAATATTTTTTTATTATATTTATATTTTGTGCTTAAGGAAAAGAAAGGTGTAAAAGTTCAAGGATAATGGAAGAGGTTTCTCTCTTGTGAAAAGTTACATATTTGTTTAGTTGAAAGTAAAAATTGACAAGGAAGGAAGGATGGTATATATAAACATGTTTTTTCTTTAAAAAATCATGAAAAATTACTTTTTCCATAACGTAATATATATTGTTTGGTTCATAAATGTAAAAGTTCACTAAGTATTAACTGTAATGAAAAAGCAATTACCTGGACAATGAATGGCCACTTATTTATATATTATCACTGTATATGAATACGATTGAGAAAATGTTTGATTAGAAAATTATTCCATATTTTGCATTGTTAAAGATACATATTTATTGTACCAAAATTTATATCTGAATCCTCTTCTTTTTTTTAATCCAATGATATTTTTTCGAAGATTGAACAGTTAACTCATTGATATACATTTTCCTCATCAATTTTCAAAATCAGTATTTTCGTAATTAATAATTAATGTATAATATTGATTTCAAATAATACAATTACTTTATCATTTTTGAAACTGTCTCTCCTTTTGAATAATTTTGCAAAATATTGATTCTTATGTATGATTAATAGAAAATGTAAAATAAATGGTACTTTAATGTAACTCTTTCATAAGGAGAATTTTGGATTATTTTTTTAATGATGTTTGTTATTTTCCAGATTATGCCTCGTTTGTGTAAAGGAATATGCCCTTTGTTCTCTAAGACAGTACTTAATAACTGTAATTCTGTTGGAATAAAAACTGTAACAGACTTCATATTATGTGACCCTGAAGATTTGGCTAGGAAAATCAAAGCATCATATAAAGTAAATAATTAAATGATAGACTAAGCATTATAATTTGCTCAATTTTTTTTTACTTGTGTTTCTTAAAATTTGACTATGAGTGAATGCATGTGAAGAATATGTATATTTCAGTTGATTCTAACTCATGTTCAGTATGCTTTTAGAATAAATTTTATGTCATATTAAAAGTTCTCTTTATTGTAGTTATTTAATTATATTTTTATGTAATGTTTAATTCAAAACATATAGTAAATTTTTTTAAAAATAATAATGTATGCTTTTGCTTTTACAGTGTTATTAAAATTGCAGAAAAATATAATGCTTTAAGTTTGGTATATTTTTAAAATCATCAAAATGTTTATATTTAAATTATCGAAACTGAATTGATTTTTTTTAAGAAAAAAAATTAAATGAAATCTTAAGAAATATATTTTAGAACTTTTTGTTGTATTTGAATTGAGAAGTCTGATCAAATGAGGGTGTGGCACTTGTAACACTGAGTTAAAATTTTAATTTTGTTTTTTAATGAGATAAGGAAGTCAAAACATTACTAAGAAATTTAAATTTATTTTTCTTTAAAAATCCCTAAAATATTTTTAAATTTTCCTAAATTTGTAAAATTGATTCTGTGCACTGGAGAAATATTTTATGTTAAAATATACCATACAAGGAGTATGTTTAACGTTTAAAGAATGAACGCATTAGGTATATTTGATACGTAATTTTAATTTGAATCCTTTTTGAAGCAAATATTATTAGAACTCATTCACCATTCAATAAAATTCAATAGTATATTCTAAATAATGGTGTTATTGATTTCATTAATTCACCGAGCAATACCGTTTAGAAAATAATTTTTTTTCTCACTAGCCTTTAGAATTTAATTGCTTGAGTAATTCAATTTTTTACATTTCTGCTAAGAAGGAGTAGCCTCAGACTTTTGAATTCTAAACTTTGCCAAGAAGTAATACTATATTGACAACTTATATGATGAGGTAAAATGTATGATTAATTAATTTTCAACAGTATTGTTATGTCAATAAGTAAGTTCATTCTTGTTCCTTGTTAAAATTTGATAAATCAGTATGACCTGTATCATTCTCCACACTGGCCATCGAAAGGCAAAGATGTATGTTCACAAAATAAAAAGGCAAACACTGAGTACTTCTGTAAGAAATTTATTGGGCTCTGCATAGTGAACTGCTTTGAGAAATGGCACACTCATGTGAAATTGTGAATGGCATGTGATGTGTTCAAACTGAAGTGCATTACTATGTCTCTAGTTTGTAAAGTAATACAGGTATAAGGCAATTCGATCAAATATTTTAGACATTAAGAATATATTTTTTTCATTTTATTACATATTACCATAAATTAATTTAATCCTTAAAATTTATGCATAATTTCATAACTAAGAAAATTTTAAGGCCTTTTGATCAGTTTTTATTTTATGGTTGTATAATCAGTAGAACAAAGGTTATTTTTAATATTGTTACAGCCTGTCATTATAAACATTTGTAGCTATTTAAAGTCATGATGCTGAGAAGTGTGTTTGGGCTAAAAGTCTATATTTTAAGGATTGAAATATGCAACATATTAAAAAACTAAATTTTCTAATAATTTTTTTGAGGATTGTAAAATTAATGTAATAAAAATTGTTATTTTTATTACATTCATTAGTAGGTTTATTAAAAATTAGGTATTTTTTGATAGAATAATTAAATGTACTCTGATGAGACTTCATATTTAATAAAATCTCTAGAATTAAATCTTCCATTAATTGATGTGTTTTTCGTAGTCTAATATGTACCACATTATATTCTATGGAAGACCAATTTCAGTGTTTACCTATTAGATTGTGACTCAAAATAATAATTTGCAATTGTTTGCCTTTGTATAGTTTAGTCTTCTCTACACCAAGGGGTAGAAGGCGTGATTGCAGCTCTTTAATTGAATTTTTTAATTTTTGTCAAGCACTTGTCTGAAATGTATAGGGTATTGAAATATAAGTGCTATTAAAAATGAATTTCAAAAAATTATCTTCATTTATATTAAAAATTCAGATGAAATTTGAATGCATATATCTAACAACTCAGGAAAGGCTAAACTTTGAGAAAGCTTCCTTGTTCTTGAATGGTGTAATAGAATGAAAAGAATATTTAATATAGATAATTTTATATTAGAAACAAGAAATGGAGAATTTTTTTAGGGATGTTTTAGCTGTGAGAAAAACCAGGTTAATTTTTTTTATTATTATTGTTTTTTGAGAGACATTTCTGACAAGTGAATGTTACTCATTATTAATAAGAAATTTTCAAAATCAAAACTGGGATAGAATTTTTAAATGTTTTTAAAATAAAAGTTAGCAGTTTTAATTTTTAAATTCAAGAGATTGTCCTTGAATGTCTTAAATTTCAGTTTATTTAAATTTTTACAGATAAAGAGATTTTTTTTTAAAATTTTGAAATGAAATTCAAAATTTTACTGGTTTGTGTTGCTAAAATATCTATGTAATTTTAATTGACATTATAATTTTATCATTTTATGTTAAGAACCATTCATATTTAAATGAAAAAGAATTTTTCTTAAAGTTATTACTTTAAATAGCTTGGAATAGCATCTTACTTTCTGACAGTTAACTTTTTATTTCATTTTGCCAAGGATTGTGAAAAATAAAATACCTTTAACTTCAATCTAGCTAAATATACTTATCTAAGAATTGAGATTATTGTAGTGGGAAAATTTCCCCTCTTGAAATGAAATTTATTGAAATATTTAAGATCTAATTTTTTTTATTTAAGATTCTATTAAATATTCATGCATTGATTAATTTTAGAGTTTTTTTGAACTATTACTTTCTGTTAAAATGCTTTTGTATACATAATTACCTAAGAAGTTAATAAGAAAGAGGATTTGCTTGGGAATTTCTGGAATTTGTGTTCTTTGCAAATAACCCTGCAATTTTTATTCAAGATATACAAGTTTTTAACGGAATATGCTCATCTTTGCATTTATAAAGACATAAAATTACTAATATCTTTCGATGAATTACTGAAAGATTTTTGTTTGATGCAATATGTTGTCATCATTCTAATTTAGAAATATGTCTATGGGATTTTTAAAATTAAGTATATATCTTATTCTATAGACTTGCTCCCTAAAATTTTCCTTCACTTTGTAGAAAAATCATTTTTATTGAACTATGAGAAAAATAGTTAATGAAAATTACTATTATATATTATGATAATTTCTGACATAAAATTGATAAGACTTTTGGAACTTTTATGATCATTATAGATTAGTTACAAAATTAAAAAAAAATTATAGATGTACTTTTATGAATTGATTTAAAAAAATTTTTTATTACAAAATATTAATTTTTTAAACATAATTCTACCATTTCATTACTGCCTGCCTAAAAAGGATGAAATACTTTACCTCAAAAATTGCTTACAATAAAGTGTGTTTTACATCAAGTTTTAGTTTTATGCTTTGGAATAAATTTATATTTTTTTCTATAATGACATATTTTTTTGAATTTGAATTGTGAATACAAACACTATAAGTAGATATTTGAACATAAGAAAAATTTGTTATTTCAGATAGAAAACTATATTGTAGTAAAAAAAATTTTAACCCACTTATTATATGCTAAAACCCTTCTGGGGTATGCCTTCTTTAAACAAGGTTTGATAGCTTGACCCTGAGACACCCTAGTAATCTTTTTTATTCCCAAGGGGTTGATTGTCTATGGTTGACACACCCCGGGATAACCTAGCATTTTTTCTTTTTTCTATTTTTGATTCTTTTTGTCAATAAATTTTTACCTATTAAACACCATCATCATTCACTCTCTGCTAAAAAAATTTCTTTCAAATTTTTTTAAATTAAATGATTAACAGTTTGAATCTTGTTATTTGTGAAGCAGAATTCTCTTTTAAAAATGCATGTTAAATCTGATATATTATTACTAAAACTTTGTTAGTTGCAAATAAAGTTAAAGATTTTAGTTTATTGTTGAAAAAAGTTGTGTTATAAATTAAAATTTTTGTGTGAAAATAAATACCGTTAATAATACTAAAAAGCTTATTTTTAATATGAGTATTAGTTTTATGCAATATATCATTTAAAAAACTTATTGCACAAGTTAATAAAGCTTTTCTCTAAAATACCTGGAAGATTTCTTTGTATTCTGTAATGATGATTCAGTGTGAGAGGGATGAATTATATTTGATGCTGTATCATATTTACACAATGTATTAATTGTAAACTATGGTAAATTTTATTTTATAAACTGAACATGCCACAATCCATTGTGTCAGTTAACATAATTGTAATAAAAATAATTGTGCAAGTCATACTCTAGATTGATTTATAATTGTGTTTTTAGTTTTTTCTTTCCATGAAACATTAGTTGTTGAGTTGTGAGCTTCATGATTAATAGGTCAGCACTATAAATTTCAATTCATTTAAACACTATCATGTTGTGTAATCGAAAATGATACTGCTAATCAGATTTGAACTTTAATATAAGGCAAAACAAATTCTGTAGTTCTTAGGACTGAAGCTGTCTTATCATGTACTCGCGATCATAGAACTAATTTTTTTTATTATTATTATTATTAACTGCAGGTAACTACATTTAGCATTTTAGCTTAATAATCTTAGTATCATAAGCATGAAATTTTGATATCAATTTTTTCTAATGTATTACATCGCATTTAGTCTTAATTCACAATTCTGCTCCCCTTTAATTAATTTGTGCCCAGTTTCTTTCAAATTCAAGAAATTGTCTTGTTTCTAAATGATTGATTTACTTTAAAAATTCACTAAAGCACTATGTTTTTAAAATATGCATATAAATTTGGCTATCCTTTGAAGTACTATGTCTTTGTAATCCATCTATATATTGAGCATTTGGCTCAAGATAATTGCTATTTGTACAACAGAAACTAATGAAAACGCTGGAAAGCAAATTTAGCTTTAAAAATTAACCATGGATACTTGTATGTATTATTTACTTGGATCAGGACACGAACTTTTCAAAGATATGAGATGTAATTAAAATTTAATACATACAATCTTTTAATAAGGAGTTTGATGTACTTATATTAATTCTCCAGTTAACAAGGCAGTAGTTATAGAAACTGTTAGCATATTGAACTTCAAAGTTTTTATAAGACACACTATGTATGTTAAAAGAATGTGTTACTAATATGTCTTTAACATTAACATTTGAAATTTGAAGGTCTGTCATAATTATTCAATTGAAGGGAGGGCAACAGGATGTCTGCTGATACAATTAAATTTGCAGTACATTTTAGAATACACTTAAAATCCACATTTTTCGGTAAATGTAATCCCATTTTTCAACTATGTTGCAAAATAATTCCAATTTTACCCTAATTTCTTTAAATTAGCAGAATTACTGTGTCAAATTTTACATGATTATTTGCAATTTTATTTAATGAATTATTTTTGTTTTACTTCCTTTAAATTTTGATTGGTTAGCTATTATATGCTTGTATCATTTTTGTTTTGTACGTACTTTGAAACATAACATTATATGTTTTTAAAAATTAGTGATTTAATTTTAATCCGGCCCATGTGATCCTTCTCAATTTTCGACCTTTCTTGCCAACCAGTTTTATTTATTTATTTAATTTATTCAAACATCTAGATTACAAATATACATTGTTGGGTGCAGCAAAGCCAGATTTGGCTCTTGTGCCATAAACCTCAAATTTCACTCGCTCATTCTAAAATTAAAAGCATGTACATTTTAATGTTTTTAAATTTTTTATTACATTTTAGAAACAAAAGTGTAGTCAAACCCTTTCCTATTGTGCAGTTATAATGGAACATTATTTGAAAATAAAATAATTTAATATTATAATAATCTGCTATTCCAGGGGTGGGCAATTGTTTAGGCTTGTGGGCCACTTTACGGAAGTGGAGGGCTGCACCTTTTTAATTGATTGCATTTATTAATTTTACATTTCAGGAAAGGAATAAATTGTACCATTAAAAAATAAATGGTTATAAATTAAATAAGTAGTGACACTTTTACTCAATTAATTTACTATGCTGATCTCATATCTATAGCTGCAAGTGTATTTAATTTTAAAATCGTTCAGTCTGATAAATGTACCCTATCACACTTTTCTACAATTTGTTTAAAATCAGGAGTGAGATTGCTTATTGAGAATCTCATCACAACCTGCAAGTTAATGTCTGTAAAGAGCATCTATATGTAATCAAGTTGATCTTTTAGCAAGAAAAACTTAGCTCACTAATATCTGTAGATCCAAATATAGAAAACAGTGTCTAAGCGAATTTCTTTACTCGTGAAAGTTTTTCAGCAGACAGATTTGTAAAAGTCAAGTAATGTCACTGCATTAAACATTTCCTTCAGAGTGTGATTTGATAGCATGTCAGTAAGTTCAAACTACAGCTCCTCAAATACTGTGTCAATACCAGCAGTGATGAGTAAGAGAACAAATTGAATTTAGGCTCAATTTTTTGAAAATTCTGAAATCTTCTGACCTCATCCTCTAAACTCAGCTAATGATCTCTAATCTTTTCAGAAACACTTGGCACCACTTTCTGTTTTCCTAATAAAGGGGAATGACAAAAATTGCATACCTGCTTGTCTTGCAAATTGACCTAGATTTGCTTTGAATGGTTTTACATGTTTCCACATTTCATGCACAAAACCCTTTTGCTGCAATGTTATATGCAGTTCATTCAATTTCTCAAACACATCGACTATAAACATCTTTTATGTTCAATTTTCACATCCTGTTTTTATAACAATGTCATGAGAGATCTCCTTCATGTCCAGAAATAAGAGGTTTTCATTTTGCAATGCTTGGACTTGTTTTATCACTTTGCTTAGGCTCAACCACTTCACAGTGTTGTGGTAAATAACATCTTCATACTCTGCCTCCACATTCTCAAAAAAAGAAATGAACTGTTAATAGTGGAGTGCCTTTGTTCGGATTGTGTTTACCACACTAACAATAAGATATGCCACATTCTTTGAGTCCAGTGCAGCTTTACAAAGACTTTTCTCTTGCAAAATAAAATGAAAAGCCAAGTTATCTCTGTCTATGTGTTGTGTTTGTTTTTTAAAAGTTTAACTGTATCAAAAAAATTTCCATTGAAACCCTTGGCTTCATTTGTTATGATGTTTGTCATTTTGTTCCAAAACAAGCCACTTTTCTCCACACAATTCACAAGGAACTCAAGTGAGTCCTGACCATTGGTTCTATCTGTCATTGATTCTTGGCCAAGTAATCCTCAGTGGTGGCGAAATTTTCATTATTTTTCAGATGAATAATTGTGTGGTATCTGCGTTATCTCTGCTACCTTCTTTTGCTAAAGAAAACTTAACAAAATCTTTGCTCACAGGCTTCAGTTATCATGTGAGTTCATCTCTAATTGAGTCAATGTGCACTATAGTCTTTGACAATGAAATGCTCTTAAATTTACTTCTAACATCACACTATACGTTTTTTCTCTCTACCATCCAAAAAAAGTTTGTTGCATTTTGCAAGATTGTAGGCTATGACAAAACTTGCTTTTGTAGTGCTATTTTCAAGTGTTGCTTTGTAAATAATGTTTGTTGATTCTTCAGCCTTTTCACACACACTATGCAGCTTTTATTTTGCATTCTTCCTTGGAATGTTTGTAGCCAAATTCGCTGTGTTTTGTATCATGTTTCAAATTCTTTTGATTTCAATAAATTTTTTTCAAAAAAATTTCTTTAAATACGCCTATTATTTCACTACAGAATAGACACACTACTTTATTCTCTGTATTACCAAAAAGATATTTGTTTGGCAATTCTTCATTAAACACATGCCATTCATCGCCTTTTTTTCGGGTTTTTTTTTTTAATTCATGGTTTCACTAAAAACTGGAAATTTATATATTAACTGTTGCAAAGACAAAATGGCAATTTATAAGATCAACGGAAAAGTAATGACCATCATCATCTACACTATGCATATGTATTGATGTGGCTATCCTTGTGGGAAAATAGGAGACAATCGTGCGCGGGAAAGAAATAAAGATTAAAGTGGTGGGTTTTATACAAATTCATTTATTTGTCAATACATATATTTCCTTTCACATATTAAATACCCTTTATGCTTTTAAGCTATTTTTCAATTTTAACTAATTTTGAAAATTTGGTTCTATGTTTGATTTTAATCATTTTTTTGAGATTCACATTGATATTCGTTTTAAGTTAAATATTCCTGCATTCCAATTAAGTCTCAAAATTCTTATAAGCTTATTTTATGTATTATAGAATTTTTTTTTATTTCATTAAGATTATATCTAACTATATTCAGCTTTTCTTTTGAAATGTGTATTGTATTTATTTACGAATATTTTTTTTTTACAGGATGTATTGTGCATACATCACAATCTGATGATTAGACATTCAAATGTCCCCCAAAACTCTCTTAGTCTTCGTTGGGAACTTATTGAAACACTTTCAATTCTTGATACTGGTTCAAAAAGGTATTCAAATGTTTTTGTTAATATATGTGTAATGTAATAAAAACTGGAAGGGTGAGAAAAGATATTCTTTTAGGTGAACAGTTCTTTTCTGTTCTGCTTTTACTTTAAAGAATTGTTCATCTAATACTTGTAGTCCGTACGAAGCTTGAACTTCAATTTTGAAATAGCCTACACTAACAAATGTATTCGAGATATGGCTATTTAATAACGATATTAACGCTGTTATAGAAGTACGCATGCGCCAAATGTCAGCGACCGACAGCCTTTTAGAGTAGAGCCTTCTCTTTCGAGTGCAGTGCCTCTCGTTTCTGTAAACAAATCCGTATAGACATAGCCTTCGTTTGCATTAGAGTATTTTTTTTTTTTTTTTTGTTCCGCCGAAAAAATGATAAGTGTAACAATTGAGCAATTCTTGTGAAGTTTCACTTGAAACTTGGGAAAGAACGCTACAAACTTATAATTTATTGAAAGAAATGTGTGTGAAAGGAATGAATGTTTATCGCGTGCACGTGTTTTTGAGTGGTGTAAGCGTTTTCAAGATGCCCGAGAAGACGTTGAAGATGATTCACGTCCGGATCGCTCTTCCACGTTAAAAACGGATGACAATATCGAAAAAATCGGTAATTTAGCTCGATTTTATCTTTGGTTAAGTATTCGTGCGATTTCTGAGACTGTAGGAATTGACATAGAATCCGTATGGCAAATTTTTCCACCAAAACAATGCACCGGCTCATTCCACCTTGTCTGTCAAGAGGTTTCTAGCCAAGTACAGCATTCCAGTATTAAATCACCCGCGTTTATTGCTGAATCTTGAGCCATGTGACTTCTGTTTGCTAAGGTGAAATCTGCATTAAAATGAACAAGATATGATTGCTTTGAAGCTGTGAAAGAGAAACAGCACACTTCCTGATGGAGCTGACAGACAAAAACTTCAAGCATTATTTTGGAACAACGAAAGATTCGCACGGAGCGTTGTAGGGATAGAGGAGGGGTGTGCATTGAAGGTGATAATAAGTAAATATGTGTGATTTCAAAATAAAATGTTTTACAGCGTCAGTCTCGTTATTCAGTAGCCACACTTCATTTTAGTTAATTTTTTGAAGAAATTTGTATATATTGGGCCTATATTTTTGAAATTTTGTCTTATCAATGTTGTAAAACATTTATAATGCACTGCTTAACTTAGAAAAGGCTGCAAAATGAAGCTTCAGCCATATAAATTTGCAAATTTTGGAGAATACACAGCTAAACAAGTTTTGGAAATTATCTGAAATGCAAGTTGGTTGCATAGTTGTTGCACAGAATAAAAGGGAAGGAACTGATCAATGAATCAACTGTCACTACTCTCTGTCACCTAAAGAAATCGGAATTTCAAGAAGTTTTACAATCAAGAAATAAAGTGAGAGATGATCGGACACTGACACCGAAGGCAATACTAACAATTAGAGAAGAAAAGATTCAATCTAATGCTCGGCGACGAATCTGGGTTCTGTTTATCTATTGATAGTTACTGGATGAGAGTTTGGAGAAGTCGAGGAAATAAAGTTAATCTGACCACTATTGTCAAACACCATATTGCTTGTCAACGGGGTATAATGATTTGACTTATTCATCTCATCAGATATGATAGCAGATCGTCACTGGTATGCATTAAGCACATTATTAACAACTCGACAATACATTAATGATGAGCTGCTGCTAAATGTGCATTCTTACATTCATCAACTACAAAATGGTAGATAACTGCATATGGCATTCATCAACAGACAATCCTTGGTATCACGTCCAAATTGCTTCACTTACTAGCAATATTTTCTGTTCTTAAAATTCGAATATAATATGCACCCATAACTTTTGAATATTTTATTTAAAAATTGCACAAATATTTATTAACATAATTGAATTTTTAATAAAAAAGAAACGAAAACTTTAAACTCGATAAAAAAAACGTACATTTTAACTCAAAACAAACAATACTGTCAAATTATCGGTCTTAATCACTTTCACTAGAACACAGCTAATCTGTTGTTGTTGCGTCCAAATCATAATTATTTGTGCCGTCGTAATATGCGACATGTACTGTAAGTTTCTGTTTGTGTAAAAGAAATCTGCACAGCACGTGTATTACAACAATTTTTTACAGCTGATGCATGTTCGATGCTTAAAAATCATTTTTTTAAAAAAAATTTTTACTCGAATATAATACGCACCCCCATTTTTACGGACTAAAATGTGGAAAAAAAGTGCGTATTATCGTCAAGATTTAACGGTACTTCCTTCTGATCCCCCTAAATTTTCATCTACATATTAAAATTATCTTTTTGCAAACAAAATCACTAATGCATATATGCTTTTATTGTGTTTCAATTTTCATCACATTCTACCCATTCTTTCATGGTGTTGCACCTTCTGTTTCAGGCAATATATATATATATATATATACACACACAAACACCACACTAGGGGTGTGCAAAAATAGTTGTACTGAGCTCCTGATTCATAAAGAGAAATTTTTTTAAAACAAAGTTGACTACTCTGCATTCAAGATCAAGATCTTGGGAGTAGAATACATACTTGTTTGTCTCAGCCGATTAAAAACTCTTGTTGTAGTGACGTGTTTAAGTGAGTGTCTTGATTCCAAACTCTGAGTTGAGGAGCGTAATCCCATTCTATTGGAGAAAGAAAACGCTGTGTTCAAGATTTTTAACAAAATGAAAACTGTTCACTGGTTTTATCCCCTTAAAATGTTGTGAACTGTTCTAACATGTGTAAGTAGTGTTATGAAGAAAACATGCAGAAAAAATTCAAAATATTGTTTCTGGTCAAAACATCCTGTCTTATGAGCTTGGCCACAGTAGCCTAGTGGTCATGGTCACCGCCGGTGATTTTCGTCGAGTCGTAGGTTCAACCCTTGATGCCACTAAAGACCCGCCGTGTAGCCGGGGCCGATGCATGTTAAATATGTCGAGGCTCAAAGTCCCCCCGTAGACTGGTGTGGAATTTCGGAAAGGCAGGAGCTCAGGTGTCGTCCTCATCGCTTGACTGAGGCTCAAAATTACGTGGTCCGTCGCCAATAGCCTTCGTGTTGCTTCTAGTGTGACGTGAATAAAACCAACCAAACTGTGTTTTGCACCTTAAAGAGATTCTTCTGTTTGACAAAGGTATAAGATAGCACATCACTTGGTTCATAAAGTACATTGTGAAGGAAGTTGACTATGTTGAAAAGCAATGTTTGATGTAAACATATGAATTTGAAAATTTTTCAAAAATATATATTACCTTTTCATTTTTTTAAAAAAGCTGAATATTTTTACTTTCTGGATAGCCCTTCATAATAAGAACATGTTTAAAGATATTTTTGGCAGTTTTACTTATCATAAAGGAAATCAATCATTTTAGTCAAAAACAATTTGTTTTCAGAATTTAATGTATATTAATACTGATAAAAAAATTTATTGTTCCTGAACATTGAAAGTTTATTTTGTGCTGTAGGTATGTGGAAACATAACATGCAGGGAGACTTACGGCCGGCGATTTCGTTGAGTCGTGGGTTTGAGGCTTAATGCCACTAAAGGCTTAATGGAACCGTCGCTGATGCACGTTAAATCTGTCGGGGCCCAAAATCCTCCCGTTGGGGAGGTGTGGAAGTTAGGAGAGGGGGTGCCAGCTCACGTGTCGTCCTCGTCACTTGATCGAGTTTCAAAATTACATGGTCCGTCGCCAATAGCCATCGTATTGCTTCTACTGCAACGTTAATGAAACCAAACCAAACATGCAGGTTTTTTTTTAAATCCTTCAAGATGTTATGATTGTATACATAAATTTTATAAATATGTAGATTTGCATTTATTTAAAAGTAATATCTCACCAGTAACATGTATGTATTTCATTTAAAACTTATTAAAAATAGCATTGGAATAATTATAAAATTTTGTTTCCAGTTTTGAACATTCTGATGTAATCTAACAGTACAAAGTACAAAAATTCCAATACAAAAATATAAATATGCCTGGTTTAATATAGTTTTAATATCCCTGGTAAATACTTAGCTCTTTTTTTCTGAAACTGTGCAATCTAATTTCTTGATCTGTTAAATATCCCATGAAAAGTGGTAATCCATTAATATATACCAATGTCACAAAAACAAAAACTAACTTTTAAAAAGAGCATGGTGGTGACATTCAAAATCTGATGGTGACATTCAAAAACAGATAAACTGACTGCTAGGTGAAAAGAACTGAAGGTGAGGTGGATAGAGAAGCTAATTAGTTTGGCAGGAAACAACTGGTTTCTATCATTTAAAAAGACGAGCAGTTAAAATAGTTTTATAGGGGAACAGAGAAATGAGTGTTCCTGCTCTTGCAAAATAACAGGTTCTTTTGTTCTTCGTTATTAAGTGTAAGACTTATTTTTTTAAAAGGTGAAAAAACCATCTTCACAATAAAAATAGTTAAAAGCAGTTTTCATGATAATGCTAGCATTTGTTATATATTGCCAACAGTCTCATAAATGTAAGTCATATCTATGAGGATTTTTAAAGAATAATTGTGTGTATGTGTGCGCACGCTTAATCACGAAAGTAAGTATGCACCTCATGTCTCCAGTCAAAAAGTCCAAATTTTTAAAATAAATACGATATATACATATATCTTTGGAGAATATATCTTATTGATTGCGAATTACACTGCAAGAAAATGGAAAATGAACTTTGCCATATTTTATTTTACAATTTTAAAGATCATTTTCTTATCTACCAGTAAAAACTTGCATCATAAAAGTATGTATGCAATCTTAAAATTTAAAGGGTGTAATCATTTAAAAGTCTGTGTACACTTCTTTATCATTATGTTGTATATTACAGATAGTTTAGAAGATTTTTCTGCAATTTTCTATGTTAGACGCTAAATAATTATATAATTTACTAATGGCTCCCCATGGAAAGGACCTGTCACAAGATCTGAAAGATTTAATTATAAATATGCACTAGGAGAACAAGTCCCAAAAGAAATCTCTAAGAGCATCGGAAAAGTCCTGCTATAGTGCAAAAAGTTATTGAAAAATTTAAGACTGAGGGTAGTACTAGAAACAGGGTTAGAACTGGTCAACCTCTCATATTTATTGATAGGGAAAGTCGGGATATTATTAGAAAAATTAAGGAAAATCCAAATATTAGTGCTCCAAAATTAAAATCTGATGTAGAAAACCATTTAGGTAAGTCTTGCAATCCCGAGAATTTGCTATGTGCTACAAAAGGCAGGATTCCATGGTAGGAACATGTGAAGAAAACCGTTCGTAAGCAAAGTTAATCGCAAAAAGAGACTTATCTTTGCAAAAGAGAATGTAAAATAGGACTAGATTTTCTGGAGTTCTGTAATTTTTTTTCAGATGAGAGTAAATTCAGCATATATGGATGAGGTAGACACCAAAAAGTGTGGAGAAAAGCAAATGCAGAGCTCGATCCAAAGAACGGGAGATGAACTGTTGAACACGGTGGTAGTTCAATCATGGTTTTTGGTTGCATGTCAGCAACTGGTGTAGGTAACTTAGTAATAATTGATGGAATAAGAATTCAATTCAGTTATCTGAACATTTTAAAAGATAATTCACGTCGAAGCGCCGCTGTAAAATTAGAACTTCAGAAATTGTTTATCTTTCAGCAAGATAATGATCCAAAACTTACTGCTCGAACTGTACAAGAATGGCTGCTCTACAATTTTCAAAAAGAAGCTCAAAATCTCTCCTCAGTCGCCCGATATTAACTTCGTTGAACACTTGTGGGATTACCTTTATAGCCAAATTAGGAAACAAGAGATGAAAAAAAAAAATAAGAATGATCTCAGAAGAGTACTTTTGGAGGAGTAGCAGAAAATAACCATCATCTGTGACCCAAAATTTAGAGAACTTAATGTCATCAAGATTAAAAGCAGTCTCAAAAGCCAAAGATTACCCTATTAATTACTAATTTCTAGTTTTTGCAAAAGAAACTTGTAAAATTTATCTAATTTCTCCTTCCCTGTTTTGACTGGAAAGCCGCTGTAGCCTATTAGTCATGGTTTCGGATTCGTGGCCGGCAGTTTTCGTTCAGTTGCGGGTTCGATCCTTGGCCGCTAAAGATCCGCCGTGTAGCCGGGGCTGATGCACATTAAATCTGTTGGGGCCCAAAGCCCTCCCGTTTGCGTGGGTGTGGAAATTAAGAGAGAGGGGTGCCAGCCCAGGTGTCGTCCTTGTCACTTGACCGAGGTTCAAAATTACGGGGTCAGTTGCCAGTAGCCCTCGTGTTGCTTCTAGTGTGACATTAATAAAAAATAAACTAAAACTAAACCCTGTTTTGACTGCATACTTATTTTTGTGACATAAATTACATATTTATTTTAAGTTTAAACTATTTTTGCAAATTACATGATTGTATTTTTGTGATATTTTTCGTGTTAAAATTAAATTTAAGTTTGCAATTTTTTTAATGCATTTCAATTTTGAATGTAATAGAATTATGTATCTCTTATTCTTTGAAAAATATCAACACTATTACTGTACATACTTACTTTTGTGACTCAGTGCATGTATATATATAATGAAAAGACAGGAATTGTGAAATTTTGGCTGCATGGTTGGTTGTGTTGGGTTGAAATAAACGATATGATATCTTGATCCTTATTTACACTATTTTTATTACAATTTAATTTAAAATACTAAGGTTGATATTAAAAAGATAAAGTGCTTGTCGCACTTGTAATTGCAATTCCAAAGTAACATTTCAGTTGCACGTCGCACGCTAGCCTAGCAATGTCCTTCGGACATGACATTCTTGTCAAATGTTTAATAGAGATCTGGTTGTCCCTTCTCTTTGGAAATTTTAGGTTAAATGGAAATGACTCTTCCAAAACCTCGGGACATATTCTTTTGTTTTGGTTGGTCAGCTGAAAGTAGTAAACTAGTTATTGGTACTGAGCACTCTAACCGGGGCAGGAATTGTCACTTGCTAAACTGGGCACTTGATGTGGGGGATGTTCTTGGTTCCCAAGATAATCGGACTCTATAAGGTCGAAGTTCATGAGAAACAGAAAAGTTTTTTGCCTTTTCTCAGGAGTCCAGATGTCTTTGATGAGGACCTTGTCCGGATATAAGGGGGACCACTATAGAACTTGCTAAGTGTGGTCGCCACAAAATCAACAGTGCTTTGGCATTAGTCTTTCACACTTTTATGTATTCTTATAATTTTGAATTTAAAAACAATTTGTTTTTGCTAAAATTATGTATGAATGCTCTGAAGAGCAGGCAGTTTAATTTTTCAATCATAATGCTTCTAAAGTGTAAATTGTATCAACATTTTTTTTTTAATTTAATTGAAGTAGTTTAAAAAAGTGGAGAGAAGTTAACTATTTGAAATTGATATATTTCGAAGTAACTTGTATGAAATGCAGAAGTTTCTGCTTTTCTAAGTGAAATAAATGAAAATCGACTGTTAAATTTGTCCTGATTTTTAAAAATTAAAGTACACACATGGTATACTTTTACTAACAATTTTTTTTTCTTCTATGTGATGGTGAAATTACATTTATGAGTTAGAAATGGAGAATAATTTTTTTATTATTATTTATTCTTCATAAATTCCATATATTTGTGTGTATGTTAAATATATATATTCATAAAATTTTATAATTTTACCATATTGTATTATATTAATTATCATAAAAGAACTTAAATTATCTATTTTAGTTTGAATAAGTTCTTGATTGGTGGAATTTATACTGGTGAAGTAACTGAAATTCATGGATTGCCTGGATCTGGAAAAACACAGGTATTTGTGCATCTTATATATTTGAAATTTTGAGATGGATCATTTTGAAAAGTTAGTAAAGCAAGGGAATAAATAAGTAATGCATTAAGTTTGTTTGAAAATTAACTTGTATACTTAAGTTATTTATGGTATTTTTGAAAAAATGATTGATTAAATGTCTTTAAAAGATTTGATAGAATGCCAAATGATTTAATGATGGGGGGGGGGATAAAGAAATTAAATATCAGATATGAATCATAAAAAAAGCAAATCATCTGTATAACGTGAAGCAAACAGAATAACAGAAAATATAAAATTGAAAATGTCAAGTTTTGTCTTTTTATCTTGTGGACATTTTCAGAAAATTATTTTGGTTCTCAAAGCTGTGACATGTTTGTATACATATATGGTCCATATCAATTTCATGTACTTTTTTTTACTATAACTATAACATAACAAAATTGTATTTTATTAAATCTTGTCTAAATGTAATCATGCAAGTTTATGAGCTTGCATATTTTTTAATCTTTATATTTTTTATTAAAAATTATAGAATTTTTAAAAGCTTTTTAATTCTTAATATGTAATAGAAAAATATGAGAGAAATGCTATATATATTTAAACTTAATATTGACTTGGCTTTCTTATGTTGGTTTTCTTTATTAAAAATTAATTTTAAAATGTTAGAAGAATTAAGAATTAGTCTTTTTAGTTGCCAAAAAAGGCGTCAAATCTGATTCATTACTTTTAACAGTTATGATCTCACATACAATATGAGTTAATTAATATATTATAATACCAAATAAATTTACTTCTTTTGTTTTGCAACTCTCTTTAAACTTATTAATGAGAATCACTCTGATATATTTAAGATTTGCTGTATGTTAAAATCCAAACTTACCAAATTTTAGAAGTTATTCAATGTAGTTCTCTTCAGCATCGGTTTACTTCTGTAGAATTTTCCAAAGATAAATACTTCAAGCCATTCATTTCTTGGAATCAATGAAAAATAAGCTTCTATAACATCTTCAATCTCATCTCCGGAATGAAAACAATTCTAACATAAATTTTTTCAATTGAAAAAAGGTCATAAGTCATGCATAACAAGATTAAGAGAATTGGGTGGATATTCTTTCACTTTGATATGTTTTTGGTCCAGAAAATTAGTTCTCAATCTTGCTGAAGAAGATGCATTATCATTGGGAAGCATTCATCCTCTAACATCCACTTCTGGAAGAATTTCTGAAAGTCACTTAGTTGTGTATCAGTAAGCTGAAACTGTCTTCCTCCCTTCTTGCTGAATGATTTTACCAGCCCTGTACTACTGAAGAAAATAACATAGACTTCTTTTGTTATTTCTTATTTTCTTTTCAACATCGATGGTTTGGAGTCATTTTCTAAAACCCATACTTTATTTTCTTTACATGTTGGAAATGTTAAAAAAAACAGTAAAGAATTTTCATCACCAGTTATAATTTTAGAAATGAATTAGTCCCCCCCCTCCCATCTGTAAATAAATTAAGGGTTTCTTTAACTGATTCTGACACATTCCTCTTTTTAATGTTCTGTTAAATTATAGATGACACTATGGTAAATTCATTTTTTCGTATTCAATTTCTCATGAATAATTTTATCTATAGTCGAAGATTCAATGTTAAGTTATTTTCTATCATTTAGTTGGGGCAATGATTATCATCAATGAACAATTTTTATGTGACCAACACATTTTCTGACACTAAACTAATACCATTTTTGTGTATTTTTCATCCTCAAGAATAGAGACCTATGAAACTCTGTAAACCATCTGAATACAATAGTATGGGATGGAATTTTGTTTTCAATGCCAATAAGGATGTTATTGTGGATGTTGAAATGCATTCTTCTTAATGTAGTCCTATTTTAAAATTTTAACTGAATAATATGTTCTTGTATCATCTCGTTTTTTTTTCTCAAAAATTTATTTTACAATTACTAAATTGCAATTAGGCTATATGTTATCTGCAAGGATTAAATTCCACATATTCATGTAACTGGCCAATATTTTATAAAATTCTTATTATCTGTGCCTGTACGAAAATTTTCAGTACTATACTTGTATATTTTGTAATTTTACACACAAAAAAGTTAACTATATTCATATATTGTTGTGCTACTTGCTTCAAACTTAAGTAAGGGCTTATTCTTTCAAAACAGGAGATGAAATATCTACTGTGCATTTTATAATATATTTAGTCAGGTTTTTTTATCGTTTATATTGCAAATTTGTTCTTTCAGTTTTGCCTGAGTGTAATTTCTAATTTGATCTTGGATACTCGGAATACAGTTTTATACCTGGATACGAATAGCAACTTCCTTGCAAAACGCTTAGAAGAAATGTTATTGGAAAAGTGTGAAGACGAGGTAATTCTTTTCAATTTTGCCTTTTATCTTTACATTATTACTATCATCAGAAAAAAAATACTTAATTTGTGTCAAAAATCAATAACAATTTAATCTTACTATTTTGGTTACAGATTTGAAATTTTATTTTATGAATTTAAAATTTATTAATTATTAAAAACTTTTATTTCCTGTAATTCATAAGTTTTAACTGTAGATATGTTCCAATAAATTTTCATGATATAAGTTCCATTATATGATCCACAGTGGATTTTTTTTTTTAAATTTTTTTTTACTTAAAGCTTATACCATTTAGTGTTAGTGAAAGTGATTATTTGTTATTAATTTTATGAATGTGATTGTATATTAATTTTTTCCCTCTATTTAGGATATAATTTGTAAATTACAGAATGTTAAGTTAAAATGCATATCTGACATTTACGATCTATTTGATTGTTTGGATACGCTTAAATGTCTACTGCAAGAACAGGTAAAGCTTGTATTTCTTTCTGTTACATTATGTATTCTATATATATATATATCACATATTAATTTACTGTCAAATTAATTTATTTTTCATTTCTTTGTTTCAATATATATATTCAATATATATATTGATTAGGAGAGATGAGAAATACTGTAAAATTTTAACAGCCTTTCTTCTGCTGATATTTGTTGTTTGTTTTGCATTTAAGTAAATGCTAATATTTTAATATTGTGTTTATAAAATGACTTTTAGTTATTGGGGGGGGTGGAATTATCGTATGAAGTAATAAAAATAAATCTAGTGTTAATGCATCTTTAAAAATCTTTCTGATTTATTTTCAGGAAGTTCTCTTTCTGATATAAATGTAAAAGATTTGAAACTAATATTATTGATAAAATAAATTTCTCAAATGGTCTTTAATTATACTTATGTTTGCCCTTCCTTTTTAATACAATTAGTTATTGGATTAAACTTACTGATAATAAAATGTTTTTTTATTAGAATTTCAGCTACTCCTCTGCTCTTTGTTTTTCTTGTTTTGACTTATTTACCTTTTGTAATCAGTCGCATAATTAAGTCCTATTTTTTTAAAAAAAACCTGTTGAATTTAGTTTAATTTATATTAACGTCTTACTAGAAGCAACACGAGGGCTATTGACGACGGACCTCGTAATTTTGAACCTCGGTCAAATAACGAGGACGACCCCTGAGTTGGCGCCCCATCTCCTAACTTCCACACCACACCGACGAGAGGGCTTTAAGTCCCAACAGTTTTAACGTGCATCAGCCCAGGATACATGGCGGTTCTTTTGCGGCCAAGGCTCGAACCCGCGACTGAACAAAAACCACCAGCCACAAATCCGAAACCATAATCACTAGGCCTTACGCAGCCACATAGAATTGAAACATAATTAGCAATATTTCCCCAATTTTTGTGGCCGCGGTAGCCTAGTGATCATGGTTTCGGATTGGTGGCTGGTGGTTCTGTTCAGTCGCAGGTTCGAGTGTTGGCCGCAAAAGAACCACCGTTTAGCCGAGATTGAGGCACGTTGAATCTATCGGGGCCCAGATTCCTCCCGTTGGCGTGGTTTGGAAGTTAGGAGAGGGATGCCAACTTAGGTGTCGTCCTCGTCACTTGACCGAAGTTAAAAATTACGAGGTTTGTCGCCAATAGCCCTCGCGTTGCTTCTAGAGAGTGTGACGTTAATAAAAACTAAACTAATTTCAGTTCTATTCTTATTATTTATATCAGTTTGTGTAGCAATTTTAAAATTTGTAGCATTTATAGATTTTTATAAAGCTTTCTAAAATATTGTAAAACATGGTACTGGTTTTTTTTAGTTAGTTAGTTGATAAAAATTATTTATGAAGTAAATCTTTATCAATCATTGTTTTCAACTCATCTGTTATTCAGATAAATAATTTTTTTAATGTATTTTTTTTTCCAGAGAAGTATTTTTTCTCATTACTTGAAGCTGCTGGTAATTGATTCAATTACTACTCTTCTTGCTCCTTGTTTTGGTGGGAAATTTTTAGATGGATTAGGTTTGATGAATAATCTTGCTCAGTATCTTAATGTACTTTGCAGTGAACATCAGATTTCAATTTTGGTAATTTTATGTTCATATTTTTGCTGTGCAATATAATTTTTTTAGATTTGGTGATCATTTTTATTTAAAGTAATTGTACTGAAATGGCCCTAATAATCATAAAATTCTGCTTTGTTGGTTTTTAGAACTGAGATATTATTCTATAAAATAAATTTATGAAACATAGCTTAGATATGTCTTCTATCTTTATTCAACTTATAGAACTAAACAAAAAAATAAAAGGAGATATTCCAAGTAATTAGCTCCTCTATATAATAACCTTCAGAAAGACTTGACCAAATCTTTTACTTGTTAGTTATGCATCTTGTTATCCTACCAACCAGATTACTGCAATCCTCATCTATATATATATAAGCGAAATACCACTGACTGACTCATCACGAGATCTCTAAGACTATACAACCGATTGACTTGAAATTTAGAATAGTTACTCATTTTGCGATGTAGACGCTCACTAAGAACGGATTTTACATAAGTCTTATCCAAAATGTAATTTTCATCTGTTGATCTACTCTTATCTATCGGTTACGTGATTTTTTGCGACTTTATCGCCAAAAATGATTACCGACGCCAAACGGAATATATTTTTTTATATGTATACTGTGTATTGTCACCAATTAAGTTGACTTGGTGAGATTGGCGCGTGCGAAGTGGAAAAATACCAAATAATTTAATATTGAAGCTCTGATTGAGGATTGGCAAGATTTTGGCGAAGAGGCTCTTCATGCGAAATTTTGTGCATGTCGAAAATAGGAAACGTACATATTTAGCGATAGAAATAAATCAGTTTGAAATTCCGTGGTTAGTAAAAGTGTAGATTAGCTCCAAAACTGAGCGGGATTTTGAAAAATACTAAATTGGCAACTTCTCGCGGAGTAGCGCACACGCAAGACAATCTTCATTTACTGGAGGACCTCGCTACATGCATGAACGAAATCAGGAGGCTATGACATACGTAAGACATTTTGGTGGTCCCGACTTGCACGACTTTTTTTTAAGGATTGCCTAAATGGTCAGAAATCAAAGATGTCTTGAGGAAAGGATTTAAATCTTATGATAGACATGATGCCATTGCGAGGGTATTTCCTTTTTAAGCTAAGCACATGATGAATCTTCTGACAAAAGGTTGCATCTTTGGCAATACTATGGGTAACATGTATACGGTGGAATGAATTTTATCCACATTATGTATATATGAGGTGACTTTTTATTAAAATTTTTCATTTTCTCTTATATTTGAAAGTCGTGGATAACGATTATTACAGACAAACAATTTCTTAAAATTTTAAATTTAGAATACCATTAACGTTTTAAAAATTGAAAATTTACTTGATATCTTATGTATAGGTTCCGAAATATTATATTATCGTCTGTCCAGCGAAGCAGGCGGGTATCAGCTAGTTATTATATGTTTGCCATCACTGAGTGACTTTTTGTTTTAGCACATATTAAATTTTTTAAAAATAATTATTATATTCAGACCTCTTTTAATTAAAAAAAAAAAATAGAAAGTTTTTATTATATGGTGATATGATTAATTTTTAGTGTTATTTGATTTAGTTGCATAATTTTATGTTGTTGGCTGAACCAAACTTTAATTCTCTGTCATTTAGTATATTACATTGCATTAAGGTCAAGCAAGTAATTGATATTTTTTTTCTGGTGTTTTAATATAAATTTAACTATAGTATATATTAGTTAATGTAAAATAAAAAAGAGGAATGTAAAAGTTTCTAATTTTTATCAATATTTTCTCTATTATTCTTTTGTTCTTAAATAAAAGTAAGAATATTCCTCTCATGTAAAAATTAATAAATTAAAATTGTAAAATGAAAGCTATAAACTCATAAATTATTGCTTGTTGAAAAAGCGATTTTTTTAAAACTTTTTTGAATTATTAGGATGACAGGATAAAATTGTTTTTTAAATTTTTACATATTATTATCACAATATATTGAAAGAGCTTCAGAAACTAATTGTACATTTTTCTTTCATCCTCTCAGATTTGCAATAATACAGTTCAGGGTAAGAATTTTTCTGTAAAACCTGCTTTGGGGTTGAACTGGAAGTATGTGCCTTCAGTTTCGCTTTGCATTGATAGACTAAATGGAACTCATCGTAAAATAAAAGCTATAAAAAGTTGTCGAAGTGTATGTATTTTTAAAAATTTCCATTTAGCTTTTGAGTAAGGAATTCTATTGTTTTACAAAAATTAATATGTTTAGTTCATAATTTTTTTTCTATACTCATTTGTGTAATTAAGGATTGTAAATCATTAGTTTGAGTAACAATGTTTAATAAAAAATTTGAAATTATAGGTAACACTGGTATAAACAATTTATAAATTTATTATGAAATATATCTGTAAAAAAATAATTATTAATTGTTAAGTACTGTTGTTATAAGTTGAAATTAAACTATATCTGTTGCGATTGCTCATGTAAATTCTATATGAGGTGTGAATATTAAATAACGAGACTGACGCTATGCTACAGAAGTACGCATGCACCAAATGCCAGCGACCAACAGCTGTTTAGCGTGAAGCCTTCTTTTTCGAGTGCAGTGCCTCTCGCTTCTGTAAACAAATTCGTATAGCTGTAGCCTTCGTTCGCATAGATTTTTTTTTTTTGCTTCGCCAGAAAAATGGTAAGTGTAACAATTGAGCAACGGGTTCTTGTGAAATTTCACATGAAACTTTAAAAAAAAAACCACTACTGATACTTAGAATTTATTGAAAGAAGTGTGTGAAAGCAATGAATGTTTATCGCTTGAACGTGTTTTTGAGAGGTTTAAGCGATTTCAAGATGGCTGAAAAGACGTTGAAAATGATTCAAGCCCGGATCGCCCTTCCATATCAAAAACGGACGACAATATCGAAAAAATCGGTAACCCAGTGCGATCTGATTGTCGGTTAAGTATTCATGCAATTGCTCAAATTGCAAGAATCGACAAAGAATACGTACGTCAAATAGGACGTAGCAATTTTAACATGCAAAAAGTGTGTGTCAAGATGGTCCCTAAAATTCTCATGTTTGAACAACAAGAACTTGCAAAATGTTTGTTCTAAACAAACTTATTGAATAGGATAATAACGTGTGACGAATCATGGTTTTTTTTACTTGAAGCGCCAATCGATGCACTAGGAGAGCTCATCTTCACCGAGAGCTAATAAAGCTCGAATGAGCGAATCAAAGTGAAAAATTATGGTAGTTTTTACAACTTTTTTCTGTATTTTCACTTGGTGTGTGTGTCGTCAAATTTTCCATCGTTAACTTAACCAACTTCCCATCAAGTTAGTGCTCTGAAACTTTGGGAATCATTCTTACTCTCCTAACAATGTAATATTTAGTCATTTGGGACAAGTTTTAACTAATATTTCAATAATTTTTTAAATAATGCAGTTTGTTGTAATGAGGCGCCATCTATGGAAGATATATTGAATTGCGGAGCGAGAGTAATCTTAAAGACGAGAGAGAGATGATGGTTTTTTTACAACATTTTTATGTATTTCACTTGGTGTGTATGTATTGGTGTGTCATCAAATTTTCGAACGCTAATTTAACCAACTTCTCATCAAGCAAGAGCTCTGAAACTTTGGGAATCGTTCTTTCTCGCCTTACAATGCAATATTTAGACATTTGCGACAAGTTGAAATTAATATTTCAATAATTTTTTTTTAAAAAAACTTTGTCACCATATAAAAACGCTGGTTTTATCTCGAATTATTTCCGATATTCATGGTATTGTGTACCTTCACTGGGTTCTTAAAGGTCACACTATTAATCAACATTACTACCTTCAAGTTCTTGCTGAACTCCGTGAAAGAATAAGGAAAATAATTCGAGATAAAAACCAACATTTATATAGTGGCAAAGTTTATTAAGAAAAATTATTGAAATATTAGTTAAAACTGGTCGCAAATATCTAAATATTGCATTGTTAGGCAAGTAAGAACGGTTCCCAAAATTTCAGAGCTCTAGCTTGATGGGAAGTTGGTTAATTTAACGATAGAAAATTTGATGACACACTGATACACAGAAACACACATCAAGTGAAATACATAAAAACGTTAAAAGTAACTAAAATTAATTAATTCATCCGGTAAATTAAATGGTTGGAATGCAGTTTAACCCAATCACTCTTGGCGACAAGAATTATTTGGCAGTATTTTGCCAAATGTGGCTACCCTGGTCCGTTTTACGGACTTAACGTTCAGCCAAACAAAAAAATCGCCAAGTTTGGTGCCAATTTTTGAAATTGCGCCAAGTGGTTGGGATAAACTGCATTATTGAAGAAAATACTAGCTAAAACTTGTCGCAAATGTCTAAATATTGCATTGTTAGGCGAGTGAGAACGATTCCCAAGGTTTCAGAGTTCTAGCTTGATGGGAAGTTGGTTAAATTAACGATCGAAAATTCGATGACACACACACACACACCAAGTGAAATTCAGAAAAACGTTTTAAAATGACCCAAATTGGGGAAGGATATATAATTCCTCATTGTCGAGAAGTTTCCAGCCTAGTACAGCATCCCAGCGTTAGATCATTTGCCTGATCTTGCGCCGTGTGCCTTTTATCCATTTCCTAAGGTGATATCTGCATTAAAAGGAACAAGATTTGAGTTTTTGAAGCTGTGAAAGAGAAAGCAGCACACATCCTGAAGGAGCTGACAGGAGACTTTCAGCACGGCTTCGAATAATAGAAAATTCGTATATAGTATTGTAGGGATAGAGGAGGGGTGTATATTGAATGTGATAGTAAGAAAACATATATGGAATCAAAATAAAATGTTTTTTACAGCGTCATTTTCGGTATTTAATACAGTCACGCCTTGTATTTTTACTTCATTTGTAAAGATGATTACTTAAAAGTAATTTAAAATTTAGTAAAAAAGAGAGAGGTAATTTTTTATCTTCTATACTCTTACGATTTATCTTATTAATTCTGTTGTTTGACTTGTATATTGTGTATTTTCTTAAGAAGCATATTGCTAAATGATAAATGACTGAATTATCCAGTAAAAATTATTAGTTAAATTTATGATATATTTATTATCTAATGAAACTTTTTAAAAATAAAATTTTTTTAGGTAGATGGCGATTGAATTTTTGTTGAAATTGATTTCCTTTGTTCTTGTTTATACACTTCTCAGAAAAACTTATCAAAATTGTCTATATAACTTTGCATTGTTTATTTTTTTTTACATTTTTGTAATTGGGGATTTTTATTATGGTTTTATGAAAAATCTTGTGTACTTTAATCTAAAAGGAAATACTGCATAGTATATTCTATGCTGATTTTTTTTTACTTCTGATTGAATTTCGTTGTTTAAAAGATGAACATTACTTTTAAATTAGTGAAGGAAACAGCCTTTTTGAGAATTTATATTCATATTTATTTATAATTAAAAATACTAATTTTAATATATAAAGGCCTCTCTAAAATGTTTATAATTAGAAATGTTTACTCTTATTTCTCTTTTATTTTTGCATCAATTTTATTTTCTGTTCTAATACATGTATTATTTTTTTCCCCTCATTTGTAGAATCCATCTGAAGAAGCTAATTTTAGAATCACTAATGTTGGAGTGACTGATTGAGGAACTTGTAATTATTTTTATTCTCATTTTAAATCTGAATAAAGTTTCATTGCAATATTTATTTCTATGTTCTTATTTTGTATATTGTTTTTTTGTGTGATAGTTTTTTGAATATAAAAACACAAGAGTTATTCCCTTTTAAGGTATTGACTATGTATGAAACATTTTAATTATAAGGAAAATTTTGTTGAGTTTCATTAAATCAGACATCTGAATTTAATATGTATATATTTATTTGAACTTTTTTTAAGTTGAAATTTATAAAACGCATTGCCCTAATATGCCTCCTAAGAATTTTTTTTATTAGAATTACTATCAATGATATTCTTTTTAAAGATATTGAAAAATAACATGTTCATTCTTCTTTGGCAAATTAAAAAGTTTCAATATGTTTGTGTAATGTGTGTGCAATTCCCTTTTAGATACTTTGTTGAAAATCAGTATTTTCAGTTGTAAGAGCTTTATAATCATTATATAGTAAAGATTAAAGTTAAGGTAGTTTGTAAAAAAGCGGAATATTTTTTTTAATATCAACTACAAATGTTATAAATTAAATTTTGTATTTTAAAATATATTATGTACTGCAATTCTCTCATATTTTATAATGAAAGTAAACTTAGAAACATTTTTCTTGTCTAGTTTTATGTACAAGTGTTATTTATTTATTTTTTTTTTTTTAAAAAAAAGCACTTTTCTTGCATATAATGAAATAATTGTGTTATGTAATTGTGGTAATTTTTTGAAATTCTTAAGTATGTAACAATATCTCCTTAAACTGGTACATAATTCCACAAATTTCTTATCTTAAGAATTTACCTCTTATTTACTTGATTTATTTTTATTTGGTTGAGGGATTTTAACAACTAAGCCTGTTATCCTTTTTAATAGTATTCTATTATTTAAATAAATGCCAAAATGATTCATTTTCTACAAAAAAAGAAAAAATCTTAACTTGTGTCATTACTTTTTTCAAAAGTTCTATGAAATGGATATTGCATCGAAGGTCAATCTTAAGTACGATCCAGAGAATATTTCGATGAGACGTGTATTTTACAAAACATGTTTCCGTGTCTTGACATATTTCTGGAAGACTTGAATCAAAGCTAACACAAAACAGGGGTAGTAAACGTTGTTGCAGTGTCATTTCAA
The DNA here is from genome assembly GCA_019974015.1 of Nephila pilipes. Classification (NCBI taxonomy): domain Eukaryota; kingdom Metazoa; phylum Arthropoda; class Arachnida; order Araneae; family Nephilidae; genus Nephila; species Nephila pilipes. The sequence continues at coordinate 91,649 of BMAW01018553.1, read as the reverse complement.
GGTTAAGGAATCAATTCTAAGAAACAAGAAACGTTTAACAGAATATGTTTGAGAGATCATTTTTGCAGTTGCAGGTATTACATTGCATCATCTCATAAAAAAGAAACATCTCTGCATTATTTAGGGCCAAAGGGGTCGAATTTAAGTCTTTCAAGCTTAAACAGGATTGTTACCCGAAATTTGTTATTTGTGTCCTTCCAATTGCCACAGATATTGACCTAGTTAAGCAAGAAATCATTAACAAGGGCTTTTAAGGTCTGCAAAATTTCAGTCTGAGGCCCCATTGCATGTAATATATCTACAAATGGTAAATAACTTAGAGGCAGAAAATATTTTTAACTTCACCGAGATGTCTGGCATTCAGATCTCAATTGAAAAATACAGTGGAAACGGTAGGTCAAATCAATGCTGGAGATGCCAGGGTTTTTTCCATTCTTTAGAAGTCTGTCATCTCCCATTAAAATGTGTTAAGTGTGCAGGGTCACACAAGGCCAAGAACTGGCCCTCTTGATCTTGAGAGCCCTCCGTAATATGCCAACTGTGATGGGGAACACGCGGCGAACTGGTGACAATGCCCCGTTCTCTAAAGTCAAAAATAGTCTCCCAAATAATAAACCTATCAACAAGAATAAATACCATCTCAGCCAATAAAAAGGTTGAAACCAGATCACAGAGGTCCCTTAACAGCCACCGCATAACCATTCCCACTCTCCAATATTCCAAAGTGGTTTCAGGAAAAATCAAAGTGGAGCAACCCACAATTTCTATTTTGATTTATGTGGCTGCAGCTAAATCTAGCCCTCAGGAGCCTACTTTTAGGTAGGTACAGGTTTTGCGATATCCGTGGGACCCTAGTGATCCTTTGTAGGATTGTAGTCCCGTACACTTCCACACAAATAACTTACCAGGACCGGGAGTTGAGGATTCCATTATCGATTAAGCAATATTCAAAAACATCCCCTTAAATTATATCAGAGTAGTTGATGAACTTGATTTTGATCATCCCCCTGGTGATCCTTTATGTGTGTGAATACAAACTCTGCTTATTTCAAAATTCCAGAGCATCTAACCACAGGTAGGGAAAACTTTCGGTTTGTTTTAAATACTAAATCTCACCGAATTCCGCCCCTCATCCAGCAATGATATTGAAAGTTCTATTGATCGGCTGGAAGAAATTTTCTCCGATGCACTTGTAACTACCTCAAAACCAAAATTTAAACCTCTTCCTCTCCATTTACTCCCAGAGATCCATGCAAACATTCGTCACAGAAATAGCGTACGAAGTTTTTGGCAAATTTCCAGAAATTTGGCCCTCATATCTGAACTTCGTACTCTCAGTCTTGAGGTAAGGAGAGATGTTAAATATTTTTCCCAAGAAAGATGGCAAAAACATATTGAGGCCTTCTCGTCCGACAACAATTCACATTGGAGGGCAACCTCCCGACCCTGAAAGCCTTTTATATCACATTTCGGCTCTACAGTGCGCCCTTGGCAGTATCGTTGTAGCTCCCATTGACTAGGTGAGAGTTATAACGGATAGCCTTCCGAGTCAGTTTGAACCACGGTGGCACGAAGGACTCTCCGAACTGGTGCGAGATGGTTTTTCGGAACAAATCATCAAAATTATACACTTCTACCTGGACTCTCGCAGTTACAGAGTGCAAATAGAAAGAGCGGTCTTAGGCAAATCCTCTGTGGTTTTCCTCGGGGAGGATTCTATTTCCCCTATTATTTTTCCTCTATGTGAACGACATTCCAAAGGCTGCACACATTCATTTGGCCATGTACGCTGATTACACTGTCATAATGATCCAAAACATCTGCAGTCGGAGAATTATAAACAGATTGCAGAAGTATATTTCTCGTTCAAAGCTCTGACTCACAAACTGGAAAATAAAAGTCAATGCTTCCAAAAGCGCTAGCCTCCTCTTTAAGAAACAACGGCGCATAGGAAATATATACCCGCTGTCATCATTTTTAACCAGCCCGTTTAATGGGTTACTGAATATAAGTACCTAGAGTAGCTTCTAGATTCAAAATTAACTTTTTCCCACCACATCATATCTGTTCATCAAAAAGTAGTCGGAATGAGTGGAAAACTCACTCGATTATTTGCAAGAGCAAGCTGGTGATCAGAGAAACAAGGTTCTGCTCTACAAATCAATATTGAGGCCTATTATATCGTATGCATCCCCCTTTTAGGCGGCGGCAGCAGCAGCGACTACCCATCTGAAACGGTAATACGTCTTTCAAAATATCTACCTTAGCCACCAATGCTGTTTGTTATGGGTGTAAATATTTGCATATTATCATCAAAATCATTTGCACCCACAATTACTTTGAGCAGAATACATTTAAATATTCTTTCCTTCCTTCCTACAAGGGGCTAGTTGAAATAAGTATCTTGCGCTATTTAGCCAGATTTGATTCTTGCGCCATTCACTCATTTACTAAATCTGCTTATAATGGTAGTTGACCTCAGAGGCGTACCTTCTTCAGATGACCCATGTGATGACCAGGTATGTCAGAATAGTCCCACTGTAGCTCATGCATGTCGTAAGAGGCAACTTAAATGGGTACCCAGCATTTGGGGGATAGCCGGGCACCCTGCCCCTGTGAATAATATCAGGGCTCCTCAGAGGCTTGCTTTCTTCAGGTAAGTATGGGCATCATGACCCTAGACATCCAAGTAATCTTTTTCTTTCCCATGGGGTTTACTGTATTCGGTAAACACGGGGGATGCACCTCCGGATTATCCTAGCGATCTTTCCCTATCTTCGACACTCCTTGTTAACCAATTTGCCGGGTTTTTTTTCCCCCCCCCCCCCCGTTTAGACCACAATTGAATCTTGTTTGGCGCAGCATGGCCACATCTGGCTTTTGCTCCAATAACCTTTACATTCATTCCCTCACTCTTCAGGTAAGTATGAGAATTACTCATCCGAGGCTACTAGTGATATTTTCCCTTTCCCATGGAATTTATTATCCTTGATAAAAACGGGTGAAGCGCTCTCGCGATACCTTTGCAATCCTTCCATATTATCGACCTTCCACGACCAGTTTTTTATTTTTTTCCCCCAATTTTTTCTCAAAAGCCTGGAGTTGGTGCAGTGTAAAAGTTAGGAAAGGTGGTACCAGTTCCAGTGTCGTCCTCGTCACTTGACCGAGGCTCAAAATTACGATGTTCGTCTCCAATAGCCTTCGTGTTGCTTCTAGTGCGACGTTAATAAAACCAACCAAACAAACGTCTAGATCACAACTGCATTTTATTTGGCGCAACATAATCATATCTGGTCCTTGCGCCATTAATATTCCCAATCACTCACACCACACTCACTCGTAACGGTTAATTGGTAAATTTTTATCTAGTAAGTTGAATTCATTAGTGTATACTTTATTTGGAAAACTTGTGAAATGCATATTAATATTGTATGGAATTGACACAATAAGTTCGCTATTAACGTTCATATCGTAGAATGTTATTGTGATGACGCATTTTTATTCTCCTGCAGTATTTTTAGATTTATTGTCGTGACTATTCTGATGCTTTGAAGAAAGAAATTTTGATGAAAAATGTATTTGTGCCAATTTTGTTTTTTCGGTCGTCACTTGGCCGAGGTTCAAAATTACGAGGTCAGTCGCCAATAACCCTCATGTTGCTTCTCACTCACCATTCAGTATTAACGCCATTAAGATATTCTTTCCAGATATTTTTCTACTGATTACAAATTCAGAGATTGATGAGATTAGAGTAAATAAAATATCATGAGTATTAGACTGAACATTCGACACTTGGTTTGAATGTTTGTAGTCTCTGGCAACATTGCTATGATATCAGAGACAATCTCCGTTTAAATCTCCTAATGGTACTAACCCATACAAGATGAAGAGGGGACATTATTATTCTTATACTGTCCAGAATTGTTACAATTCGTGTGATTCATGCTAGCCGAATAATTCATTGCTATTCCTTGCTTATATACTGTGTAGTTCTTCCTGTGCCTTCTTTGTCGTGAGCGATAACTTCTTTGTGTCCAATTCCGCCAACAATGTAAAACTGTTACACCAATATGATGCACGACCAATATGAAAGTCAATCCAAGGAAATGACTATCTACCATCATGCGGTTCTACGATGAAACCTTACTCAAAGGTATAGAACTGTTCAAATGCTTGTCGTTTACTTCTCAACGGCATTCTAAACTTCAAAGTAATAAGTTAAATCCAAACATACAAACTAAAACCAATTACGTGCTAAGGAATAACTTTTTAAAGGGTCCTTAGAGTTGTGTTAAATCACGCATTTGCTGACATCATTGGATAGGATGCAGCTGACTAATCATTTGTATATCTGAAAGAGACAAAACAATTTTTAAATTTGCGTTTACGTAACTTGCTTCTTTCTAAAGGCGGTTTTTTTTTTTTTTTTTTTTTTTTGATGAGTGTACTTTTTTGACGATGGGTGCAAAAAAAATCATCCCCGTGTACAATAGTCATATGCATTTTTAACATCAAAACTAATTCTTAAGAAGAATTTGGAGAGATGACATTTATTATTGTGTTATATATTAAATATGTTGCATTTACGCTGCCTTTGAAATAAACAAATCTATATTGATGAGGGTTATATTTCTTTCAATTATTAGAAAGTAAGAGATTCGGCTGGGTAAAGTTTTTTCAAACGTTTTTGAAAAGAGAGTTTCATCTTTACATGGTCTTGCAACTAGGAGAATAATTACCTGCTTCCCTGATCGAGGGACTATTGTAATCACAAAGAATTGGTGGAAGTAAGACATCACATCTCGTTAAGTCGAATTACTTAGTACCAGAGCTAGTCCTGATTATCAAAAATCTGGTTTAACTGGAGAATAGTGTATCCCTCCGTTTCGGGCAATGATTAAGAAACCTCCGTAACGCAGCGCTGGTAATACTGCCCGTAAGGAGGGAGAAAGAGAGTTTTGTTACGAGGCAGTTGAAGAGGGTTTCTTAGCCTGGGAGCAGTAACAGTATGTTTCCTTGGGATCCTAGGAGTGCTATAAACCTTTTGGTCTTAAAATAAAGTTTTTGTGTTTTAAATGTGGTGATTCATTTCATTATATCTTCGAACCATAAGCAAATATTAACTGGATATAGTAAATTTTTATTCTGTGAGGAATTGAGTTAATTTTGTGAAAATTCTGATTCCGTGGGATTGCAAATTGCAATGGCTTTCTTAGCGAAAGGGGGGAGGGAAAGAGGACTTGCAATACGTCGCTCGAGAAATGGACATCGAGAAAATTTCAGAAATCACAATAAAGGCATTGAAAGAACTGAAGCGTATGAAGAAGGTTTGTCAGAGAATTGCTCAATACACAAATAGAACGTAGACTAGAAGTGGTGGAAAATAAATGACAAAAAGATGAAAGAGATAAAAGGAAACGAATGCAGAAAATTAATTATGAAATCCAGAAATTACGTTTACAAAAACGAATGAACTAGGATAAACGAAACGACGAATTCAGAACTCGTTGTTAGATCAAAAGTATATCTGAAAAACTTTCTTCCAAAATTCGATCCGAAGAACAACGATATTATCTTATACCTAGTGATATTTGAGAGACAAGCTAAAAGAGTTGAAATCAAAAAGGGAAAAGTTGGACTTCCCATTTGATCGGACTATTGCCGTATGATGTTGCACACATCATCACACGTGAAAACAAAGTGAAACAAATAATTATAATAAGGTGAAAGAAATTCTTCTGAAACGATATAAGTTAGTTCCAGAGAAATTTAGCCAAATGTTCGTAAAGCATCAGAAAAAACAAGACATCACTTGAGGTGATTTCACATACGAACTGACAAAATATTTTCACGAATGGATTCGATGCTTATAAATTAACATTTTTGAAGATTTGTGCGATTTGATAATAGCTGAGCAAATTAAAAGGAGAACTCCGCCAGAAATGTATGATCATTTTATTGACGAATGGACACATTTCATAAAACCGGATCGAATCGTCTCAAAATTAGATGATTATGAAAATGTCAGAGCGAGTATCAACAGACTACAGACAGAAAATTTCCGGTGAGAATATTCAGCATGTAACAAACTACCGCCATGGGATAAACAGAAAAATTTAACAGTACGCGGAAATATATTCCACCTTATTCAAGAAAAAATGTCACAGCTTCGAAAGGAGGAAGAAATAGAAAAAAATCTACGAAAAAATTGTACTATCTGCGGATTGGCAACACCTGGCGAAGAACTTTTCAAAAAGATACAAAGCGAAGGGAGTGAAATGTTAAATCGATAAACAAGATGATCAAGCCGTGATGGCTGAATTTCAAACTGAGTTCATTTTAGAATACAGAAGTAAGGAAATTTTTAGCGATCCGAAATTAGCTATGAGTAAACTCTAGTATGCTGAAATTGTTGTCAACGCAAAAAGTGCGGCAGATTTAATTGACTCTGGACCAATGATATCTGTGGTGAACTCAGATCTCATTCCGAATGAAAAGAATAAGAAAGGAAAAATAATTCTGAAAAGCACTTTCAGAGAGAAAAAATATAGGCCTTCCTTTCCAATGGTCAATTATGGATAAAAAAAAAAAAGAAGAATAGCGAAGCCTTTTTCAAACTTATTCAAGTGTTAGCAGTGATTTTTGTGAAGTTCTTCCCACTCCAACTTCTCTAAGACTCAAAAGGGAAAAGTTATTGAAGGATATTAATAAAAGTCACCTGGTAGGTGACGATGAAAATAAATTGTTAGAATTGTTAAGTACCAAAACTCTTTAACGGCAATGTAAACATAGCTTAAATTGACATCCATTAAATCAATCTTAAGTCAAACGTCGAACGGAAAAACCTTTATGTACAGAATCCCGGAAGCACTAAAGGGAAAAGTAGATCAACAAATCCTAGAATTGCTGGAATTATGATTAATCGAGGAAAGCTGCTCTGATATTGCATATCCTGTAATCTGTGTGAATTAGAAAAATGGGTCCATGAGATTGTGCATCGACTATTGGGCTCTGAATTGTTCAACGGTAACGGATGGTTTCCCTATGGAAGGACGCAACAGGATTGATCCAGTCGATTGGCAGAACTAACGTAATAACTACGTTTTTGAATGGATATTGAGCAATCCCCACGTAGGAAGAAAGCAAAGATTATACTTCTTCCAAAATTCTCCGCCAAATGCATAGATTTAAAGTTATAAGCTTTGGACTGAAAAATGCATCAGCTACTTTTCAACGGGTTATGAATAAAGCGCTCGCCCCTTATAGAGGATTCACCCTGCGTATATAGATGATATCGCCATATTTTAAAAAAGAATTCAGTGAACATTTGTAGCATTTGGATATCATTTTATCGTGGTCAGAAAAATGGAACTTCAGTGTGAACCTTAAGAAGTGTGATTTCATGAAACCCTATGGGAAGTTTTCTTAGGACACGTTGTTGGTTCGGGAAAGACATCAGCCTGATTCAGAAAAGATGGGTGTAATAAGAAACTTAGCATCTCCGACGAATAAGGAGCTATGTTCTCGGTTAATTCAATTATTATCGCAAGTACATTCCCAAATATTCGGAGCTTGTGTATCCCCTCAATGAGTTAACGAAAAAGAGGGTCTCCTACAAAATTCCATAGACTGACAAACATAAAGAAGTGTTCAAAAAAATTAAAAGGGGCATTTGCCGATGCTCCTTCCTTATATACTCATTTGAAGAACCGTCCGTACAACATTCATTCTGAATCTTCATCAGTAAGCGTTGCTGCGTGTTTATCACTAAAGCTGGATGAAAAAATTTATCCGATATCTTATTGAAGTCAGAAATTGACCAAAGTCCAACAGTCAACCATTGAGGGGGAGATGTTCGTGATTGTTTCCCTTCAGGGGGCTCATCTTCTTCAGGTGAGTATGGGCATCACGAGGTAGCTCAGTGATATTTCCCCCCTCCTTCTGTCCCCTTTTTTTCTTTGTCATGTGTTTTGTTTTGGAGGATTTTCTACTTGATATTTTGTGGTATCAAGTGGAAAACGGTTTATCCTAACATAGTTTTATTTCCTCTTTGTGACTGTATTAACATTAGTGTTATAAAAAAAAGTTATAAATATATTTAAAAATAAAAAATATAAAAAACTTTGTGGTGTCTGTACTATGACAGTAAAAGGCCGACGACGTATCAATGCCGATCTCCTGCGTGCCTAGCTCTGGCATTACAGGGCTCCAGTACCTCTCAAGCAGAGGTACCTAGTGGGAAACCGCTTGGACATGTTTGGAAAATGACCTGATTGGGGAAGGGTCTGCCGGAGAAAAGTTGCGTGCTCCGTCTGTAACAATTTCGGAATGTGATTCTAAAAATGTTCCTAGAGGTTGAGAGCCTTTGTTGCGGGTAGCTTCCCATTTCGAGATATCCTCCTTGGCTTAGGCCTTGGACAGTGCTCAAACTGGGCATGAAATAGGGATAATTCACGTTGTCCAGCTTTGAAGAATTCTCGGGAGATTACTCGTTTCTACGTTAGGAAAGGGGGGAGAGAGGCGGGGTCAGGCGGGGCACCCGATCGAACTAGAAGCAAATCCATGTTTTTTAAGGCACTATGGCGGCAAATAAAGATAAATCCGTTTTGGTTCCCAAAGCTATAAGCAAATCTAATAATTCAAATAATAAAACATGGGCTGACCGAGTAAAATATTATGAATAAAATTTAAAGTTACCATCATCAGACAATTGTACCAAGAATACCAACTTCCGTTTCTTCCTTGTCAAAAGAGAAAATGATACATTTGCGAAGATATCGCCCGTTTGGATTCAAAAGGGTATTCAATGTATGGTAGGAACTGTTCAGGGAAATAAAGAAGCTACGTTCTGGTGACCTTTTGATTGAAGTCTGCAATTAAAAACAAGCAGAACTTGTTATGAATATGAAGACATTGGGACCCTATTCTGTGACAACTTCACCGCCTAGAAATCTTAATTACTCTCGTGGCGTCGTATCCTCAATGGAATTGGAAAACGTGTCGGAAGAGATCTTGGAGAATTTGTAGGACCAGCTAGTTTGTGGTGTCCAGAGGATTACGATTAGAAGAAATGGTAAGGTGCTTAATACTAAGCACCTCATCTTGAACTTTTCGACTCATACCCTGCCACAGACTGTTCAGGCAGCATATCTTCAACTCTGCGTCCAACCATACATTTCAAAACCTCTGAGGTGTTTTAATAGTCAGTGATATGGCCATTCGAAGAACGCGTGTTGGGGACAATTGACTTGCACTCGCTGTACAGCAACAGGATAAGAAAGTGCTTCATGTACCGCTGCAGAAAAGTGCATCAATTGTCAGGGCAACCACCCTGCATACTCTCGTTCTTGCCCTAAATGGGATGAGGTAAAAGAAATAACTACATTGAAGACTTCCCAGAATCTAGCGAATCCCGAGGATATCCGGTAGTTGTTTCCCGTACCCCTGTACAAGGAATCAGCTACGCTACGGCAACTCAGATTACTAAAGTTTTAAAATCCACGCAATTTCCTGAACCTCTTCCTACCACTAATACACTACCAAGAAAAAATTAAATATTTATAAAAATCCTTCCTCTACTAATCAGACTAGACCATTGGCCACGTCAAAAGCTTTGCAGAGGCAAAAATTAAAATCTGCAGCGAAGAACAGCGTTCCTCGCAAAAAAAAAAAAAAAAAAACTCGAGTCATTGACGGGGATGCGGTTGTTTTACACCCATCGCCCGAAGATTGTGACTTCATGGGGTCCTCGAAATGGGATCTTCCACGTTCAGTGAGCCTATTTAATGGCTTTTGTTTCCTGGAAATGCCGCGGTTTACGACCCAGACTAGAGGACCTCAAATCCATATTATCTACGCACCAACCTGTCTGCATTGCTCTTCAGGAGACTTTTCTGAAGAATAATATGACAACCCGAGTGGTTGGATATCATTGTACATGACGGGATGTTGATGCCGCATCATCTTCTTCTGGAGGTGTTTGCATCCTGGCATTCGAAAACTGTCCTCACAATGTTTTTACACTGACCACATCGTTGCAGGCTGTGGCCGTGAGAATTCATACTCGCACTTTAATCACAGTCTGCTGCATTTACCTGCCTCCTAACGATGTTGTGTCACAAATGGATTTAGACCAACTAGTCGATCAATTACTAGCTTCCTTCCTTCTGCTTGGTGACTTAATGGACACAGCCCTCAGTGGGGGTATGATGGTACTAATTCTCATAGCAATTCAGATCGAGCAATTGATCTCGGATCACAGTCTTTGTCTGCTGAATACCGACGAGAAAACGTATTTCCACGCTCTCATTAAGACATTTCATTCCCTTGACCTAACCATTTGCTCGCCGATACTGCTACCATCGCTGAATTTAGAGGTTGTAAATTATTAAGTCTGTGGAGGAATTGGTCTGTGTGCGGAATCTGTCTTAGGAGTCTGATTTGTATACCGATCGGAGATGCGTGGTCGAGTGAATCTGCTGGAGATTTGGCCGGAGTCTAGCGGAACAGTTAAGGAGATCCTGTCTTTGGAGACTCTGTTTAGAAGATCGATCGGGGGCTCAACTTAATGCTGTCAGCATTTGAAGTGAGGCATGCCGGGTGAACTTGCGAAGAAGCAACGCATGTCTGCTGGGAATCGCCGGAGCCTGCCCTGGAAGTGCAAAATATTACTGCTGTGGCCGTCCGCAGTGAGAAGCAACAATCTGGTGAGCTTAACATTGTTTGTAATAACTGTGACTGCACTTAATGTGTGTTTTGTTCCTGTATCTGTGTATTTGAATTGTGGCAGTGCTGTGTATGTATCTGTTATTGTTCAAATTCAGCTACCTGAGTGTGTCTTGAAGATTAAAGAGTAAATCGTCATTTGTTATTATCGAGTTGGACTTGATTTTCAATTCCCGCATATTCCCGTACAAAAAATAATATTTTCGTAACAATATTAATCCGATAAGGAAGCTACTTCAATTCAAAGATGAGGACCGTCGCCATTAGCTCTCGTATTGCTTCTCAGTACGACATCAATAAGCAATCACAATCACACATCTAACCGAAGATTTTGATTTATCACAAGCCACTGATTTAGTCAATAACAAATTAATTTTTAATAGAAATAAGATAGGAAAAGTCAAAAATAAAACATTGTTAAATAAAATTTTTTGAATCGGCTATACCCGTATGAACTATAAAACGAAACTTTTCATATTAAAATTTAATTGAAACGATACAAGATACAAAGCAAAAATATAAATTAGATTTTTTTTTCTTTACTATAGATCAGGTGATCAGTGCATTGGAGCTAAGACTCAAGTTTCTTTATATACATAATCACTCTTTTGAATTTTTATTCGATATTCTCAAGCTGAAAGATATGGGTAAAAATAAATTGCTGTTTCATTGTAAAGATGTCGAGAATGCTTTGACAAATGGTGATTCCTCCAATCTTAACGCTTTGGAACTGGCTGACGAAATAGGCCTTGTTTATTTTTTTTTTTTTTTTTTTTTTTTTTTTTTTTAACAAAGAATGAGTTTCTTAAACTCATTACCTTCTCTTAAAAACGTGCTAAAGTTGAACATAGTCTCAAGAATTTTACAAACGCTACCTATAACTGTTGCTACTGGGGAAAGAACATTTTCAAAATTAAAGATAATAAAATAATTTTTTTATGAGTAAGATCTTATCAAAATCGTTTTATTGATTTTGTAACGTTGTTTATTGAACTGAATTGCATAATAAAATATGAAAAAAGGTATTTATGATTTTGCACAAAGGAAACTTCGAAAGATAGTTTTAATTTTGGCTTAGATTTTGTTCGAAGGTGTGTAAATTTATGGAGTACCTCTCCTCAGAGTGGGAGATACCTCCACATCAGAGCTATTAAATATGAGAAAATTAAGAGAGTTCCATAAGATTTGCTAAAAGGTAGGAAGAGAAACTACGGTCAACATTATATGTCCGCCAATCGGACATATAGGACGAAGCCGGTTCCCCTCAGCCGCCGCGAGGCTGTCGAGCGAGAGGTCCGGAAAGGCAACCTCTTTCCCCGCAGCACCGGTCTCGAATGAACGAGGCCGGGGAAGGTGGGAAAAGTGTGGAGAGAAAGTTCTGATTGGTCGATTGCTCGAGGAGAGATAGGGGGGGGGGAGAATCCGCCAGCTAGCTGACTTTTTTTCCCGAGAGAAAAAAAAAGGAGAGAAAAGGAAAGTCCTTCGATACCGTTCGAACATAACTTAAATTTAGAAAAATATGTTAGTTGACAAAATTGAGGGTAGGAAGGTTTGGATGTCAATTTGTGTCCTAATTCGCGCGGAATGAAGTCAATAAAATCAATTTGGAAGAGGAAGGAGAAATATTTTAATGATTTGGCGGATTGTTTTCCGTCCAGGATTTCGAATTTTGAATATCTGGGTTTTAAAGAGATGTATGTCTAGCAGCAATTAGAGAAAGGCCGATAGACTGGTTTGATTAAGATAGGTTTAATTTGGAATAATTAATTTAAGAATTAAATTTAAAATTTTTTAAAAATTAAATTAAAATTTTTAGAAGTGAACAACAGTGCTAGAGGGTACCCAGGGAACACCACTAGTTTGTTGTACGGGGTTTGTGATCCAAATGAGGTATTGAGGTTGCAACGTGTGAGCTCTTTTGATGGTAGGGAAATTATCGAACGTTTGTTCGAGTAGAGCTCTGGGGCGTTTGACGGCTGCCTTACGCCTAGGAGTGATTTTGTAGTTTGGTTGCGACCTCAATAGCGCATTGGGGTGGCTTGGTAGTTTTTGAAAGAAGTTAATAAACGGGTTCAGTTTGAATATCTGAGAGACCTCGGACCATCTCGCTTAGATTTTGTATATTATTGTACCAGTTTTGTTTATTATTTTAAAAGTACCGTTAAATTATCTCTAAAAATAGTGAGTGGTAGTAGACATAGTTTGTACGTTTGTTGACGTTAGCTCATTAAAATTGCAAATTTTGGTTTCCAATTAAACAATTTACCATTAATATGTATGAGTATTATTATCTTGAATCAATTATGTCAATTTTACCTGGTTAACATGATTATCTTAAAATTTGAATTTTTTTGTTTGAAAAAGAACCCTCTGCGTTTTTTTTAATGCTAGAGGGCTGCATTTTTTTTGGGCTTGTTTATGGTGGCAAAAATGTTAAAGTTGGCTCTGCACAGATTCGGTACTTCCTGTTCGTTTTGCATTTTAAGTATCCTAATATTTAGCGTGAGTGGCGGTTGTGGAGTGCTTCCGTAGCAATATAACATTAGTAGGGGAGATAAACCAACAGAGCCCTGAACGAAGAAGCGAAGATAAACGGAAGAGACGCGAAGTTAAGTAAGCGGTCGGGGAGAGGAACTGGTATTCTGTCTTCATTCGTCTCCGAGTACGGTACTAACATAATCAACTCCGATAACTAAGATGTCCCGCGACCAGACTAAAGTTAAAGTCTTGTAAATTTCCAAGCATCTAATAACCTGCAAGAAAGCGAAAGATTTTTGATTGATGCAGTATTTACGTAACATGTAATTTACCAAAATGTGGAATTTGTAAATCTTTATTTATTGTTTTTTTTAATAGTTTAGTCAGGAAGAGGGCATTAATTTAGCTTACGATGTTTCTTAATAAATGGTAAGATTCCCCATTCTATTTTAAAACCATGGAAATTCTATTCTTGTACAATATTGTTGGGGTTTGTCTACATCGGAGGACTTCGAGTTATTATTTTGAGATGTTTCTTCTCAGGGATTTCTATATTATGAGTTGCAATTTGGTGTTCGTTAATACGAATTTTTTATCACTTAAAAAGATAATTGCGTGTTGTTTTTTTGCTAGTTGCTTACTTCAACAAATCTATCATTTGTAGGATTTTCGTTAAATTGAGTTTCCTCACCATACATTTTTCTACTCCTGTGATTTCCTTTCTTTCCTTAGTTACTTCAACTAATAGGTTTTTGAATCTACTTTTTTCTTTAGGTTGAATCTATTCTTTGTATTTCATACATACGAATTTCTTTGTATGTTGTTATTACGTTTAAAGGATTTATGACTTGAGTATTATCAACGGAATTTCCTTTGTTCAGAATTATGTCTAGTAGTCAGAGACGTCTTAAGGCGTCGGCCTGGGCCCAGAGCCTCGCTTTTGAGGGGGCCTCGTCTCGTTCTCTACTCAGTCTTAATAACATCATGATCAGAATAATTTTAATTGTCAAATGTTATTCTCGGACATGACTGGTTGAAAACAGTTACCCTAGGGTACCCTTACCCTACCGGGTTACCGGTACAGTTAAAACAGTTACCGGGTTACCCTAGGGTAACCCGGGGGTTCGTTACCTGTGTTTACTAAAGACAGAAAACTTCATGGGAAAGAAAAAGACCACAAGGGGGCCTCGGGGTCATGATGCCCGTACCTACTTAAAGAAGGGAAGTCCCTGAGGTACCCCCAGGGGCAGAGTGCCCTGCTATACCCCCAGACTCTGGATACCCATTTTAGTCGCCTCTTACGTTATGCATGAGCTACAGTGGGACTATGTTGTCATATCCGGTCACCCCGCGGGTCCGTGCTACAGAGAATATAGGCTGTTATAAAATTATTAGTGTCCAAGAGGACTGCCTTTCGGACGGGGAAACGAAACTATAGATTCAGGGAATAATAAAAATTATTTAGGCACTTTGGAACTTCTAAGTAAGTTTGATCCATTTCTAAATGAACATAATAAAAAGAACGGCAATTCTGGGAAAGGTAATCCTTATTATCTCTCTGCTACAAGCTGTGATGAATTCATTGAAGTCATGACGTCAAAAGCATTGGAAACTATAGTCATTGAAATACAGAAAGATGAATATTATTCTATTTCCGTTGAATCTACCCCAGATGTAACTCATTTTGACCAACTATCTTTTATATAAAGGTATGTCCAAAATGGAGCCACCATTAAAAGATTTCTGCAATTTATTGATATTAAAGAACATACTACAGAGTATCCGACTTATGTTGTGGTTTAATTTTTGGAAAATAATAACATTTCCCTTAGTGATTGTAGATGTCAGTTACATGACAATGCCTCGACTATGTCTGGGAAATATACAGGATTGCAAGCCGATTTCAAGAAAAAAAATAAATACCCTATATACGTACCATGTGCAGGACAGTCTATGAATTAAATTGGAGTTCATACAGTAGAATATAATTATAATGTAACAATTCATTTTGATTTTTTCCAAAAACTTTATAATTTTTCTTAACGTCAACTTATCGTTGGAATATACTAACATTAAATTATTGAGCTGTGATAGAAATAAATATGTTCTGTTAAACCTAAGAAAAATGCTTTGGTCAGCACGCGCAGAGGCAATTAAAGCTTTAAGCTCTGGATATTCAGAAATTGTCTAGAGCCTGGATTGCTGAGTTAATGATGAATTCCAAGCAATGGATACTTGACTTTCTGCTAAAAAATTAAAAATTAAGATGATGTTAACTAACCTTTGGATTGATATTTTAACACGTATTGATAAAGTAAATCTATTTCTCCAGAGTAAAAATATGGATTTGTCGAAAGGTGTAAAACTATTAAAATCATTAATGATATATATAAAAACCAAAAGAGACTCTTTTGTCATGCCAAGGAAGTGTCCTTTGTAAAGGAGTATCAAAATGTTCACAAGCATATAAGACAACACTGTGTTAGGGTTACTTTCCTTGAAGGAAATAGAGACACCGACACAACGTTTGAAATCAGCCGCAGCCAGAAATTTCAAATAGAAACCTTAACCAATAACTGACTCTCTAATTTTCAATATACATACGCGTAGTAAAAAACACGAGGAGCTTTTTGAAACGTTTGAATTTTTTGAAAATACTTCATTTGGATGAGACAGAAATTAAAATAACACATTAGAAAATATCAAAATTTTACGATAAAGACATTAAGACATTAATGGGGATGAACTGAACTTAGGATGTCAACATTTCAAGTCATATATGATCATTGGAGGATAAAAGCTGAAGAAAACGCAAAGAGAAGAAATGGAAAAAAGAAAAATTAATAAAAAAAATATATAATTCTACAAATGCAGATGCAGATGAAGAACAGTTATTGGATGAAAGGACTGGAATTGGGATCAACACACTCTATACATACATGTTTAATGAAAGACTATTTACAGTGTTTCCCGATATTGAAATAATGATGAGAATTTTCTTATCAATGATGATTACTAACGCGAGTGGTGAGCGTTCATTTTCAAAGCTCAAAGTGGTCAAAAGTGAGTTGAGAAATTGTATGACTCAATCGCATTTGAATAATTTAAGCTTGATGAATATTGATCATAAAATATTATTAACAATGGATTTTTACAAACCTAATGAATGGTTTTGCGAATTTAAAATGTAGATAACGAATATTCACAGAAAACCTCATTTTACTATGGATGTCTTTTATTGAACTGTACATGTATATACACCAAATTAGCATAAAGGGTCGCAGCTTATTATAGGGCGGGGCCTATTTTTTCATAAGGGCCCAGGGCCTAAAGAAGTCTTAAGACATCCCTGGCGGTAACAGAATTTTTGTAAATTGTGTGTGTATGCTAGTGTAAGGTAATTTATGGGGAAACTTCACTTAGAGGGGTTGAAGTTTTTTTCGAAACGTACCAAAATCACCAAACAGAGCAATTATCATTCAATGTGGTAGTCGTCCAATTGTCGTTACGTCACACACGATGACATAGGATAGACAAGGTGCTATATGTATATATATATATATATATATACTTAAAGTCTAAGCTTGGAGTTGCAAAACTTTCCTTTGGAATGCAGATTCTTGGAGGTATTACGAGCGAAATCAATTGCGTTTGAATGAGAGGACTTCTGAGGTTCTGAGGTCAATTATCCTATTTTAAAATTTTCCTAGATAGGTAGGTAATATGGTTTTTTGTGTGTGGAATTCTAATATCTCTGTGAACAACAATGTGTGTGTGAATGAACGAAGGTGCATTAGTGCTAATTCTTAAGAGCTTTATTTCGTAGAATTTGAATTTTTTTATATGGTGACTGCAGCATAGCCTCTTAATTAATATAAATACATAATCTATAAATGTTTCCCAATATCAGCAGTATTAAACAAGAAAAAACACTACGAAATTGACTTCAAGCCATTTCGGCCAAAATATGGAATTAAATATGAAACATGAACAGCAAGATATGTGATATTTTATAACATTAAGTTACTAAAAAGTAAATTTTCTCTCAAATTTAGTATTTATTTGATGGATGTAAGTAGAAAAATAGATGTTCGCGTTCGCACTTTCTAGAGGTACGAGAGTGTGAACTAAAGATTCATTTCGTTCATGCTCCAAATTTTATTTAAAACTAAAATTTCAGCATAATGTGGCAACACAATGATTGAGCAAAAAGACAGCTGTGGAATATTTTTTAAGTGTTTGTTTATAATATGAGTAACATCCTTTTCCTGTTTTTGCATCAGTTTCAGAGACCTAAAATTAAATGATAGCTTTTACCCCTAAAGTTTTGCCTGAATGTAAAATTTTTAAATCAGTGAGAACCTTGTGTCAATAAGACCAAGGCGGAAGTCTTTAGCTTGTTTTGAAAGAAAATTGTATCTGTCATTGCCTAGAACTTTACGTTTGAATTATGTGTGCTTTACCGCTTTCCAAAGTTCTTCCCCAAAGAAAAAGTAATAGTTTAGATGCTGAAAGAGAAAACTTTGAGCGAGCTCAGGTAAGTGACAGCTCAATGACTATACTTTTGTACTGTAGAGATCTTTGATGTTAACGCCTTATGCATAATGCTCTGGTATGTGTCCGTCATGCAGAACTGATTGTCTGAAGTCAAAACACTTGAGTTCACTGTTCACGCTTATATAGTCATAGCATTATTGGAACGTGAAGAAGATTTAACATACTTGCAATTTTTATTGTACAGAATGAATTTCATTTCCGAGCCGAAATGTCAATGGTTTGCACTTTTAAAATATTTTTAAATACTTGATTAAGTAGTATATTGTCCCATTACTTTGAATTACAAATAAACTATTTTTACTTTACACTAATTTTAATAACTTACTAATTGATTATTTTGTTTTCTAGTATTTAAACTGATTGTATTTCTTATGTAAATTTTTGAAAAAATTCTGATTAGTTTTGATTTTTTTTTTAACTTTCAGAGTATTAGCATATCAAAAGCTATCAACTGTCAGGAATCTCCTGTGAAAGAAAAGCATGTGCGTTGTATCCTTTTCATTTAATTTAGGACTTTCAAGATATATTATGTAATTGTACATATTACCCAAAATTAATTGAATTTTCATGAAATGCATGCTTTATAATAAATATAGTTCAGATAGTTATTAAAGTAATTTCATATTTTTAGAATTTAATTTTGATTTTAATATCACGAACCGAATAATAAACTTAGGTTTTTATTAACATTCTTATACTTAAAATGATATTTAAAAATTTTAAATTGTAGAGCACATCTGTGTGCAAAAAATCAATTGAGATATGTGTATAATGAAATAGTGATTTCAATTTATATTTTTGAAATATTTTGTAATATATTCACAGTTTGTGAACTTAATCATAATTACAATATTCAAAATGTTAAGATCCATGAGAACATTAAATCACATCAAAGTTTTGTTATTTTGGGTTAGTATCCATCAGGTTTGTATATGACTTATTGTCATTCTACTGGAATTTATAATAAAGGCTATGATATTAAATTTAAGTATACACAGTAATGTTCTTAGATTTATATTATAAATCTACCCCATAAAAATAAAATTTTTACGTTTGTGTTTTTGGATTTTCGAAAATGTTTTTTGTGCCAAATCATCTAATTTTAAATACTTCATTGAATTTAAATTTTATTAGACTAATCTTAAAAAAAGGAAGAATAAAATTAGATTTATATATATTTTAATCATTTATTCATTTTACTTTATTAATAAAAGATTTGATATTTTGTGATTAAGTTAATTACTGACCAAAATAAATTTGATGCTGATGTAAACAATTGTTATTTTATTAATAAATTGGGGAAAGGATAATAATCCTAAGCTAAAAATACTTTCATTATTACAAATTAGTAACATTTTCCTGTAGTTTGTATAATTAAGTAGTGAAAAAGAGTTTAATTGGTGTTTCTTGGTTATAGTAGTCCCGAATGATGAATTGTGTCAAGCAACCAAGAAATATTGTTGGAGTAGGTTATATTGCAAGATAAGCTTCACGAGCTTGGCAGTGACTTGGTGTAATCATTTAGTAAGGGCCACTGTGACAGAGAAGTTATATGAAATTAATACTAACTCTTGTTCTGAAATTTATGTAACTTGAAGTTTTCCAACGTTTTGGGGTCATAACCCAGTTTTTTAACAGAGATGTAATTGTGTCACCATTAGGTTACGTATGCTAAATTATGCATTGAAAACCAAGGATAGATTTTTAAAAGTACTTTAACAAAATATATTGTCATATTGATGTATTAAACAAAGTTTGAACTATGAATATATTTCATTAAAAAACTTAATACAATCCTCATATTTATAAGGCAATCAATATTTTTGAAAAATTTAGTTAAAAAGGCTTGTGAACAAGAAATGTAATGCACACTTGATGCACCATTTCTAAAATAATAAATTATCTTTTTCTTAAATATAAAATCAAAATTAATGAAAAACCCAAAATAATATTTTTTCATAATTTTCTAGGTGTTTATAAGGACAATCAGGATTTTGTTTTAATTCGTGAGTGAATAATTACTGATCGATGTGCAAATTGTTCAACTGTAGATCTAACTTGACCCATATGTAAGCTCGGAAACTTTCTTGATTATATTAATTAAAATGCCTTAAGGAAAAGAAGTCAAAAATGTAATTTTTAAGTGGATTGTCGATTCTAAGTATGGCTAAAGCATTTTGAAAATTTAAAACTTGTAGAAAATGTGATCTAATGGGAGAACTGATGGTTTGTGTGGTATTGAAGAGATTTGGCGTAGAATCATAAATGTGTCGCATAGAAAAATGACATTATCCATCTTACTGCTTTATAAAAAATGTCTTCTGCTGAACTTTTGCTTATAATTTAAACTGAAAAGTTTTAAGGTCTACCCCTTCTAAAAAAAAATAGATACACATATTTTAATTTATTTGATTTCACAAAATGTGACAAAATTGAATAAAAACAAGTATTAACCAATCAAAACAAAATGATATGTCAAGAAATTGTTCTAAAGTGGACTAGATAAATGTTACATTTTTGATGAGAAACATTTTAATCTATGGATCAGGGTTTTTTAAATGATATTGACACTATTTCAGGAAACAGAAAGATATCACAGATAGAGCAGTTGTTTTAAGAGTAACATCTTTGATATTCTCAGGAGCATTTCAGCTAACTACAAAATTAATTTAATAGTTGTACCCTGTAATATGAACATTGAGAACATGCAACTTTTCACATATTGTTCACTTGTAGGAGGTAATAATTTAATTTTTCTATAAGATGGAATTTCTTGTTATTTTTTGAGCAGCAAAAAATAAAAGAATGTTTAAAGATAGAAACATTAACATTTTGATTCCTCTGAAATTAAAAGTATATAAAATGTTTGGGCTTATTTTATTAGCACAGTGTACACAAATAGCAGGCAGTATAATTCATTTTTGAAAAGTTTAACTATTACATATGTAGCATAGGATGGTTTTGATCCGGAGTATTTGAAAAGATTTGTTGCCAGACAGAAGGGCACATTGTCTTACTCTGAAAGGAGATCCCATAAAATATTAACTCAAAGAGTAACTATGAAAAGTGACAAAAATACTGAACTTGGATTTTAATTATGGACTTGTTAAAAAATTATTTTTTGATTTGTATTTTTAATTTTTTTAATTCATTAAACATAAAAATGATAAAAGTTTATAAATATTGACACTACATGTAATTTCAGTTAATAAAAAAATATATTGATTTCATTGCTAGTTTTCTGTGTTTGTTAAAATCTGTTTGTTTTACTATTATTAAAATCCATCCTCTTATTATTACAAGAACCAGTGTATAATGTAACTAGTGTTAAGGCTGAGCTTGGTGTAATGGCACTATATATAATTTGAAATTTGATGCTATATTTATCATCAGTAATCTTATATAGTTGCATTCTACCATTGTTCCTTTTCTTTATTTGTGAATTGCTGACTATCCTGAATTCTCTTTCATTTAAATATGTTTCAGGGAATGCAGTAAAAAACTTCTTTGATGTAGTTCTTAAAACCAAGTATAATAATAGAATTTCCATTTTGAAGCCAATATTTTTTATGTTCATTTGTTTAATTTCATTGCTAACTCTGCATTGGTTGGCAATTTTATCAACTCTTCTTGGAACAATAATTTTAATATTTTAGATTTGAGAAAGCCTCTAGAATCAATTTTGGAATAATCATGTTGAGTACATCCTGGGAATCTATTTGTAAAATTTTCTTTTAGTACTTAAATATTACCAGGGTCGACAGTTGGTCTTCACCATCCCTTAAATTTGTCTTGAACCAAAAACACTCCTTAGATTTCTTTGATGCCCACTAGCATCAACTTCATTGGAAACCATTAATCTATATATTTTTTAGTAAAAAGTTTTAAATATTTCATTTATCATCTTGGAGCCAGCATTGATATTTAAACTAAGGTGACACTTAAAAGGCAGAAATAAAAAATATTTTTGTTGTGTTTTATTTCATCAACCAATAAAGTTCTTTTTATATTTCAAAAACTAATGAATTTTTTTTTTTTAAATGGATTCTAGTGTATAAATTTTTAGGTAAAAAAGTCCATTCCTAAATCATGTGAAATTTATAACAAATTTTTTAAAAAGAAAATTTTACAAATTTCACTTTTTAAAAAGATGTGAAATTTGTGTATTTAAATTTAAAAGGATCAAATTGGCATTCTAGATCATTAATACTGGAAGATGCTAATATTGATGTGTTCTAAAGAAATGCAATAAAGTTAGTTTCTATATTTTAATGTTATTAATTCTCATATATATTAATCTGTATCCATGTCGATAAAAGTATTAAGTGAGTGTAGTAAATTACATTCATTTGATGAATCAAATACATTTCCTTAGCATTTATAGCTGCAATTATTGGTACTTTTACTGAAAAGGGTGCTGGAACATTTTGGAGTGTTGTTATGAAATTACCATTACAAGGAAATCCCATAGTTTGCTGGAAATTTTGTCATGTACTACATAAAGTCATCAGAGAAGGCCATCATAATGTGAGTTTAAGTGCAAAAATGGTGAATAAAAAGACATTCACATTTTTTTTAATAAGCTGTTAGGAATACAATTTGCATTATTTCAATTTTGTTTGTAATAATGTTCTTTGACCCTTTTAAAAATATAAAATTTCCTGCATATAATTTTTTTTTTAATTTTTGAATACTTATATTGCTTTTAAAGAATTAACTTTCTATTTTTATGCATAATTTTACTGTACTTAAATAAATTTTCCATAATTTTTATAGGCAATTTTAGATTCTCAGAAATATCAAACTTGTTTAAAAGATTTAGGGAAGTTATGGGTAAGTAATTAACATAGCATTTATAAATGTTATTCTTTATAATTTTGTTCGAAATTTTTATGTATATAGTAAAATATGTTAAAAGACAATTCAATTTTAATTCTTGTTTATAATGTAAACTTGATCGGTGTTATATGTTTCCTCGTTTTTAATAAGTCAAAATGCATTTCACTCTTGAAAATGTATAACAGTATTTCATATTAAAATTCATATCTATATTAACTTTTGTAAATAAAAAGTAATTTTTTACTCCAGAAAGCTTATGTCAAATACTGTTGTAGTGTTTCACATTAATTTAAAATTAATATACGTTGTACTTTTCTGTTGTCACGTAAAATTAAATTCTAACTTTATACGGAAGATTTTTTTCTAAACATAAAATTGATTAAGGAATGAAACTTCTTTTAATCTTATGTTCGGAACAAATAATTTATTGCTTGTAATGCAACTTGTATAAATGTTGAAATTTCAATAAAAAGCTTGACTTTATGATTTCAGGGTCTTTTAAAGGATGGCTATGGACGTTTGATTCAGTGCTATTGTGTGCTGCTTCTTTCCAAATTGGAATTTCATCGAAAAGTAATTAATTCAATGTTTTGTAGTTGATTATGTGTATTACATTATTGTTCTTAAAATTTTAAAGGTACTTTATAATCTTTCTCAGGTCTCTTGTTTTTTATCCCTAGAATCCGAGATTTCCGGGTAACTTAACAGTTACTGATGAACAATTAGATGATATTGGAGAGAGAGATGTTAATGTCTTGTGAGTTGGAAACTGTTTTATATGTTAAAATACTCTGAATAAAAGTTATAAAAATTTATTAAATTTTTTCTTTGTTTTTTTCTTAACTTTTTGTTTTACTTTCAGCTTTCAACTGAGCTGTGAATTTTTTGATTACATGGATGAAATTCTTGCTTTACAATCAGCTGGTAATTTATCATTATTTTATATTTGCATTTTATCTATTGTCTTTTTATAACATATATTTTTGGTTGATAAAATTTTTATATAATTTGAAATGTTTTTCCTGAGTAAAAAAAAAAATAATTAAACGAATTCAATATTAAAATTTTGAAAAATATTTTGGTTTTTCATTATTTTCTCATTTGAAAATGTAACTTTGAATGACATGATTATTTTACATTTGTCTTAAGACCAATAATATTGCATGTATTTTTAGACATTTAAAAGTAGATTAAAACATTTAATTTTTTTTTTAATTTTCATACTATATATTTTTTTAAAGTTATTTTTATCCAAAATATATATAATTTTTCCTCCTTTTGTGCAGTTTTTGGATCATTAGATATGTCAAGGTCTAATTCTATGACAAATTGTGGTCAGTGTCGACTTGCACCATTAATTCCTTGTATTCAAGATTCAAGTCAACTTTATGATTATACTGTAAAAGTTCTCTTCAAACTTCATGCTGGTATGTGGTTTGTCATTTTGTTATTGACAATGCATAGGCTTAAGGGGTCGTATGATTTTGTTAAATTCAATAAATCAAGCATGCTTACCATTTTGAGTCTTCATAACTTTTTTAACATTTGAATGAAATGACATAATTTTTCTTTGTATGAGATCTTATAAAGATTTTGCTTCAGAACATACAGTTTTTGTTTCACAATGCAAATTAATTCTTAGAAATGTAATTAAACTAGAAATATTTAGTATTTAATGTAGTTTCTAATTTATTGGGGCTACCATTCTCGGCATTAAAATGTTTCATATTTTAATCAAGAAATAATTAGAATAGAATAATAAAAATAATTCATTTTATTTAATTTTTCTTATATATATTTCTTAACAGCTCTTCCTCCAGATACTCTTACTGGCCATAGAGAAAGGTTTCTGCAGCAGTTTAAAAAGTTAGAATGATTTTATTTTATTTTTGTAAAAGTTTGTTCTGATATTTATAACTATTGCATCTATAATTTCATATATATATATATATATATATATAATTGGAAAAAAAAATGGTACACCATGAATAACTTTCAAAATTTCATATTGCAGCTGGATGAAATTGATATTACTGTTAATAGATAAAAGGGAACTAACATCCTTTGTGATTGGATTACTTGAAACCCAATGGATATATTTAATCAAATTTTAAAGAGAAATGTTTTTTTTTAATGGATATTTTCAGAATTAGGTTGAAAATTATCAAAATGCCTTATGTTCTACATTTATTCAAATTGGATCATTAATTCCAGTGATATCTGAAGGAAACCATTGGAGCTATGTACTAGAGTGCTTCTCCCCAATTATTTCTAATTCTTTTCCTGCTTATTTACAATTTTAAATTGTATTATAAACTAGTAGACAACCCCTTATGACTCCGCAATTTTGGATTGTAAGTTCGATTTTGAATATTTCATGGATTTTTTTTTTATAACTTGGTTAATGATTCATTTCTTTTAAAAAAAATCTTTATATATTTTTAAAATTGAGAAATAATTATTTCTCATTTGATGTTAAAATGGTTTGAAGAGTATTGAGTAGCAATTTTTTTTTTTTTTTTTTTTTTAAATGTTTGAGACCTCATCTAACACTAGAGATACCTTTTTTAAAAAAAAAATATGATGAACTCTAAAATTTTTAAGCAAAATCTTATGAGCTTTTGGGTTATTTTATGAGAAATCAGGTGCATCAAATGCATTGGCATTTGTAATGAGGAAACATTTTTAGAAGTTAATCAAGTATAAAAATTAAATTCATTTGTTAACTTATTTACTTTATAATTTCATTTTCTAAGCCATCAAGAATGGTACCAATTTTTTCCAGCTGGGATGAAAATTGTAAAAATTATTTAGAGTTCCCCATTTTTTTTAAGACTAAACATGTTATCTCGTTATTTTGCAGATTACAACAGTTTTACTTAAGTGCAAGCAATCTTCAGTATTTTAAACATCTTATTCATGTACCATTATTACCTGAAGTAAGTTTTAAATTGAAATATTTGTAATTTAATGAGCACTGGATATAAAAATTATTTTTAAAATTGTTTTTTAGTTGGCATTGGTATTGTTCCAATGAGAATTATGTACCTGTTACAGTCATTACTAAATTATGTATGGAATTAATTGAAATAACTTTGTAAATTTTTCTTATTTGTAAATATCAAATAAAGGCTTGAGACTCTAGAAAATAATTTTTTGAAATTTTTATTTCAGTGTTATTAGAATTATTTCATTTACCATAATTTCTGGTAGATACACATAGCTTACACATGTTTAAAAGTTGAAATTTAATATGTGGTGTATTTGAAGGAATTTTATTTTTCCTATGTTTTTGCTAGTTCAGATTGTGTTATGCACTAGTGAAAATATACAATTCATTGCAACTTTTTAATCTGAATGCTCAGTTTGTGCTAAGGTAGTGTAACAAGTTTGAACTTGCATGAAATTCGTTTAACTATGGTAATGTGAGCTCAATGTAAAGACACTGTAATCATGTACTTTCTGCTGAAATAAAAAGGAAAATAAGATTGTAATGGCGAATGAAATAATTTTGAACAAAGTGACATTGATGGTCATTAGTTAATTTTATTTAATTCTGACATTTATGAGTCAGATGTAAAAGATTTTGTACAGATAATTGTAGTTTGTTTTAATTGTAAAATTTTATTTGATTATATGATCTATGTATTCTTTTTTATAATTTATGGTGATAAACAAAGTTTACCAATCTCATAAAAGGTTTATTACAAATAAACACAGTTTGATAAGGGCAAGTTCTAGGTAAGGTATTCATTTGTTTATATATTTCTGTTTATAGAAATGTTGAAAATTTTATGAAATGCTCTCAATGATTGCATCGTTATGGAAAGGAATTACTGAATAAATGTGAATTTATTGTGCAGTGTTTCGGAATGCTTTTCTGTTGTATATGTGGTTGTTTGATTTATCCAATGGACTTTCATTTTTTTGTCAATTTTCATGTGTGTGACATTTTTAACAGGACTAATGCTTATTTACCTGAAATTATTGTATTATCTATTTATGTTTCAAAAGACAAGTATGTTAAATTGGAGCTGTGTTTATTTCTTTAAGAACTCAGGTTTCAGGGATTATAAATATTATGCCTTTAAAAAGTTTAATTTTTAAGTTTCTAAAAAAGCATTGTCATAATTAAAAATATTAGTATTATTTTTGGTTAAGAATATTAAAAAAACTTATATTTTGATGCAAAACAAAACTCTGAATGTTGTTGCAAGAAGTAATGATTTTAATTCTATTAATCTGTAATAGTTAATTGTATTGTCATTTTCAAGGTATTGATTATTTTCATTCTGTTAATTGGTTTTATCTGCTATTTCAGTATAACAAATGTTTTAAATCTATCTCTTTTATTAAGAAATAATATAATTTGTAATTGTTAAATTTGTGTAACTTCTCCTTTATGTAAATAGAAATCTAGGTAAGAAAAAACTGTAAACAAATTAAAATTATTTTGATAAAAAAAATGCACCCAAAAGAAAGAAAACAAAGTAGCATTTTCAAGTTATTCCACTTGTAACTTACTATATCAACTAGTATTTTCAATAATGCTTATATGTTCTATATTAATATTAAGGACATATACCACAATTAATACCTGTCTATATATTCACTATATAAAAAACTGAGTAAAGCTTTGAAATTTGCTTGTGTGTGAATTTTTGTTGTAAGCATTCAATGTTTTCAATTTATAGTTCAAGTTAAGTCTGTTAAAAATTTTTTTACCTTACATTTAAAAAACATCTTTTTTCCCTATATGTTACGTAGAAGCCTCCGAATTTTCTGGTAGCTTCTGATTTAAGCGCTCATGTGAGTCCTGTTGTTATACTACCACCTCATACAGATACCCCTGAGAATGAAACTGTTGATATGAATTTGGTTGATACTACTGTGCCAAAAGCGTGTGTAAGTTTCTATTTTGGCTTAATAATGTTAAGTTTATATAATTGTTATAAATTGTTTGCTGCAGAATATTTTTGCTGGTAGAAGTCAAATTGTATATTTTCTTTTTAATTCATTGCATTTTTGTAATTGTGTTTTTCTGACTGTTCAGAATTTTAAAAAAAGTGCTTAGCTTGAGAAATAATTTTTGGCAGCACTATTGAAATCATTCCGAAGTTTTATTGACAAAATATATCACTAACTTTAAAATTAATTTTAAAAAATATATACAAGGAAGTCTATTAACAAGGCGTAACAAAACTTGCAGGGAAGACTGAGTATGGTAATTTTCGAAGTGTGGAGAAACACAAAGTCCTGTATTGTCAGTCTTAGACATAATGTCCACTTCAGAATCATTTGAAATAGTGCTTTCAAACCTTTTTAGAAAATTAATCACTCTCTCACCATTAATTTGCTCCTTAACTATTTCTTATAAACAATATCTTGCCATTATAAACAGGAGTCATGGCTTTCTAATATGAAAAGGAAAATAAATGAAATACATCAAAAAGCAACATAAAGTTAAGCAGTATTGACATTAAAACTCTAAAAAGATAGAAAAAGAAATATATTTCAAAAACCAATTAAAAAGAAAAGCATTCAAAAAGAAACCAAGAGCGCGAATGTATGTCACGGGCAACTTTAAAGAGCCGAGTTCAGTTTGCTTACATTATGCTTTCTCTCTTTCTCCAATAAAAATCCTGAATAAAGACAGACTGGGAACAAACTGAAGGAACTGTATTCAGTTCAAAGGTAATGGACACTGGACTATATCTAGTGATTTTTAGAAAAGTGTAAAATGCCAGTATGCATCACTTGGTCCCTGACCTTATTCTCCAGTTATGTGTATTTGGTATGCCTGATTGTGAACAATGATTGTGAGTGATGCCTTTTTGGTACACCCATACTGAAAGGGTTAAAGTGTAGAAACTGTTAAGAATTTTAATTTTTCTCTTTCAAAATTCTAAATCATTTTGCATTAAATATTGGAACATAACGTAATATAGAATGAAAGCATTGATGCAAGCAAAAATAACTTAATCTTCTTTCTATGTGGATGTGAAATAGGAGCAATGTTGGAGCATTTTTCTGCTTTGAAAATTTTTTGTTGGTTTGGATTGTATTTAACATTAGTTAAAAATAAATGCATCTATCTTTTTTATTTAGAATAAACTATCATAATTTTATAAAGTGTAATTTTTTAAAAAGAATTTCTTGTAATGAAAATATTTTAAATTGGAGTAGAATATATTCTAAAATCCAAATATTAAATTGTGACCAAAAAAATTTTAAAAAATTTATTGTAAATATCAACATGAGTTTCATATAAATCATTAATATATTTAGCTTGTGATGTACTTCCTTCATTATTTAATTCTAATGTCAGCTTTTCTCTACTTGCACGCTCAATAATTATTAGACTCCTCTTGAAGATTCATAAGAGCAACTTTATCAATCACTGTAGAATAGATAAGGCCAATCTCTCTCTTGAATTCCACGTAACTCGTCAATTCTAAATTATGTTCATCTAATAAAATCTTAGCTTACCAATTCATTTGTTCTGATTCAACCACTACTTGCAAACAGCTAATTTTTTATTTTAGTATTTTAAGATTTGCTTCAATCCAAAAGATTAACTGTGATGCTTTAATACAAATTACTCATCAGTGAAGCTACTTTAAAAATTTTGAAGTGATGCTATTAATGATGTTACTTTGTATAACAAATAAACAAGTATTCAAATTTATGCATAAAATTTATTTTTAATTGATAATATTAGATTAAAAAAGAATCTTAATTGAAGAGTAGTAGTTATTAAGTCATACTTAATAAATCTACTCTTATTATTTTGATCAAAATTTAATATGCAGTTTGGTTTATATTATAACTATAAATATTTTGTATCAAACTGTTGTTAGATTTAAATGACAAAAAAAGAAAATCGTGAAGTTAACCTTTTTTTTTCAGAATCATATATTAATAGAGTAAATTTTAGAAAAAATTAGTTGAATCTTATTTTCTTTATCACTGAAGTTTATATTCTTGTAAAGTCTTGGAATATCAGTATTTTTTTTTTTTTTACATATGTATAGCCAAGTCCTGATGTTCTTGAAGGAGTTTTTAATAGAAATGTTGTTGATCATCATCACAGGAATGGCGCCAGCTCTCCTGATCAAATGTCTGACAAGTATGACTTAAGAAATTATTATTATGTTGGAGAAAATATTTAAACCTGCATTTCTATACAATATTATTGTATCTTTTCATATTGTAGTATAAAACTAGTGAAATAACTGTTGGAAAGTGTATTTAGATGCAATGATAGTTTTGCAGTGATACACACACACTTTGTATTTTTTTCTCATGTTAACATAAAGTCTTAAATGTTAACAAATGTGCAAGTAACTTTAATTTAAATTGTTATCATATTGCAAGTTGAGTGAAAATGAAAATCCTAAGTTGTTAATGTATTTTTAGTACTTATCAACTAATATGACATCATCCCATACTTCTTGTAATGTGGCATCAGGAATTTGAATTCAATATGTTTACTGTTGCATCATAGTGTTGATTTTTATGATTGGCTACCTATTATTAACTATTAGTTTGACTAGGTCGAATGCAGATTTCTGACATATAATTGCAGATTGTATAAGGCACTACTTTCTTCTTTATCAGATATAACACTGGTTGCTTTTTGTTAATTAGTTAGTAATGTGCAGCAAGGTTAATAATTGAGCAATTTTTATTTTACATAAAGTTTAATTTTAGAAATTGGTGTTTATTTCACTTTGCTTTAAGATTAGTTGGGGCTTATTTTATCTTCTGTGGCCATTATAGGCTTGTCAGATTTTATGGGCTGAATATCATGCCTGTGATAGAAGTTGTAGTAATAATTTTAAGAATGTTGTAGATTGCAACAACATGTGAAGACTAAATTTGAGCATGAATTTAAGTTTAACAGCACCAGAGTTTCATCATGATAGTACCAACGTACATACAGATAGATGTATTAACTGCTTCTAGTTACACTAACTGGAGAGATGTCAGGGTACTACTTATAGAGAGGAACCTGTTGGTGTACATCAACCTTTTCTAACCATAAAGGTGAAGACAAATTAACTAGTTGCCCCAGATCAAGATGAGGTAAAGATATTACGGACTATGCCTAGAAGAAGTCTCGGGCATATTCACTCATCTACCTCATTGTAAACATAGTACATCTTTTATTATTAATGAGAATCGAAGATTTGACTGTTGCATGGACCACTTTAGAATATCATTTCCATCCAAGCTCAAGAGCTGGAACTCATAGTTCATTGAACTGACTGTTCAATTCTTTAAATATAAACCTAAACAAGGGGAAATTTTAAATTTATATGGAACAAGATTATGGGTTATTATTCAACAGCTGTGCAATTGCAGTTGTCCAATTTCAGAGTGGTTGCAACCATTCCAACTGATATGACACCCAAAGAATACAGAGGTATAGCTCAATTGATTTATCGTTTTGAGGAGTCCCAATTTAACTTTGAAAATGTTCTAAATGAGCTGCTGTTGGAAGAAGTTTGTTTAAAATTGTTTTGGGAGAGGGATATTTTTAGTAGTACTGATACTGATATTGCTATGCAGGGTATTTCTGATAAGTTTAATTTTGTTAAAAATAAAAATAAGCGACATGGTAAACAAAAGGGGAATTTAGTTAGAATCAGAAGAACCTCCTAATAAGCAAAATATAATTTGTTTTAATTGTGGCAGAATAGGTCATTTTGCTGTTGAAACTATTGGGTAAAGAATAAAGACAAGTTTAAGAGAAAAAGTTCCTCCTCGTCAGTTTTTTATTCGAAGGCAAGTTAGGTATTGATATTGACACCACATGGGTCTTTGATATTGCTTGTTTTATTCAAATCATGGCATATTTTTGACATGCAAGCACGAATATGAAATAAAAGCTGCTATCAATGGGATGACATATGAGGTTCTTGGTGAAGGGAGTATCACTTTTAATTGTAAAATTAAAGGATGGAATCAAACTGTGACTCTTGCCAACATTTTATATTTGCTGGGCTGCAACAAAATTTGATGGCAGATTACCACATTGAAGCAGATAGATCCTCATTCATGGAAAAGAATGGATAGTTTAACTTTTTTTTGAAAGATTAAAGGAAACTTTTCCTGACAAAAAAATATAATTTTCTGTACTATGTATTTCATAACTATCCAATGGTTAATAGGAATAAAGAATTTTTTAAACCAGAAGAAATAAATCAAATTGCCTCAGAGAACAATCTTGAATTATGTCATAAATGTTGCAGTCATTTATACAGACTATATTTTGAAAACAGTACAGAATTTTAGGGGTTAACACCACTTAAAAAAAATCAAGAATTTGAAATGTGAACATGTATATTAGAAAATCAAGAAGGGTTTTGTTTAAATCAGTAAAAAAGATTAGATTTTAGAGATCATTACAAATTTTGTCTAGATGTGTCCAATCGAAACAACACTGAGAGACAGTAATAGGATTTTTTTGATGATAATGACCACTTTTCTGGAAGGATAAATGCTTATTTGTTGAAGAAAGAATCAGAAATTTTAATAGTTTCATAAAATGTAAACATATAGTAAAAGGCTTTACTGGTAACAAAATTAATTAATATTTGTGCAGACAATGAGAGGGAATTCTGTTTTGGGGTGGTTTATTACGATTCATTATAAATTATATAGAGTGGCCACGGTATCTTAGTGGTCATGGATTTGGATTCGTGGCCATCAGTTTTCGTTCCATCGTGGGTTCGATCCCTGGGCGCTAAAGACCCGCTGTGTAGCCGGGGCTGATGCACGTTAAATCTGTCGGGGTCCAAAGTCCTCCTATTGGCGTGGTGGGAGGGAGGTGCCAGAGTTCAGGTGTCGCCCTTGTCACTTGACTGAGAATCAAAATTACAAGGTCAGTCGCTAATAGCCCTCGTGTTGCTTCTAATGCGATGTTAATAAAAACTAAAAAAAAAAAAAAATCCCAAAATCGAATGGAGTTGCTGAATGTTTTAATTTAACATCATTAGATGCAGTGAGAGCTATGCTTAAAGATTCGAAATTTGGAAAGGAAAATTGTGGAGAGGCAGTGCTATGATATGTATGTTTGGAATTGCATATCACAAACATTTTGAAAAAAACTCCATTCAAAGTATGAGGTGGAAAGGTGCTCCCATGTGACATTTTAAGAGTTTTTAGATCAATCATTTTTGTAAGAATGCCAAAATAACAGCATAAAAAAATTGAATATGCTTGCTGAAAAAAGAATTTATCAGTTGGGTATGCATACTGAAGGATATTGCATTTTAATTGTGGAAAAGAAAAAGGTTATTTAAACCTTAAATGTAAAGATATTTGAAAATAATGTAAATGGTAGGGAGGAAAATTTTATATGATAAGGTGATTATGAGAAAGAAAAAAAAAATTTGAGGAGAAGTTGACAAACTGGTCACTGAAATAACTGAAAAAGAACTGGAAATTTCAAACCAAAGAACATTTACTTCTTCACCAAGTCAGAAATTAATTGATTTTTAAAAGCAGTACTTCAATCTGATGGATCAAGAACTGATATACATGCTAGTAAAGTTGTTACTAGCATATAATTAAGATTTAGAAATGTTTCAACTTACTGTGTGAGGCTACTGGTATCTCTTATGAACTTGTAATTTACTTTAGCAGTATGAATTCATTTACTGGTATTATTAAGCAAGAAATAATAATTTGACTGACAGACAATCAAAGTGTAATCTCTTAAAGTGATCTAAATATCCCAGATTCATTCCATGAAGCAACATATTCAAAATAAGCAATGGAGGAAGAAATAAAAGTAAACCAAGATCAGGAAGTTTTGATTTTGGTTGAAAAACCAGTGAATGCAAAATTTTTGGAAGCAGATGGATATTTTCTGTCAAAAGTAAAACTAAGGATGAAATGGTTTGTTTTAAAGCTCATCTTGTAGCTAAGAAAAAGGCATTCAATATGATCTGTTTTTAGTTCTGTAGTAAATTTTGTAATATTAAATTGTTTTTGTGTGTATATATAATGTTTATAACTCTATATGTGTTTAGATTTGATACAAAACACTTGTGTTTTATTTGAATTTTTGTAACAATTTTGTAGAGGTAGGCCAATTGTTATATCACAAGTTTAGTAGAAATGAAGATCTTAAATTTTAATGTATTTTGGGTAATTATTACCGTTATGACATCATCTTGCATATCTAGCAATGGGGCATCATGGATTTGCATTCAGTAGGTTTTCTGTTACATCACACATGTTGATTTTCATTATTGGCGGCCTATTAATTATTGGTTTTACTGGGTCAAAAGCAGATTTGCGATATTTACCAGGTGGTTATAAATTATTTCTATTTGGAGCTATCTGTAGCTTGAAAGAATAATCTGATTGAAACTAAAATCGATACACTTACTATTCAAAAAGGTGGAAGAAGAATGGAATAATAAAAATTAGTTGAAACAATCACTGACAGATGGTGCTGTAATCTTCCTACAAATGGTGCTGCGAGTAGCATGGTACAAGATCTTCTTAGTTTGCCAGATTGGACTTTTATTTTAAAACTATTCTACATTAGCAGCTCAAAGGATGCAGTTGCTTTAAGTGAATTTAGGAGTATGAAAGGAATGCATAAAGGAAAGGTCATTTGACACAAAGTTTGGTGAGAAGAATAGTAAAAAAATTCAATGATACTGGGTCATTTTATAGTAAATGTGGAAGGGGGAGGAAATCCGTACCTCTCCCCATACAAGAAGAAATTGCCACTGCAACTGTGGATCTGGTAGCTAGTCTAGTGCTTGTGAAGTTGCTCGAGAGTTGAATATTCCATATGCTATTGTTTAAAAATTCCTGAGAAAGGTAATCCAATTTTATCCATATAAAATTAGTCATCATCACCAATTGTTACCAGGTGACATGCAGCAGAGATAGGATTTTCTGAAATGTTTTAGCATGAATGGATGTGGATGATGCCTTCCCATGGAAGATTTGATGGGTAGAAGTTCACTTTTATTTGAATGGGGCAGTCAATACATAAAACTGTAGAATGTGGGCTTCAGAACCACCAAATATTATTCAAGAAAGATCTTATCACTCTCTGAAACTTATGGTGTGATGTGGCTTTACTGCAAGTTTCATTTTTGGTTATTTTTTTAGAAATTATGGCCATCAGGACCTGTGATATGTTCGGTTATTGCACGGTGATACCTGCACATGCTGCAGACATTCATTGTTCCTCAACTGCAGCAAAGACAATGTCTTTCTAAAACACATTTTGTGAAAATGGAGCCACACCTGTTATACTGGGCAAGCAGTACTACAGTTCTTACAACAACATCTCATAGATGAGAGAGTAATTAGCTGGTATTTTCTTATGGCATGGCATTCTTGATTTCCTGATCTGGTGCTGTGTGATTTTTTTCTTTGAGGTATACCTAAAATCTAATGTGCACCATGGAGATGTCACAAACCTCAATGACCAAAAAAAAAAAAAAAAAAAAAAAAAAGATCGGGAAACACAACATGAGCAAAACATCACTCCTGATTCCACATTTGAGCTACATTCCAAAGTTCAGTACATCATACACCTCTTGATTGTGTCCTCCAGCACCAGCACAATGGTCATGTGGAACCCGTACTTGATTGACACTACCATGCATAAGCATAATTGCACCATCTGTAACATTTTCCAATAACTTAGGTGTACTTTTGGTTTTATACTTCAATTCTTTGTTCTTGTAATATACATTATGCACTCAAAGGCATCATCTGTTTGCAGTTGCTTCAACTATTTTATTCTGTTCTTCCTCTTTCTCAAATAGTAAGTAGACCTGTGTGGTGAAGTGGTGAAAGAGTATGACAGAATAGTCCCACTGTAGCTCATGCCTGCTGTAAGAGGTGACTAAAATGGGTACCCAGCGTCTGGGGGTATAACTGAGCACCATGCCCTTAGGGATTATATCAGGGCTCCTCAAAGGCGTAGGTAAGTACAGGCATCATGATCCCGAGGCAACCTAGTGATCTTTTTCTTTCTTATGGGGTTTACTGTCTTTGTTAAACACTGCTGACACAGCCCCGTGTTACCCTAGCAATCCTGTATTTTCCACTCTCCTTCTTGCCAACCAATTTATTTTTTTTCATGTCTAGACCACAGTTGAATCTTGTTTGGTACAGCATAGACACATTTATCTCTTGTGCCAATAACCTTCACATTCACTCACTCACACTTGAATAGTAAGTGTACCGATTTTAGTTTCATTCGAATTATTCCTTCAAGGTACAGACAACCTAGACCTTACAGACAGACAACTTTAAAGTATTATACTTCAAATAGAGATACTTATTTCATAACCACCCGGCATATATATGTGATGCAGATTATTTGAGGCATCACCTCCTTTCTTCGTTATCAGGTATTATATTGATTGCTTCTTGTATCTTTTTGTTAATTAGCTGGTAATGAACAGTGAGATTAATGCTTGAATAATTTTTATTTTAGGGATTGGTGTTTGTTTTACTCTGCTTTAAGTTAAATTGTGGCTTATTTTATCATCTTTGGCCAATATAATTCCATTAAGATTTGAGTTTCTCTTTTTAGGAATTGAAATTAAATTTGTTTCCTTTAGGTTTTAAATATGTTAAATCTTTTAATTGTACTGCCAGTGATCATTCGACAAGATGTTTGCTCGACATCCTCGTCACAGATTGGTTTGCGAGGTTATCACGTCTTGCTGATTTCATATATATTGGAACTTTTTCTACTCTTACAACATATATTTTATTTATATGAATGTTATAATAAAAAAAAATTTAATGCTGGGAATTGATTACATTGCAATTCAGGCATTACGATAATTTATACGTGAGCTGATTTCACTGAAAAAATAATTTAACTTTCTAATTTATCCCATTCTATAACACAGCAAATAATTCATTCTTATTTTCTTATACAATTCCAAATTATCCTTTAATTTATGCAATCACATACTTCTAAAATCTGCTAAATCAACTACCCATGGTCATAAATATGTGAGAATAATCCTTACTAGGCTCTTCATCTCCAGTAAAAATCCTTCAGATTATCACATGATATAAAGAAATCCCTCCATATAAATGCAAAGGAAGGTAAAATTCTCTCTTTTTCTTTGGTCTTGATGGCTGAAGCACAGCGCTGCTCATCTGCTCAAAATGTGCATGCTGCAACTCAAGAAATCTGATGGTATTTATCTTCTGAATGTAAAATTGCTTCTTTCTCATCCAAAAGAATAAATAGACTTTATATGTATAATTGGTCGTCTTACTCTTGCCAGGACTTCAAATGTCCCATTTTTACTCATCCAATAAATGGAATTACATTATATATATATGTGTGTGTGTGCTTCCATAAAGACATGGTTTATGAAACTTAATAAAATCTTGAATAGAACCATGAAGGATTGATAAGTGTCATTTCTATAAATAATTACATAAAACATAACTGTAGGAAGCAAAAACAAATAGCATATAATGATATAAGGGCTATTTAATTTTTGAAAATAAATACAGTAATTTTCTTTAATGTACAGTGTTGTTCTTTTACATGAAGTATAGAAAGATAATGTAAAGGAATGAACATGATTTATTCTATCATTTTTTTAAAATTATTTTTGCTGTAGAGTTTTTAAAATTATTTCTTAAAGACCTAATTGAAAAATTTGTTTGCATAGAATTTTAACACATTATTTCATTGAACAAAAACATAAACCTACGTATACATATTTTTATAACATTATTGTCCTCTGAATAAACCTATATTTATGAAACACTTTCAAGACATTCATTTTGAATGATGTTTTTTTTATTTAAATTGCTAATATTTAATTTGTTTTACAGAGATATTTTAATTGAAAAATTGCAACGAGAGATCGAATTGCTGAAAATGGATATACAAAGAATGAGAATTGAGGTATGGTAAATTATTCAACTGCTATCATAGTCACATAATATTTAATAAAGCTTATTTTTACATGTATTGTATGTATTAAGTTGTGTTTTAAAATCATCTTTTTGAGATTTTTAAATTATGTTGCCATGTGTAATACTACTTATTCTTTTATGATGTTTGAAACTGCATTATATGCAGTAAAAATGTGTATTTGTTCACTGATGTCAAGTTCTGGACACAAGAGTGGCCATGATTATAAAAATAACTCTATTTATTTTAAATGAAGGAATTTGCATGTCAGTAAATCTTCTTAAAGTGGGTATAGAAGCCAAATACACATTCTAATTGCAAAAATTACAATCCAAACGCACAACTTTGTTTTCTGTTGGCCACACCCTAAGCCGTCAGTCCCATTCTCTTTTTTTTTTGTCCAGTTCGATCTTTCCCCGCTTGTTCTTTCTTCTCAACAAGCCATTGCAGTGTTTCTCTTGCTAAATTCCTACTATTAGTTCACACTCTCCCTATATATATTTATATATCTTTTTCCATTTTTCAATCATTAATAAAATACTTTTTATTCATTCACTCAAATTCAAATACATTTTTTTTTATACTTGTAGTGGATGACACTTGATGTTAATACAGTTTTTTCGAACATTAATTAAATTTAATTGGTGAAAAAGCAGTTTTGCCCAATTGTTTGGTGCGATTTCAAAAATTGCTAAACTTTGCAATTTTTTTTGGCTTAATGTTAAGTATGCGAAGCGGACCAGGGTAGCCACATTTGAAAAATATTGCCAAATAATTCTTGTCACCAAGGGTGGTTGGGCTGAACTGCATTCCGACCATTTAAT
The DNA here is from genome assembly GCA_019974015.1 of Nephila pilipes. NCBI lineage: Eukaryota > Metazoa > Arthropoda > Arachnida > Araneae > Nephilidae > Nephila > Nephila pilipes. The sequence goes on along the minus strand of BMAW01018553.1, from coordinate 53,285 downwards.
TTACCGGAAGAATTAAGAAACAAGCCAATGCATCTACTATATCATTTGTCTTGCAAATGGCAAAGTTGGTAGAGCGTCGGCATAGAATCTTCATGCCTTCAGATCGAATCTCATCGAAGCATAAAATTTTTTTAATTGATTTTCAAATAATTAATTTTAGTTTTATATGGGAGAAAAAATTTCTCTTATATAAGATATTTAGCAGGATATAAATATAGGAGTAAATACGAAGTGTGTAGATTGTTGAAAAAAAAATTCTTTTGCTATTTAATATTGTGATTCTGTTATATGTATTTGCTATTTAATATTGTGATTCTGTCATTTATATTAATTGTAATGATGTAATAAAAAGTAACTAAAATAAAAAATTTTCTTTATTGATGTAAGTAGGAATTGACTTAATTTTTTTATTTATATTAGTATTTTTATTAGGCTATCGCCTCAGCAGGACATTGCTAGGGAGTTTTTTTTTTCTCGGATCCTTACTTCTTCCTTCTAAGGGAAACTCATCCATCACCTTAGGGATGATGATGCTACCTAAAGTTAGAAAAAAAAATACACATACGAAGCAAACACTAACGCAGTATATGATAAAACATTAACACAATATAGATTATTATAGGCAACAATTCAGAATTTCTATGCAACTCTCTTGGATACACTCGCAAAAATAATTTACAGTAGTATGAGGCAAGCAAAGAAATCTTCCATATTTAAGAAATATGAATGACTGTTGTGACACAATTGCGAATAACAAGAAAAGAAATTATATATGAGTGAACAGAGGGCTTGACCCACCTGCTCTGAAGTTAGTCAACAGTCTATGACTATCCTTGATAAGGCATGCTGAGTTCCTTTCCCATATGATATGATTAGATTGTACCATTGAAATGCTAGTGCCCCCTTGATAATTTTGCCTCATGAGGGGCACTATTGGTTAAAGGGTTATGGTCTGAAATGACCTTGATCCAAGCTCCAAATACCCAAGTATCAAACTTTTTTTATCTATGCTTCCAGGACACAAAACATTTCTCTTTCAATAGCAGACTAGTTAGTGGCTGTTGCTGATGCATCCGTATACAAATAAAACAAGCAACTCACATTTGGTGTATGTAATGTCAGCATTTTGACTAACTCGTCTTTAAGTATGTTAAATACATTTTCTGCTTCCATAAAAGGTTTGCACATTCTTTTTTGTCACATTTGTTAAAGGCAACACAATGTCAGAGAAAGTGGGGGGTGTGATCCTGTTAGTAACTTGTGCGGCCCAGAAAACTTCTGAGCTCTTTTTTAGTTGAAGACCTTGAGATGAGTCTAATTGCTTCAGACTTTTTGGGGCCAGGAGAATGTTGTCCTGATCCAATGATATGTCCCAGGAATTTTACTTGAGTTCTCCCAAAATCACATTTTCCACCTTCATATGACATGACTGTAAATTTTTAATTTAGGACATAATTGATTCCATTGGTTTTCAAATCAATTTATATGCTGAACAAACTGCAAGTTAATAGATACACTCCAACTAATGAACATGAAATTTGTACATTCATTGGTATAAATTCATTTCATAATGGGAATCGATAGTTTTCCAAGATATAGAGACCTTATTTACATAATGAATTCATATGTCAATTAATGATTGTAACAGCCGCAGGGTCGATCCTTGGCCGCCAAAGACCCACCGTGTAGCTGGGGCTGATGCACGTTAAATCTTTTAGGGCCCAAAGTCCTCCTGTTAGCGTGGTGTAGATGTTAGGGGAAGGGGGTGCCAGCTCAGGTGTCGTCCTCGTCACTTGACCGTGGTTCAAAATTACGAGGTCAGTCACCAATAGCCCTTTTGTTGCTTCTAGTGCGACGTTAATAAAAACTAAACTAAACAAACTAATGATTGTAAATCCTTTTGTGTAACTTTTCAGTCATATTCATATAAATGATAAGTTATTCCAAGAAGAGAAAGTACCAATTAACACACAAATTATATAAAAATTTATTCTGTTCATTCCAAAATTCCTACAATTCACGAATCCATGTTGTATGATGAAAATATAGATGTTCAACTGTATAACAGAAAAACATAAATAAACTGTTTTTTAAAAAATGTTTTTATGTTATGTTATTCCCTTATTAATAAAAATAAACCAACTTTGTTCAGTTTAAAACATAGGTAAAACTTATGTATAACATTTGTCTTTATTTTCTAAAATTCCTTGCCTCAAAAGGGTTAATGTCATTTGTTGAGGAATTTCAATAATTTTTGAAAACATAATGTCACTATTAAGTAATATTTATGTGATTATTGAGGTTTTTTTTATTTCTAGTACGAAAGAAAAATTGATGATTTTAAACGACAAATGATAGGGCTGGAGGCTCAACTTACGGAACAGGATCAAATAATTCAGAAGTTGAAGGATGTATGTACATTCACAATTTTAAGACATTTTTAAAGAATTTTGTATTACTGTAAAACTTGTGTCTTCGTTAAATATTTTTATCTATACCTATATATATATTTCATTAGGAAAATGAAAACCTTATGAAGAGTACAACTCAAGAAAATTCTACTGAAATTAGTTTAAAACTGACTGAAGCAGAAAGTTAGTTATAATAATTTTTATACTATTTTTAATAATATTAGTAAACGTTTAAGCTATATATGGGAATTTATGTTTTATGATTAAGAATTCTAATAAAGAATTTAATATTTAAGAATTATAATTAGTTATTGATGAATCAAAATGAACTCTGTATGAATGGTATGTCCAAACTTACCATTGAGAAAAAGCTGACTATTCTATGTGAAACACACAGGAGGAAATAAGCTATAATTTTATATTATATTAAAATGATAAAATCACAATAAATATTCAGGAGTAAAAAAAATTAAAAACAACTTTATATATGTGTGTATTTATATGTATGTTTATATATATATATATACACACACACACAGTGGTGGCCAAAATTGTGGACACTTTTGGAAATTTTTGTTTTTTTAACTTTGCATGCTTATAGAAAATGTTGCATTTCACAAAATTTAAAGTTTTATACATTTTAAAGAGAATTTAATATTAAATTTATTTCAAAAAATGAAATTAAAATATTTGCTATGCAAAGAAAGTTATGTGTACTTGAATCAGAAAAACAAAGTTATAAAGTGATTTGTAATGTCTAGCTTTCCTGGCTATTCACTGTACTTGTTCTGGGAACCAATCAAATGTTAATAACTGCCAGTAGAGCTGACATCCTGTTTATAGTTGAAAAAAGTAATTATTGTACTTTGTTCTGTAGAAGGAAGACTGTTTCTTATGCAATTAAATTACAAACATGAATTGTAAAAAATTTAATATTTAGTGAGAAAGCTTTACTTTTGGTTTTTATTAACGTCACACTAGAAGCAACACAAGTGCTATTATTAGTCAAGAAACATTGACATTAAATAAAAAAGTAGATTGGACATTTAGAAAGAGATACAAGATTATTGTTTTACGAGAAAGTGGTCTTTCCTGTGCTGAAATTTGCAAGATAGATGGGTGATTCAGTGACTACATCTGGAGTTTGAAAGTTTTGTTTACGATATCAGGAGACAAATATAATAAAAAACAACAGGAAAATATCAAAAATGGTGCTCCACATTATGTTGATGACAGAAGAATAAAAAGACTATGTCTCCATGATTGAAGAATGTCATCAACAGTCATCAGAAATTATCTGAATTATGCAGGTATTTCTGTCAGTTCAAGAACAATCAGAAGATTAACAGATTTTTGACTAAGGTAGAATTCCACACACACACAAAAAAAAAACTTATTTAAATTTGCAGAAGCACCAAAAATGATTACAGTGGGAAAGGAACACAATAATTGATCAGTGGTTACAAGTTATATGGAGCAATGAAACTAAGATATCGTTATTCTTAATGATGAACGAAAATATGTAAGATGTAGAATAGGAAAAGAGCTACATCTTGACTGCATTCAGGTAACTGTGAAGAACCCACTTAGTGTTATGATTTGGTCATGCATGTCACCAGATAGTATTGGTCGCCTTCATGTCATTGATGGTATACTGAATGCCAGAAAATACATTGACAAAATTCTAGAACCAAAACATCTATCTTCCATCAAGGATCTCTTTCCCAACAATGCTTCATTTATTTTACAGCAGGATTCTGCTCCCTGCCACACAACAAAATTGTTGAAAGAGGAGTTTCATACAAAGAGTATTGAATTCTTCTGGCCTCAATTCTATCGAAAACTTGTAGCACTGTTTGAAATCTCTTGTCTGAATGAGGCACCCTTCAAACAAAAGGGAATTAATTGAGGCTATAATTATTTCCTGGCATCATATAATAATGAAGGAATAGATCAAAACTATCGACAGCTCAATGAAACATAGATGTGACATAGTAATAAAAAAACAAAGGCTGCCCTAGTAAGTACTGATAACTCACTGCAATCATCAGTATCTAATGTATATCAATAATTATTGCATCTTAACTTCTTTGTATTGCAAATATCTGAATTTTGTTTGTTGAATTGAATTCAGTATTAAATTTTCTTTAAAATGGTGTATATGACTTCGTATTTTGTGTATTTTTTTTTTTCCTGTATGCATGCAAAATTCAAAAACAAAAATTTCTGAAATTGTCCACAATTTGGGCCACCACTGTATATATATATGTGTGTGTGTGTGTGTGTGTATAGATATTTGTATGTATATGCATATGTATGTATAGCATTTTATGCTATTTTTAATTGTGAAAAAATTAGTGAGACAAAGACATTCTTTTGGGGGGAAAATATCATTATAAACTTTTTGGAGAATAATTTTTAAAGTATTTATTGAGCATTGAGAGAAATTACTCATAGTATTGGAACTGAGCAAATTGGTGAAAATCTGTTTGAAAATTAGGTTAACTAGAATAATAAAGGGATTCTATTATTTAAAACAAGTAAAATTCTGGAAATTTTTTGCTTCAAAATTGCCGTAATTTTGAAAATTTTCTACTTCCAAATGTCTTTTTTTTCAATTAAAATAATTTTGCTTATATCTGTGATTATTTATGTAAGTAGGACTCTCATAATTTTTTTCTGTATATGAAGTATTAATAAATTTACTGATTTCATATAGCAATTTTTTATTCAAATTATTTTCTTTTGAGCATATTTATATTTATTTGTGTTTATAAATAGAAAAAGCAAAATCTCAAGAAGAGAAATTTCTTAAAATGAAAGAAGTGTATGCCAAGCTTCGAGAGGAACACATTGCTCTTATTAGAGGTGTAAGTGATTTTTTGCTGGTTCCATCTTTATAATATTAAAATAAATACTGTTGATTATATATATACATATTACTTTTAGAAAGCAGAATCAGACAAGCAGAATACTACTCTTAAAACTTCCTTAGAATCTTCTGAAATAGAAAAAAAGGTATGACTATTTCATTTTTTATAGAATATTTGTATTATTAATAAAAATAAATTTGTAATATTTTAGTTTTTTATGAGGTGTAGATATTAAATAATGCGACTAAAACTGCTACAGAAGTACGTATGTGTCAAATGGCATGACCGATAGCTGTTTAGCATGAAGCCTTCTCTTTTGATTGCAGTGCCTCTTGCTTCTGCAAACAAATCCATGTAGCTATAGCTTTCATTTGCATTAGTTTTTATTTTTGTTTCTCCGAGAAAATGATAGGTATAACAATTGAGCAATCAATTGTGAAATTTCACTTGAAACTTGGAAAAGTTGTTACTGAAACTTATAATTTATTGACAGAAGTGTATGGTAATGTATGTTTATCTTGCTTGCACGTGTTTGGAAAATTGTAGAAAAAATCCGTAATGTGGTTTGACCATCAGTTAAGTATTTGTGCGATTGCTGAGATTGTAAGAATTGGCAAAGAATCTGTTCAGCAAATTTTACAGTAACAATTTTAACATACAAGAAGTGTGTGCTAAAATTCTCATGTTTGAATAACAAGAAGCTTGCAAAAATGTTTGTACTGACACTTTGAATACCTTTGAAAATGATTCAAACTTATTAGGAAGGATAATAACAGGTAACAAATCATGGTTTTTTTTACTCACGATCCTCAAAGGAAGTGCCAATACATGCACTGGAAGAGCCCATCTTCATCAAGAGCTAAAAACCTTGAATGAGCAAATAAAAGTTTAAAGAAATTATTGGGTTTTTTGCCCCAATATTCATGGGATTGTGTATCTTTATTGGGTTCTTAAAGGTCGAACTATTAATCAACATTACCACCTTCACGTTCTTGGCCATGTGACTTCTACCTGTTTCCTAAGGAAAAAACTGTATGAAAAGGAATAAGATTTGAGTCCAGTGAAGTTGTGGAAGAGAAAGCAGCACATGTTCTGAAGGAGGTGACAGAAGAAAACTTCCAGCACTGTTTCGAAGAATAAAAGATTCGCTTGGAGCATTGTGGGAATAGAGGAAGGGTGTGTATTGAAGATGATAATAAGTAAATATTAATGAACATAAAATGTTTTTTACTGCATCAGTCTTTTTATTTAATAGTCATACATTATTAATAAACTTATTAGAATATTTGAATTCATTTTATGTGTATTTTTTGACTATACATCTTTAAACTGAATTAATTGTAATGTGCATGTGACTTTTGAAATTGAAGATATTAAGAAGAAAAAATCGTTAATCAGTTTTAAGATACCTTTATGTAATAATAGTCTCCTTGTCATTAATTTTTTTTATCAATGTTATCTTTGAACTTATTAATGTTTCTCATATAAGTTTATATGAATTTTTTCTGTCATAATGCACCATTTAATTTTTTCAATAGAAAATAAAATAGCTATTTAACCTAATGATTTGTTACATGAGACTTTTAGTATTTATTCAAAACAATGACTGTTTCTGTTTTGCAATGCCTGGATAGATAAAACATAAAAATCGATGTTAATTACTGATTTAATAGTTGTAGAACTTTAAAGTGTAATTGAAAGTAAATTTAAATGATTAACTAGAAGAATATGTAAAATATGGGGTGTTTTGTAACTCACGGACAAACATTTGAAGGGTGTTAAAAACATCTAAACAAGTAATTTTTACCTTACAATGCATAAGCGGAGATCAATGAACTGCTAGAACCGTTACTGTCACATGTAAGAATGAAATACCAAATAGATAGTAGAGGTACTAAACTTTATTGACAAGCATGTGTGGCAAAATTACTGAAACTACTCAAAAAATTGACTGCTTGTGATAATGCAGGCATTACACATGCAGGCATTACACATGCAATGTAGTGAGCAGTGCACTTTTTCAAACACACCTAGCATTATTTGGATGGGACCTGCAGCTACAGAAATCTTGGCAACTAGGTCAGAGTTGAGGGGATTTTTGTATGCGAGACTTTTCAAATGGCAAAGGAAAAAGTCCAGGCAGGAGAGACTAAGTGAGCATGCCAGCCAAGGTGGGGGAATTCCTAGGCAATCCATCCCCCTGAGAATTCAACATCCAAAACTCTACGCACATCCAAGCTGAAATGGGGTGGTGCTCGTTCATGCTGGAGTCACAAACAAGGCTGATCTGAAAAGTTTCTGACCTTAACATGAAGAAGGCAGCACTTGTCAGTAAAAGTTAGGAAATGTTGTTGTACATCTTTTGACAGATACTCGACAAAATTTCAGCCATTTTGGACGCATAGTTTGATAATCGTTTGATCAAGTCTATGTGAGTGTTTTTGTGAAAATGGGGGGGGGAGGGGGAATTTATCTGTCATTAAATATTTGTTTTTGAAAAGCAATATGCAAGTAAAAAATGAGTTATATATTATATAAGGGACTGTGCTTCATCATTTACCTCGAGAAATTTTGGGCAGCTGAATTTAAACAAGGGAGTACCTGCTGGGATATTCGAAATTTTGGGAGATCTGTAAAATGCAATCACTGACAATAACATTGCTTAAGTGCATCAAATGATGCTAAGTTAAAAGTTGAATTAAAATGAGAAAATTAGCAGAGGCTATGAATATGTCCAAAGAATGATTTGTTACATATTGTAACAAAATTTAGGCATGAAGCTTTCCACATGTTGAGTGCCACTTTTGTTCACATGTTTGAACACTTTAGGCCAAAACATGTTCAAATGAACATTTTCAATGCCCTATTCTCATTTTAGGCACAATAAATCAGAGTTCTGGTGCTGATTAATTTCTATAGATGAAACTTGGATACACCATTATACATTCAAAACAAAAATACAGACAAAACAGTGGAGTGCAAAGGGGGAATCGCCTCCAAAAAAAGCAAAAATTATTTTTTTGGCTGGGAAAGGATAGCAACTGTTTTTTGGAATAGTCATGGAGTTATCTTAATTGATTATGTTCAAACAGGAAAAACCATTACAGGAACTCACTACGTATCATTACTCGACAAGCTGAAGGCAGAAATTGCAGAAAAACAGCCATATTTGCTGAAAAAAATTATTTTTCACCAAGACGATGTGCTGCCTTACATCTCAGCTGTTGTCATGGCGAAAATCCACGAATTGTGGTTTGAACTGCTTGACCACTCTCCTTACTCACGAGATCTAGCCCCAAGTGACTTCTTTTTGCTCCCTAATCTAAAAATTGTGCTTGAAAGACAGATTTTCATCAAATCAAGAGGTCACCTTTGTAAACAATTATTTTGCATAAAAAGGGGCAGATTACTGTTTGGACGGGCTAAAGAGATGGGAGCATCTCTAGGAGAGAGGTGTAGACCTACATGGTTACTATGTAGAAAAATATAAATAAATTTAAAGAAAAACGTCTAGTATATATGTTAGGTTGGAAACTTTTCTGTCTACCCTGGAATATGCTTGTATATTAGCTGCAACAGGTTGAAGTAACTCTGGAAATGTACCTCTTGTAAAAATTTTAGGTGTGTTTTGCCATCCATGCAGAGTGGCAGAAAATATGGACCAATCAAATGGTCGCCCACAATTCCAGTCCAAAAATTTACGCTGAAACGCCTCTAATATGCATGAGGGATGTATGTCATACGGATTGCTATATGTCTATACATGTTCATTGTGCTTATTTGAAATGCCTTACAGGTAAAAGTGCATTACACATGCGCTCTAAAATCGGGCTGCGCTGAAAGCTGTTGGAAAACCAATATGCAAACTCGATTCATGTTGCATAACCTGCAGGTATCAAGGCTTGTACTTTCTGTACAAGGTAGGGGTGTAATCTATTGTCCTGTAGTACTTGCCAAACATTCAAGTGGGGCACATTTACAACATGGGAAATTTCTTAAATGTTAATATCTGGATGATCTTCCACTCTTTTCAAAATGTCCTCTGCAACAAGTCTGCATACTCATGCTTTGCTCCATATAATGCATGCTGATGACAAAGGTCATCGCTGAAGCACCAATGCAATTGCTTGAAAATTTTTCAGTCTGGCATGTGTCTTGGGAAATGTTGCCTGATACTGTCTTTCAACTTCCAGAGCATTCCCATTTGCAAGACCATACATAAAATGCATTTCTGCCTTTTCCTGATTGAAACACCCTGTATATTTAAAAAAAAGCAGCTGCAACTTGTTCTATGCATGTAAAATAAAAAAAAAAGAATCTTCTGTTTGATACCAATATTGATTCTTGTAGCTGGGGTATTCATTATGAATATTTAAAATGAAATTCTTCAAATTTATAGAGAAGTACATCATATATTGTTTTAATGAGAAATAAACATATGAATCAATATTATGATATCAGAAAAATATATGCAGAATAATAAATTGTTGGAAGCATTGCCTATGGAAAAGAGGACCAAAATGCTCCTTCAGTATATGAATACCATGTTGTTTGAATTGAAAGTTTCAGCATTGAAAAAATTTTAAAATTCCAAAATTAACGCTTTTCAGTTTTATTTTCAAATATTCACTGAAAACCAGTGAATTAATATATACACAAAATAAGTTTAATATTTAAAAAAAATATATAAAGATCTATCAGATGGTGTAAAAATCACAGTCAATTTTTATAGTTATGCAAGTTTTGCTCCACAGAGAAGATAGAATTTCAGTGAGAGGATTTAATTGATGATTCTCCAATATTATGAGATATGTTTAAGCAGAAATCCATCAGTCTGTCAACTATGGAAACCAAATGCATATAATTTATTCATGTTGCTAAATAATTAGTGTTTACATAAATTTTAAAAATATACTGTATTGCAATAATCAGGCAACAGTTAATTTTTCAAAGTCCTTTATTGAAAATTCTAAAAAAAAAAAAATTGACATTAAATATCACTTTCTAAAAAATCTCATTAACAAAAATTTATTCCAATTAAGATATACAAAGGCATATTTTGATGATTTGTTTACCAAGCCTCTGCCAAAAAATTTCATTATAGAATTTAACATGAAATTTTTCAATGCTAATAATTATTTTTAAACACTAATTTGTATTGAAAACTAATTTGTTTTGAATTAGGTTTAATGACTATTGGCAAACCTAACTTCAAAATATTCTTTCTCTCTCTCTCTTTTTTTTTTTTTTGAGATGATTTTCAGGAATCTAGGAATAATTTTGGTGATATCGTTATATCTATTGTGGTTTCTCAAAGGTGTATGAACAAACCTCAAAACCATATCAGGAAAATCACAAACATATAACAGTTGTCAGCCAGAGTATACCAAGGTGGGTGGTCAGTCAGGAGTTACTATTGGAGACACATCACATCTTTATGGGAGATTACTAAAAATTCTTTTGTAAAACCCCTATTTGCCCTGCCTTGATTTTCGATGCATAGTTTTGTAAAGGGAAAGTATAATATTATTTAAATTGTTAACATTATTGATATAGTCGCATTTGATATAATATCATTTGTGAGAGGAGAGTCATTTTTAGGAAAAACTGTAATTGCTTGCCTGTCATACAAAATCTATGTAAAAATGCTACTCATATTGATTTGTTTTATGGGATCTAGAGCTACAAAATTACTATTCCCTTTTAAATATCCTTTTAATTTTACAGATATCAGAATATTTCATCTTCTGCGAGAATATTCTGAATATTTGTTTAGTAACTACAGCATTGCCCAAAAGCTCTTTGAAAGTAATATAATACTGTGGGCCTATTTTGAGTATATTCTAGAGATTATTCCTATGGGATGTGTATTTACTACAAGTCAAAAGAATATGTTCCAAATTATTAATATAGTTACACTTTGCTTCACCAATTAAGTTGAATTGTGTAAAAGCTTGGGATTTATGATAATTTTGCCAATGATTCAGGTGCTATTTTTTGTCCAATTGGATATTATATTTGTTTGAGTTAAAATTTTTATTAGGTCTTTTCCTTCTGTTTTTTAAATTAATAACTATTGATATCTTCTGGGACAATCCAGTTGATGTGTACATAGGACTTCTTTACTGATTTTGCGAAACTGTCTGTCTGTTCATTGCCATTAGTTTTATTGTGTCCAAAGCAGTTTTAAAGTCCATCTGATTATGAAAATGTATTTGTATAAAATTCTTACTGACTAATCTATGAATGACCTTTATTGATTGATATTGTAATTTTTAAGTTCAGATAACACCGAGTGAACTAAAGTTTAGCATATGGCTAGATTCTTGAACCAAAATTTGTAAAAGTTAACTATCACAGCATTAAACATTTCCTTCATAGTGTGATCTGACTGCATGCCAATTAATTCAAGCTGCAGCTCTTCGGATGCTGTGTCAATAGCAGCAGTGATAGGATAAGAGAGTAAATTGAATTTAGGCTCAATTTTTGTAAAGACCTGATATCGTGTGAATTTATCCTCCAAACTCTACAGATGATCTTAGCTGAATCACTATTTCAGACACTTTCAGTTTTCCTAATAGAGAGAAATAAAAATTGCCTTCTCCTGCTTGACTTGCAATTAGACACAGTTATGCATTGAATAGTTTTACATTCAGGAAGAAAATCTTGGTTTTAGAATGTTTTTTCCGACCCTATCTTGGCAGGTCTAAAAAAGACTCTTAGTGAGCCGTTTTTGGTCTGAATGCCATTAATTGCCCATTACTGATCTATATGAAGGTATTTGGGTTTCATCTTTGCAGGATTTCAGTATTAGAAGAATTATTGCATGCTTCCAAGACTGAGGTACTATTGAATTCGCAAATAAATACTGAAAATATTTTAAAACAGCCTTACATTAGCTCTCACTTAAATTTTTTATGAAATTGACAGTAATCTGATCTGCACCTGGATTTTCGTCTCTGATTGCTCAAGTAGCTCTGAGAATTAGAAATGTGATTCACTAATTTTGAAATGTAGAATGATTTATTAGGTATATTGTCTCCTCTGCTGAGAAAATCCAAAGGATAGCAGCTCATGGGAAGTATTATTGGAAGCAATAAAATTCACGATAATATTTGTTGAATTTGAGGTTGTGTGATATATCTATTATTTATACTTGGAAGAATATATTAAGTTGATTCTGGATTTTTTTAGAGAATTCCTTAAAGATGTAAAATATTCTTGGATTAAATGCATTGCTACTTATTTTATCCCAGTACATTCTCTTTGCTTTTTAATGTGAAATCTTAATTTACTTCAATATTGCTTATATTTACTCCTTCGTCAAGGGGAAATATCATGGATGATCTTTTTTCGGAAAAGGTTTTTGAGCGTAAAGAAATTATTACAGGCGTTTTTCTTGTAATAATTAGTCTGTTTTTTCTAGATTGGAGATGTATTTCTCCAAGGTCCAAGATGTTATATAAACTTATGAATATCGTCATAGCTTTTTGAAAGCTTCCATTAGAAATAATGTCTGCTTTTCTAATACCGTTTGAAAGAAAGTTGAAATTTTTAAAAATTTTTGATCTAAAAGTTCCTGTATGTTTGTTTTTAATATTGTGGTATACTTTTCAGTATTAATATCATAAAATTTTCTTTTTGCTTCCAGTAATGGTAAGTGTTGTCTGCTCTTTAATTCCAATATATGTTTCTCCTTAATGTACATAAGACATTGTGGAGAGTTAGCTGACTGATTTCCTTTACAATTGGTGCAACTTTTATTACCTGTATACTCTCCTGAATGGGATGGGCCACAATTTAAGTTAGGCTGTAAGATTGTTGGCAAATGGAGATTGTTGAAGAAACTGAAACATTTGGAATATCGTTTGGGTTTATCTGTAAAAAGTTTTACATCATGGTTTATGAACCAAAATGTAGTAATTTCTGGGAGTGTCGTTCCCAGGATAGTTATTAATATTGACAAAATTTCCGTGCACTCTACATTTCTTATAAAATGATAAATTTCAGCAATTTTAAAACTATTTGTCTCTTGTAATCTTCCAAAGGCATGCTAGTTAGAATTTCATATAGTACAAATTATAAGTGATTCCCTCCCATATGTTACTTGCCCTACCTGGAACAGTTCTTAATTTTTCTAAAGGTACTATCTGCATTGTTCATATTCAGGGTTTGCGGTAGAAAATTTTATGTTTCTATCTAGTAAAGATATGTTTTGGAATATAGAAATTTTTTTTTGATTATGCTTTAAAAAATGTTTATCTCTTCTATTTATCCTTGTACTGCTCATCAAACAAGTTTTTTTTAATGCTTTTTGATGTTTTAAAATACTTTGTATTTTCGACTTCCATAACTCCTTCCACAATGAATGATAATTGCTTGTCCATATAAAATATCTTTAAATGTGAATAACTCGGTTTGAGTTAATTCGAAAAATAACAGTAAAAGAATATCGAATGCTTATCAAACTACTTGAAAAATATATAGAAGGATGATACCTCAATTTGTGTGAGAGTTGAATTTTAAAAAAAACCATACAAACTTCAAATTTTGGTGGGGAAAAAACTTTTTTGCTAGACAACCAAGGAATTCTTGCAATTACCACTTTTCTGTCATCTTTGAATTTATCTCTTTCCATTTTATTATCTTGCTGATCAAAATCTAAGTAAATCATGAGTATTACTTCACTTTACTTTAAATCAATGTGATGACACCATATATAATTTCTTTTAGAATTGTAAGAATTTATTTGGCGTGGTGTTGAAACTGCACAAGTTTATCTTTGAAATCTGCAGGAAGCTTTTGGCAGTTTGAAGTTCTCTATCTCAAAGAAAATCCATCCTTTCTCATAAATTTTTCACACCAACCCCTTGATGTTTTAAAATTTTCGATTTTAAAATTATGAATGGCTTCTTTTATCTTGCATTGCAACATTTGTATTGTAAATGACAATCCTTTAGATCGAGCTTCATGTACAAATTGAATAACACTATCATCTACTTCAGGATATCTTCCATTTTTCGATCCAGTGAAAGACGTGGAAGATTTATAAGAAAAAATCATATCACATTGTTATTCTATCAATGTACATTTGTTTCATCCATATCAAATTTTCTACCTGCTACTCTGTTTTTGTTTTCTTCTGAATATAAAGTTGCCTTCCTTTTCTTACTTGCATCATAAAGAACTTGTCTTCATTGCCGTTACTAAAATCTTTGATGATTTGGTGTTTAAAAAAGAGAATACAAAAAAAGTTCCTAAATGAGTGTAGACATCAAAGTTCAGGATATTACTGATGATAAACTGGGGAATGTGATGGGTCATCAATGCAGTTGTCCAGAATGGATGGTTACATTTTTCCCATTTGAAAAGGGTGGAAACTCAATTTCTCCCATCCAACAAACTTTTCTGCCTTCGATTCTAATCTATACCAGATTTTCAGAACCGTTAGCATCGGAAAAAAAGGGCAGCTTAGATTCAAATAAATATGATATATATATACATGCTAAAAGATGTAAGCACTTCCCTTTTGTATTTCATTTTTCAGACTGATGGTATCAATCATGTAATTACAATACAATTTTTGTTTTGATATGTCTCTTTGTATTTCCTCTGATGAGTGTAAATTCTGCTAATACATATTAATATTTCACATTAAATATTGTAATACTAAAATTATATAAGTGCACAATAAATTACTTTATTTTTCTGAGTGATTAATGTTTCAGATCTAAAATAAATTGTTGAATAATAGTAAAGTTAGAATGTAAATAATATTCTGAAATTGTATTAGGTAATTGTAAGATCATATAATAAATTTGACTGTTGGAAAAAAATACTATTTTATTATTAAACAAATTTTTTTAATGTTAATATTCATAGCAGATATATTTATTTTTATTCTCTTCTCTTTTGCATGTATTTTTTTAAGTCTTTAAATCAGAGGATTGAAGAGCTTGTTTCAGTAAATCATCTGGAAACTGAAAAATTGCAGAAATCAGAAAGTTATGAAATGGAATTAAGTGCTTTATCACAAGAGAAGGTCACTCTCCAAAAAACTAATTCGGTAATTATTTTATTGCTGCAATGGTATACTTAAGAAATAAAATTAAATTTATGGAATAATTTAAATTAGTTATTTCAATTATGAAACTTTTTAAAAACTACACAGCTTTTGTATGTATTAAATTTTAGTTAATCATATATTTATGCATATATTAAATTTCAGTTTAATTAAATCTTGACTGTTTACTGCAATCAGTAAACTGTCTACAATATAGTTGTATTTATTGCATGGCTCGTATTTATTATTTAACTTTTCATATTTAGGAGCTTACTGAAGAACTTACAACTTTAAAGTCTCAGTGCTTAATGCTGAAAGAGGAACTGGATAAAAAGACTGGGAATATACATGAGCTTGATTCAAAACTTAACGAGGCACTTAATCTGTATTCTTCATTAGAAGAAAAAAACATATTTGAATCAAATAAGAAATTTTCTTATTTAGGTAGGGCATATTATGTATGTAATTACTCTTTGAAAAACCTTTTTCTACCTTTAAATAAAGTTGTGAAATGTTATTATTTTAAAATGCTAAATTTGATGCTTTTGTTAAAAATATTTTAATGTGATTTGGTAATGTTTTTACGTGATTTGGTAGTATCAATAGCATTTTGTGTCAATGTCTTATCACTTGTAATATTTTTTCATTATATTTAATATATTTAGCAAGAGTACATAAAAATCATGTACTAATTTTAATTTCTTTAAGATTTAATAGTAAATAAATTTTTTCCCCATAATAAACTAGTTGGGAGTATTCAATCTTTGCACAGGTAAATATTTAAGATTAAACTCAACAAAAGTTTTATTAAAGTATTTAAATTAAAAATTTTTAATAAGAAACAATCAAATAATTTGTCATAACAATCTCTGGGAAAAAAATCTATAAAGAATAATAAATTGTTGGAAGCATAAGACCATGAAGAGATACATGCTGGAGCTTTACATCACATATTGGAAGTGAAAGCAGAGGGCAAAGAACAAAAAAGCTGATTTAGCTCATTTTCATACAAATAAAATTTTGTATAAAATGCTTTACTTGATATTTTCCCCAGTTCTTTTTGTAGAAGATGGCTAAATGCTCATTTTGTACGCTGTATCAACTCCATGTTTGGATTGATAGATGTGGCCACAGTAGCCTAGTGGTAATAGTAGTAGATTCGTGATGGACTGTTTTCATCGAGTCGCATTTTCGAGCCTTAATGTCACAAAAGAAACGCCATGTAGTGGGGGCTGATGCAGGTTAAATCTGTTGTGACTCAATGTTCTCCTATTGGCGTGGCATGGAAGTTAGGAGAGAGAGATGGCAACTTAGGTGTCATCCTCGTCATTTGACCAAGGTTCGAAATTATGAGATCTGTCGCCAATAGCCTACATGTTGCTTCTTGCACAACATTATTAAAAACCAACAACGACATTGAATTGATAGAATTCTGGATAGGAATTTTTTTTAAAAAAAGCCCGAAATTTACACTTTTCAATAAAATTTCACCATAAAAATTGATTAATTAATTTACACACTTGAAACAAATTTAGTCTTAAAAAAACTTGTAATTCTTGAAGTATAAAGTTGCAAAATATACAAAAAACCCCCCTTCAACATTATTAATTAAGAAGGATTTAAAAAAAAAAAACCTGATGAACTTCAAGAAAATAAATGAAAAAATAGGTACATAGTGGGTGAAGTATGAAGTCATAAATTAAACTCAAATACATTAGTTGAAAATTGGATGCTAGGTTTAATTAAGGTGTTTAGCTCAAATAGTGTGTTACAGAATAATGAAAATGTTCAGGAAATGTTAGCTATGTTGTACAAAAATTTAAAAGAATGTTTCAAGATCTTTGGATTTGAGAATAAGGTAAAAATGTTTTAAATAAAATGATGATGAATATCATGTATTCTGTTGTAAAAATTGTGAGGGTTATGTTGAAAATGTTGTTTAATAGTAGATTGATTTATTGGTTTTTATTAACGTCACACTAGAAGTAACAGGTCACTAGTGACTGATCTCATAATTTTGAACCTCAGTATAATCGCTAGATATCATATGAATCACTTCAAACAGAATTGTAGGTCTACAGCAAAGAACAAACAAATGTATAAAAGATTGATGTTCTCCTAACAACTGCATTTTACTTCAAAGAACAAACAATTGAATAAATATAACAGATCTTCAAAAAATTCTTTGAATATAAAGTTTGAAGCAATGGAAGATTGTGATTACAGATGTACCAGAATTGTGAATAATGAAAACAAAATCTGCCGTATTAGTCACTTTAACGTTAAACTTTAATTCTAATGCAAATTTTGAAAAAATTGCTTTGACAGGCTTATCATCACTACCCATAATTTCCATATACTAAATTTCATACCTTTGCGCCTTTTCATTTTTGCATTGGTTCATCAGAACACACATGTAGACTCTTTCTATTAGTAATATGTATAGATTTGATTGACCTGGAGCAAAAATTAATGTGACTGTAGTTTTTTTAATGATTTCGAAAAATCAAATTTAGTTAAAAATCTCTTTAAATTTCATTTTGAATGGAAAATACTTCAGAAAAATTAGATCTTTTGAGAAAGAAGTGGTTTTCAAAAAACATCAGCAAGCATAAATGTGAGAAATTTTTTTGTTTGGGATATACTTACAGCTCCATCTGTGCATCAGTAAAGCACTCTAAGGAAATTTGGGGTGATATAATCAATGGTGTGAATTCATATGGCTTACAGCAAATTTTAAAATTTATATACAGGATAAATTGTAATGTGCATTTTCTGTGTATTGATTTTATTATAAATTTTATGTATAATAATATATGTTATTTCATAGATACATATTGAGATTATTCGGAGAAAAATATTTGAAAGAAATATAAAAGGATGGGAAAGTGACTGATTTTTTTTTTCTTTTCCGTTTAAGGTTATGATCATTAATTGGTATCTATCGATATAAACTATACCAATTATTATTGATATATTTTCTATTTATATCAATAATTTTTCATTCAATGTTTTTTTGTTTTGATATTGGATAATTTTCTCCTTTTTTAACTTCATTAAAATGCTTTCAGTTATTGTCCATAAATCTTGTAAAAATATATTAATTTCTTTTAAGAAAATGAATATAATATTTAAAACTCTTAATAATTGTGCCATTTTTTATTCAATATTAGTATATTTTTTATAGACAGCATTTTTAAAGAAGCTGAACACATAGTGCAGGTTGCTGTTGATGATTTGGATGGTCCAGCTTTATCTGTAAATAATTGCCCTCCAGGTAATTAATTTTAAATGTGTTTTAGATCATTTTTCATGGACTTATAAAAATATTTTCAATGAAATTTTAAAGAAGAAAAATTATCTTAATTTTTTTTAATGAAAAATTTAATTTGATATTATCGTTCATGCTTGTGTTACTAACATGTTCATTTTTTTATACAGAAATTTTTCTTCAGCAATTGAGTAATATTACAGCAATTACTGAGCAGTTTGAAAATTCATATTTAAAATTCACTAAAAGTCCTGAAGGTAATTTGTTTGTTTTATACATTCCATTTTTATGATTAATTTATTGAGGAATTAATAAGAAATGCATATTCATTTTTATAGAACTATAAGTAGTATTTTGTTAATGAAAATTTGTATGTTGTTATCATTATTATTTATATAGAGGTTGGAGATGTTTTGCAGTCAACTATGTCATTTGCCCATTTATTAACTAATGTTTTAAATGAGGGCAAAGCCACTTCTAATGCTTCACCAAATATTGAACAAGGCGATCGTAAGTATAAGTATTTTGAAAGAATTTATTTAATCGTATGTTTTGTAATGTAAGCATGTATGTATTATGTTGAAAAAGGGGTATTAAGAGGAAATGATGGAATTTATTTGGATGTAACAAGTTAGAATACATATACTTATTTGTGAATTTAAGTAAACCAAACAGGAAATAGTGTAGCACCTAAAAAGAAAAATTTCATAATAGTTTTTCAAAGATAGTTGTTTGTATTCCTTGTAATCTGTATATCATTTTTCTCTCTTTGTGTACCTTGATTGGACCATATAATTTGCTATTTGGCTAACATATGGGACCACCAGATAGCCTCCGGAGATATTCTACTAGCCACTGTGAGGAGACCCACAATTTATCTCCTACCATTTTGTGGAATCTGTGTCCTACAAAGCATCCAGTCGCAGTAGAGCAGAGAATAGATTTTCTATCTGTGAAAGTGTTAAATGAAAACAGTGACAATTACTCAATCACTCAGTGTGAATTTTTAAGGCATTATAGATTTGGTCATAATTATGTTATGCGTCATGTCATGGAAATGCATCATGTCATGGAAATGCATCATGTCATGGAATGCATCATGTCATCATGAATGCACTCGAAACTGGAGCTACTGGTTCTGCACTGTTTTGGAGTATCTGAAGTCTTTCACCCAACATACTTTTAAGAACTGATACGTTGTATTAAAAAAAACTGCAAGAATTCCCTTAGCTATGCTGCAAAGAATAATTGGGGATCTTAATGATAGGTTGATTTGGTGCATGCAGCAGAATGGTGAAAGTATCTTTTTTGGTGAAAAACATTTTTTTATTGTTTGTTTAGTGACTTAAATTCACAAATAAGTAAATTTTTTCATGTCTTTATTTGTATGCTGACCCATTACACCCAAACGATTTTCATATTTCCTCTAGTGGTATTTTTAAAATGGCTTGATTTATAGCCATACTGTATGTGTATATATATATATATATACATACATACAAATAAAGAGTATGTAACCATAAATATAATAAAATAGCTGAGATATAAAAGGAAATAAAAATCAATTAAAAAGAGGCTTAAAATTTAAAAGTTTACATATAAACATAATATTGGAATTTAAATAAAAAATGAAAATAAATTTAGAAAATAATATATACATACACATACATACTCAGTTGTAAAATGTAACGAAATAAGAGTCCATTATAGAATTCCAAAAAGATTTTATTACAGGGATATGGGAACTAAATTCCAAGTGATAATGCAATTATTTGTAAAAATTAATACTATAAAATGATTAATGATCATTGGGGGGGGGGGAAAAAAACTTTTATTGAAAAAAAAAATTGTTATAGGAAAATTAATTCAGAATTACTGTGCTATGTAGCAAAATAGACTTTCAAATTAATAATATTAAATATCCAAATATATTTTTAACCTTTGAATTTCATAACTTACCATTTAAATTTAAAACAGTTGTTGATTAATTTATTACTTATATTACAAAAGTTGTAAATCATTCAAACTATATTACAAGAAATTATAAATGATTTTAATAAAACTGATTATTAAAAATGGCTTGGATGTTATTAAGCATATCAAAAACAAAGAAATTTTCTCTATCCATTGTTGCGATTTTGTAAATCTTTTTAATTCTGTACATATGGATGATCTTGTGTTTGGATACTCTTAATTCTTTCAAAGAAAAGTAATATTAATAAACTTAGTTCTTTTGACCAATTTAATTTAGTGTGTTTAGAATGTAAAGAAATTGTATTAAATTTGTTAAAAAAATATAAACAAGTTATATAATTTACAAAAGTATAAATTTTATAATAATATAACAAGTTATATAACAGTTTAGCTAATATGTATTTACATTTTTATGAATAATGATACTGATAAGAATGATTTTAATTAATTAGATATATTGGAGATCTTATCTTTCATTATAAGAATAACAAATATAAATTTATCTTTTTATCCTTGTTATTTAAATTTAATTCAAATGTATAAAAATTCAAAAGAGATAAACAGATTGCTTAGACATTAAATTTGAAATTATTGACAATAAAATATGCGGCAATATATATTCGATAAGAAAATTTTAATTGTCAGGTTATGAAGGTCTCATTCTGGAATAGCAATATTCACATATTTATTTTTAGAAATATAATTTTTAAATTATATACTACATTATAAAAATACATGAAATGAAAAATTACTTGAAATTCTAAACTTTTTGCCAATTAAAGAAGTTTTTTTATGCTCATACTTATTATCCTATTAATTTTTTAAATACTCGTTTAAAATAGAAAAAAGTAAAAAAAAATTATTCTTACTTGGCAATTGTAGGAAATGTTGCAAAAGAGAACAATTAATTTTAGCCATTAGATGGTGATACAAGTTTGAGGTGAATAAAATTCTATTGGAAAATAAATATGTTTTATAAAATTTGAATTGAACAAAATATTTTTCAAAAAAATCTTTTAGAATAGTTGCAATTTTTACTTCAAATAGTCTTATTATAGTAATTTATTAATTTTTAATGTTAGAATAAGGAAGAATTTTATAAGACACTTCAGTGGCTAGATATTTGTCTCCATTTTTGGTTGGATGATTTTAACCCCATGGTGGTGTAGAGATTGGTTGACCTTGTGTGACAGGAGGTATTTGAACCCTCAATCTGGAGAAAACTCATTCTTTCATCTTTTGCAGTGTTCTTAACTACTAGGTCAAAATTAAATTTCCCTTTGGAATAATTCTTAAGGCATTTTAACTTTAATCACATACTCTCCCTCCAGTATTGTGATGATAAAGAAGGAATGATTTGAATGATATTTTAATGTGAGATTGTTTTTTCACCCATTACTGGAATTGATGTAAATCCCTTCCCTATTGTATTGTTTCGTTTTTGGACAGTTTCCATTTGACTTAATTGGCTGTTTCTAGTGAGATGGTGGATCTATTTAATGCATGCGCCATCACTAGTCACGATTAATGCGTGAGAGTTCTAGACACACAGAGGCAAGTTTTTGTGCATTTTCGGTGCATGCAGAGTATTTCTAGGCTGTCCTGCCATCTAATGTTCAAATCCTGAATCACCACTTTGGTGACTAGTTTATTTTGCACTTTTTAGGGAATAGTTCCTATTCCATAGCAGAGAGAAGATCGTTTGGTCTTGTGTGACTGGGTGATTTGATCCCTTGACTTGTCTGTCTAGCGAAAACTCTGTCATCTTTTGCAATGCTCTGAACAACCAAGCCAAAAGTTATTTCATCTTCAGGTTAATTATGAAGCCTTTTCACATTTGTCATCATTGTTGAAGGGAATCATGAAGCACCATTCAGAATACTGTGTAAAGTTATGTTTTGCTTTGATTGGTGATAATGCTAATTATTATTGGAGGAATATTTATTTGAAGTATTCTAATAATTTTATTTTGAATTATCTTTAAAACATTTTATTGTTTCCTAGAATCTTGACTTTCTCTTTTACTTTTATAACTGTTTTTCCAATCATGGTTTTTGCCAAATTAGTATTATAAAGTAATGCTGAGTGGAATGTGTTGAATCATAAAACATTCAACCTCTTAACATGAACCTTGAATAACACTCAACTTCGTAAAGAAATTCTGATTTCAAGCAATCACACCCATTCTACAATCACAATACTCTTTATAAACATTCATATGAAATGATCTACTCACTATAACTCCATTATATATAGCATAAGTGCGTTCTGACTGGTGCAATATTAATTATTTAATAATCTAGAAAGGTACTTTGAAGTTAATCTTTCTATCTCTTTCACTTTAAAAGTTACAAGTGTTATATATTTTGTGTGGTCTGCGAGACAGATGTTTATGGATCTAAAGTTAAAACTATATGATTACAACTAATCGTATATATATATACTAATGAAGTATTTGCCTCTTTTCATCCCCAGAACTTGCTCAAGCATGTAAGCAGTTGGGTTTTTCAGCATTGGATTTATTCAAAGCTCTTCAGTCGAAAGGTATTGGTCATAATTTTTTTTACCTACGATTTTTTTGTTTTCAGACCATTTTTATCAAATATGCATTTTGCTTCAGTTAAAAATTGAGCTCTGAAATTTTAAATTTGATTTTTTAGAAATTATTTTAGTGCAGTAAAATAAAAATTGTTTACCCTTCAATGTACATTTAAAAACTAATCTTCATTAAAAAAATGTGTTTTTGTGTTGCTTCATCGCTTTTCGGTTATTAAATTTGATTTGTTCTATGTTGTTTATAATCTGTCCAAGACGTATAATTTTTTCCATTTAAAAATTTTTTTAATAAATAAATCGTATTTGTAATTATGTAATAATTGAATATATATATTTTTTGTTACATAAAATATAGTTCAAAATATATGGAAAATATTTTGATGTTAAATATTTCTGCAACTGATCATTGCATAAACAGTGATTTCTAAGCAAATTTTAAAATGTTCAATAAACTTAAAAATATAGCTATTTAAAAAATACAATATCATTCATACTAATTTTTAGTGGTAGTATTTTCATATTAATCAAAATTAAAGAATGTTTTTGAGTTGAAATACTAATTAAGCATGTTCTCTTGTTTCTTTATCATTAAATGAATAGTTGCAAATTATTCATTTTATTTTATGTAGTAAGATATAAATTTAATTGTACTTTGCAAATATAAGGAAAATTTATTTTATCTGTTTTATTTATTCTCGTTTAAACTTGTATACTTCTAATTCAATAGGTGCTCAAGATAACATCAAAGAAGTTTTTGATTGTGTATCTAAGGAAATTTCAAACACAATCAAAATCATGGAAATTTTAGTGCCTAGTATGTCACAAGACCAGTCACAAAAGCTTGGGGATATTATTGAACAAGAATTAAAGCAGATGGATTTTGATATTGAGGAAGCTGCACGAAGAATACAGGTTTAAATTAACCTTTTCCACTTTATTTTTGTTGTTTTGGTATTAAATATTATTACTTTGCTTAGAATCTATCGGGTTAGTTAAAAGTAATTAGTGTCAGAAAAATTCAATTTAACTATGAAACATTTCATGGGAAGAATAGTTTTTTACGTGTAATTATATTTAAGTTTGAAATGTCATTATCAATGTTCAATGTACAGCCATACCCTCTTAACTAGCAGTTCACTAACTCATAAGTCCACTTAATTCACAGTATTATGATGACTCCCTTTTTATATGATTCAGATTAATCTTTTTTTAGATAACGCCAGGACTTTCTGTTAAGTACTGGCATGAATACCTTCATCCCCTCCCCTTATATTTTACTTATTGTAGAAAAAAAATGCCATGGCATTCTAATTTGTAATGAATAGCATTTTAACTTATACTCTGAATGGGAGAAATTAGACACATGAGAAAGAAATAAGACAAATGGGACTTACACTCTTAAAAATGATCGAAACAGATGTGCTTGGGTAGAATAGGAATTTTACAAAACCAGAACCTGCAAGTAACCTATTTGTAAAATACTAATGTTGAGAGAAGTTAAAAATTCGACTAAATGGATGTAAATGAAAGGTTATCTATGAGAGGCATCCTTTGAAAGTCTGGGATTAAAAAAAGGTTGTTTATTTTAATACTGTTTTTTTTTTTTTTTTTTTTAATTATTATTATTTATTTGAATGTTTGGATTGGAAATGAATCACGATTTCTTGGAAAATAAAATGTTGTTTGTATTTTATTTTGTAAGAGATTATTTTTGTGATCTCTCAGTCAGTAACATTAGCTGCAAGTTCAACCATTTCTTATTGGTCAGATTTCAAGAGTTATAAAAAAATTTTATCTTGTTTAAGTGTTTTTTGTCGTAATTAAAAATGTTAAAAGGGCATAAATATATAGGTGTATCCTGAAATTGATTTTAAGGGGTGCATATCATCACTGCCATGAAAGAAACAATTTCTTTAGTGTAGAATTATGTCTTTGTAAAAACTAAAGAATATGCTATTTCAATCTTATTTCTCCTATTTAAAACTGTTCAAATATTGATATAATTTTTTATCATAAAAATTACAAAAATAAAGATCATTTTAGAAAGATAATAAAGTTATAATGAGGAAAAAAAATCATACTTATCACAGTTGGTGGATTCCAACATCATGGAAAATTTGATAAAAATCATTTAGTGATTGAAAAAACAGTCAAGTTGTATTAATTCTCTGTTTTTGTTTTTGCAAAATTGTTAATATTTCTTCTTCACTTTCAGATATATTTTTATGCATGTATGTGTAATGAACAGAGTCCATTTAAAAGCATTTCAGATGTACTGTTACTTAAGTAGTTTTATTTAAATATTTCACAGTTGAAAACAATCTTTCAGTAGTTCATTTTCTAACAATTAAGGTAACTAAAATTTTTATTGGTATCCAGAAAAATATCTACATTGATTTTTTTATAAAGCTTATATAGCTGTTAATCTAACCTGTTGTGCCAGTAATTTCTTTTTCAATAGCTGATATTCTGCAATCAAAAAATTATTACTAAAATTTGACAAATCTGAAAAATATGTTTTAGTATTTCTAATTTGTTTTCATATGCAGGTATGAGGTCATTTTCTAGTATGATTAAAATATTAAACGAACTCCTTAAACTGCTTTGTGTTTTATGAATCTTTCTTTAAGATGTATAATTAAAGCATCCAAATATTGATTGAAAATTGTTATCCAAATATTGAATAAAATAAGATTTGGGTGATTCTAGTGGAATATTGGATTGATGAGATTGTTTTTCTTATAGTTGTGGAAGAACAATTCTATAGACCTCATCTATTATTTGTTTTAAAACAGATTTCGATTATAGGAAAATAGCATTGAAAAACATCTCTAGTGGAATGCGAACATTTCAAGTTCTTTTACAGTATTGTAGTTACAGTTAAAGAACTACAATGAGATCCACTGCCATAGATTGCAAAATCCTAGATAAAGACAACATACAAGAAAATGTATTTTCAGTCAAAAATAAAGTAATTACAAAAGTAAAGATCATTTAAGAACTCTCAATGAATTGAGAAGTTCATGAATAGCATGAAATGCCCCAGCAAATGTATTCTTATCATGCCAATTTCCAAATCATTCAAGAGCGTGAATCAAAGGATGAAGTAATTCCACTATCACCATAACAGATTAATGTCGCTCTATCCAATGCATAGAAGATAGTTTTTTCAGTGCTTCTCTCTTGAAAGAAGAGCATAGTTTCATAGTTTTAATATACTTTCCTGCAAAACACTTTTTCTTTTATGAGTATTCATGAATGATTAACAGTTTTCTGTGACTCCGATAAAATTATGAATATTTTTAATTTAGTATGCATCTGATATAGCCAAAGTAGAGAATGAGGAGGGCATTGTATATGTAGAGTTTATGAGAGTTTTTCTTATTTTGGCTTGTATACTGTTGAATGCTCCAGACATAGCTGCACCATCATTTCTTTGACCTCTTATATACCTTAAATCCAAACCTAATGATTTTAAAGTTTTCAAAATTATGTTTGTTATATCTTCTTCACATGTTAAAATTACTGGCACAAATTGTAAAAAAATTCTGAACCTGAAAGCATTTGTTGCCTGTATTTTCTGTAAATCTTACAACTAAATAGGCTTGCTCTGTTAAAGAAATATTTATGCATGAATGCCCCTGCCAAGCACATATTTTTCCAATATGGTTTCAACTGCCATATTAGAAAAATATGTGCTTGAATTTACTTTTTTCAATCAATTTTTGTTAAATTATTTCATTGCAAGCATGTATAATTTTGTATTGTATTTTAGATTATGTGTGCAATGCACAATTAGCAAATGATTTTAAATGCTTCTTCAGCATTTTATCTCCTGTATCTATTTACCCATGTGGTAAACCGTGTGTGAAAGAATAGTACATCTGTAGCTCATGCATGTTATGAGAAGCTACAAAAATCGGTACCCAGTGCCTGAGTGTATAGCTGGACTGGGGTTTATATCAGGGGACTAGTTCTCCTGGTTGGGGAACTTCAGGGGTGTGCCTTCTTTAGGTAGGTACGGGCATCATGACCCCAAATCACCCTAGTGATCTTTTTCTTTTCCATGGGGTTTACTGTCTTTGGTAAACACAGGGGATGTGCCCCTGGATACCCTAGCAATCCATTTCTAATTTTTATTCTCCTTTTTATCAATCCATTGTTTTACCTTTTTCACACATCTAGATCACAGCTTTACACTCACTGACTTACTTTGATGGGCACAGCTTGATCACATCAGGCTTTTGTGCCATTACAAATACTATCACTAATCTATTCAAATGTCTAGATCACAGTTACACCTTATCTGGCTCAGTGTTGCCACATCTGACTGTTTGAGACCCTAAACTCCACCTTTGCTCACTCACACTCATGCATCTATTTGGAATTCCTGCAGTTGAAGGAAATTCCCATTATGAAAGTTATGTTCCTTGTTTTTATCTGTTCTATTAATGTGGCTGTAATCACAATGACCTCTTAAAGAAAGTCCATTTTTGCCACAGAAAATTACCATACTTAAAATATGCTTGTAGTATAAACAATACCTATTATGTCTTGTTTACTCCCTTGTACAATTATTCTGAAGTTAGTCAGCAGTTAGTACAGAATGTGCATGTTATTATTTTTTTTCCCCTTGAGGTTCACTTAGTTTTTCTGCCAATTTGTACCAGAAACTAAAATGATGATTAATTACATTCCCCTTGTTAACTATTTGATTTGCATACATATTCCTTGTCAAAAAGTATACAGTACTTAAGAAAATTCTATTCTCAATTTTGAAACAAGTTAGCCATGGTTATTATAACAAATTCTATTGAAATTTCCTTTAGGTAAGTATGGGCATCGCGACCCCAAGGCACCATAGTAATCTTTTTCTTTCCTATGGGGTTTACTGTCTTTCGTAAACACGGGTTACGCTCTGCCGGGATACTTTAGTGATCCTTCTCTAGTTTTGACTCTCCTTCTTTTCAATCAATTTTTGTCTTTTTTTCAATATTTTCACATCTAGACCACAGTTAAATCTTGTTTGGTGCAGCATAGGCACATCTGGCTTTTGCACCAATAACCTTTACATTCGCTCACTCACTCACTATTGAAATTTCCTCTTCACTTTTTAATTACCAAATAAAGAGGTTGGAAACACACATTAGCCATTGCATCAAAAATTTCCTGAGAATATCAATTTTTTTCTTTGTTACCTTATGATTGACATAGTTTGACATGTCATGTACACTCTTCTGCTTCAGATTTATGTTTGGAATTTTTTTTAGTAGAATTAAAATAATTCAATAGCATTTGCTGTTTCCTCGTACTCTTCATAGAATAGTAAAATTAAGAAAAAGATTCGAGCGAATGTAAAGTTATAAAATAATTTAATGATTTGACCAAAAGAATAGCACTTCACAGATTTCCTTACTACTCATTTACAAGAACCAAGATTACTCCTCTTGGATGAATTCAACATTGCAAAGAGTTGATACCCAGAGATGTATACTTTCCAAAAACTTGTTTTAGACACTCATAGATTGCTGTCTAGATGAAAAGTATGCCTTCTGTAATTCTTTTGTAGGAAACTGTCAGGAGGAAGGGAAGATCTTCTATAAGGATTATCCCTCTCTTTGTTTCAGAACACTGACTCAGGGGCACTTTTTCAGAGATACCAAAGATTTTTCTATTCTCTAGAATTGGTTTATATAGAATCTTTTTTTCCCCCTCATTTTCATGATGCAAAGAAAATTAAGCATGAGAAGTAAAAGTTACTTTTTTAAATTTAGAGCATCTAATAAGTAGCATAATAGAAGAATTATCCTGAAATATTTCAATTTCAAGAAAAAGTTTTGTGTTCGCATATGTCCCTTTGCACCTCCCCTGGGTAGGCCACTTTGTGAACATAGTGCAGTACATCTGATTGTTCTTTTCATCTAAAATCATATATACTTTTCTTGTATACTTATCTTATATAAATTAAAAATCTTATTTATTGTAATACAATGTTCTTTTCTGTTCATTTATATTTGAATAATTTAATTTTGGATGATTGAATAATATTTTTGTAATCTTTGAAAAAACTGATACCTTTTTTTTATCAAGTTTTATTCCCAATTTAAAAAATAATCGTACTTTTTTTTTTTATCAGACAGCATGGATTTCTCCTTTCCTGCTATTGTTATTTGTCCTTTTTTTTAAATTTAAAATAAATTATGCCATATATAATAGGGGTTCTAAAACAAAAGCTGAATCTTTCTTTAAAAATTGTAATTATATTCAGAATCTTATCTTAAAGAATATATATATATACATACCTAAAAAACTGATCAAACTGGTCTCTATTTCTTCTAATGAAACTATACTAAGAATCAAAATTCAGACCAACCTTTGCCATTTTAAATAGCTTCAAACTGGGAGTAACACTGTTTTCTGTTCAGTCTTGCTCTTTAAAAGATTATAGAAAATTCTAATGTTAACTCTGAATGAACAATTTTTAATAAATCTGTGTGCAGAGTTTTGCATTTGCTGATGACTTTTGTATTTTGTTGCTCAGTCCCTTAAGCATTTAAACATGCCTTTGAAATGAAATTAAATGACAAAACACCATAGATTGACAACAGAATTTACCTGCTAACAAATGTTTTCTTGGAATGAAAAAATATTTAAAATCTAGTTTCATCTACTGAAAAAGAAAACTACTCATTTTGTCAGTTTCATCTACTGAAAAAAAAAAACTACTCAAAACTTTGATTAGGCCCATTCTCATATACACTGCTAAAGCATGGGCAGTGACTGGGAAGTGTAAAAAGACTCTAGCTGTATTTGAAAGAGAATTTTAAGAAGTATATTGGTGGAATTAAATCCGGTAATAATTGGAGAAGAAGAATCAACTAGGAAATTTATAAACCATTTAAAGAGCCAAATGTTATACTTATAGAAATGCAGGATTAAATAGGCAGGATGCGTAATAAGATTGGATGATAATCAAGCTTTTAAATAGATCTTCGTAGCTAAACTATTTGTCCCCCCCCCCAAAAAAAAAAAAAAAAAAAAAATGGGAGACCAAAACTTTATTGCTTGGAAAAAATAATTAAAACTATTAAGGTGACAAATTGGAAAGCCTTAACCAAGAACAGAACAACATGGAATAGAATTTTGAGGAATATCAGGGCCCATCCATGGCTGTTGCTCCAGTGAAGAAGTGATGTTATATATATTAAAAGTAACAATATAATTATTAATGTTGAATAAATATAC
The DNA here is from genome assembly GCA_019974015.1 of Nephila pilipes. Lineage (NCBI taxonomy): Eukaryota > Metazoa > Arthropoda > Arachnida > Araneae > Nephilidae > Nephila > Nephila pilipes. The sequence goes on along the minus strand of BMAW01018553.1, from coordinate 22,892 downwards.
TAAATAAATATGTATATAAACTGATAATGAAAATACAATTACATAGAAAAAATGAAATAACTGAATTTAACAGAAATAAAACTAGTAAAAATAGTATTACAAAATTTAAAATAAACTTATTGTAAAATTATATCCAAATCCATTAAAAAGCAAGTCTTAAAAAGTTGAATTAATAGGCTTAAAAAAAATACATAATGAACATGTAATGTATTTAATTTACTCATAAAGCCATAATTTTAAAAAAATATAATATATATATACTTTTTCACTCTAGTATATAGTATCTTATTGTTTAGTAATTGGAGTTAAGGATCTAAATTTTACATTAACCAAAAAAATAATAAAATGGGAAGTTTCTTCCACTTTATTTAGTTTTACGATATTATTAGTTTTCATATGTAAGTAAGATTCTTTATTCTGTTTGGACGATTAATTTTCTTTAAAAATATTTTTAGGAAATGTTAAACAATAGTAAAGCTGGTGATTCTGGTATGAAGCTAGAAGTTAATAGTAAGATCCTCGATTCATGCACAAATTTAATGCAGGTAATATTTTGTTTCTTTTAAAATTTATTATACAATTTAAAATATATTTAATTTCTATTTGGATTGGATAAAGTGAATATAAAACATTTTATATTTTTTCAGGCTATTAAAGTACTTGTTCATGCTTCTAAACTTCTTCAGGAGGAAATAGTTTCTCAGGGAAAAGTAAATTTCAGAATTTACATAATTTATATATATATGTATTTCATTTTAAAATATGTTATATTTTTATATTCAAATTTTAAAACATATTTTGATGTTGAAATTATATTTACCGTATTAAATTTTCTATAGAAGAAAAGATAATTTTTCTCTATGAAAATGTTAAAATATTATTTTAACAGTTTGATTTTCACTTTCAAGATTAATATTTTAGTTTGGTTTTCTTTACTTAGTAGAGAGCTAATTTTAATCAAATTATATTTCAATATTTTAAAGTTAAATGATTTTTAAATTCCTACCTACTATTCGCTCACACTCTCTCTATATATATCTTGTTCAAATTTCAATCATTAATAAAATACTTTTTATTCATCCACTCTAGCTCAAATACATTTTTTTAAATTTGTAGTGGATGGCACTTGATGTTAATGCAGTTTTTTCAAATATTAATTCATTTAATTGGTGATAATGCAGTTTAGCTTAACTGCTTGGCATGATTTCAAAAATTGTCAAACTTGATGATTTTTTTTTGGCTCAACATTAAGTCCGTGAAGCACATTTGGCAAAATACTGCCAAATAATTCCTGTTGCCAAGCTAAACTGCATTTCAACCATTTAATTTACCGGATGAATTAAGAAACAAGCCAATGCATCTAACACATCAATCAATAACTCCCGAGTCTAACATTGAAAACAACATTTTTTTTGCAAAATTTTTTTTT
>BMAW01018553.1:7253-19318 GCA_019974015.1 Nephila pilipes | reverse complement strand
GACATTGAACCTGTTTTGGTATTGATTCAAAATCAACTGATTGATTTTTGAATTCAACATTTGAGTCCCATGGGCCATTTGTAAAATACAATACCAATACCCTCGTTGCCAAGCGTTAAACCAGATTTCAACCATTTAGATTACTCGGATGATTCAAGACAAGCAATTAGATTCTAATCACATCTAACTAATAACTCCTAGTTCTAACATTGAAAGCAACATTTTTTGCTAAAATTTCTTTTTATCTCATCAAATAACATTCTTTTGTTAATCACCTTTAAGGGTGAACAGAATCGTCGTCAACGTTTTCCAAAGTCTTTTTGTTTCCTGCTTTAATCCCCCAAGAAACCTTTTATTTTGCTAGTCGAGATGAATGGCTGAGCAACCAGCTTTCTGAATATCATCGACCTCATTGCTGTTTTTGTTCCATCTGAAAATTACAACGGTAATCACATCTTGAAAATTTTTCACTTCATATCAAAAACCTTTTCTAGTAGTAAACACTTCCATATGATATCTAGCTATCCTTAGCAACCTGAGCTTCCCACTCTTACCATACTTTCATATAATTTTCGTCACCATTACTCAATTTCGTAGGTAATCCAGCCTTCTGCTAACCCTGCGTTCACATCTACGCCAGGCCGGTGTGGTATCGCAACGACATTTAAACTCCCCGCAAAACCGACAACACTATGTTTTTGATGGACAAGATCCGGATATTTTCAATCCATTGTTTGTTACGGTGTTTTACCCATTTACAATCGTTTATCAGAACAGGAAACCTGTTTTCCATTTTAAAAACTACAAACTACCTTTACTCCAACCTTGATAACCAGTTGTTTTCAGTCCCGACTACTTAAAATTTTGACACGTTTCAAGCAAAGGTTAGTACCCTAGAAAGACCTGGTTAATGGTTTACTACGAGCGCAAAATCTGGGTTAGTCTCGAGAGTTATTGATTGATGTGTTACTATGTCATTTGTCTTGCAATTGGCAAAGTTGGTAGAGCGTTGGCATAGAATCTTCATGCCTTTGGATCGAATCTTGTCGAAGCTAACAAATTTTATTTGATTTTCAAATAATTAATTTTAGTTTTATATGGGAGAAAAAAATTTGTCTTATATAAGATATTTAGCAGGATATAAATTTAGAAATAAATACCATCAGTGACGAAGCGCGTAGATCGTAGGAAAAAAATTCCACAATATTAAGTGGCAAATGACACAAATTGCCACTTAATATTGTGATTCTGTCATATGTATATATATATTTATATTAATTGTAATTATTTAATAAAAAGTAAGTAAAATAAAAAAAATGTTGACTTAAGTAGGAATTGACTTTAAATTTTTTTTTTATATTACTTGTTTTTAATTCAAATCACCAGTTCTATTGTTTTTGTGCTACAGGTGGTTTTAATTTGGAATCTTTAATTTTAAAATTTCATGAAATGATATTTTTATAATTTCATAGGGGACAGCATCAATAAAGGAATTTTATAATCGGAATCATAGATGGACTGAAGGTCTTATTTCTGCTGCAAAAGTTGTTGGTTTGGGAGCAAAATTTCTAGTGTAAGTGATTGCATTATGAAATATGAATGCAACTATATGATTTGATGAAATAATCTTTGTTTGTATGAAGTTCTTTATGGGTTACTCCTTCCATCTCTTCCTTTATTTCAAAAAAGAAAATTGCAACTTCCTTCAAAATTTCTTTACATTATTATTCACGTAATTTTGTTACATGGGAATTATGAAGGTATTTTCTACATTTATGCATATAGCTCTTACTCCCCCTTTTTTTCTATTCCTCAGTACAATTTTAAGATCCGTTAAGAAAATTTATTTATGGATAAACACTTCTGATCTGATGAAACTACTCTTCTCTAGCTCCTTTAGTTTACTAAGAAATAGCTTGAAAATTCTTTTAAAGTAAAGAAACATATTTAAAATTTTAGATAATATTTTAATACTAGTAATTTTGGAATGTTATATTTGTAGATTTTTTTCCCCCTTATGTATTTTATCTGCAATGTAACTGGTTTTTTTTTTTTTTTTTTTTAAATCTTGGATACAGCAATGCTGCTGATAAAGTTGTTAGTAAGCAAACAAAGTTTGAGGAATTGGTTGTGGCATCTCAACAAATAGCTGCTGCCACAGCTCAGCTTGTTATTGCCTCTCGTGTAAAAGCAGAAAGAGGAAGTGAAAAGCTTAGTAAAGTTTCTCAAGCTTCAAAACATGTTACTGAAGCAACTGGGCAGGTTGTTGCTACTGCTAAAAGTTGTGCTGAAATGGTAGAAGAATCAGGTTTGTATTTATCATAACTAATATATTATTTATATTTTAATTTTAAAATATTCAGAAAATATGGATTAAAAATTCAAATCTCAACTTGCTTTTTCTTTTTCCTTTTGTACAGGTGTATAAAGGTTGCAGTAGTAATAATTTATTTTTTCAAAATGTCTGTATTGAGTTTAATAATTTAATTAATTTTTTTCCCTTAGTGAATTAAATGTTTTTATTTTTACGCAGTGTTTATTGATTTATTGTTATTATTTTTTAATTTTACTAGATACTTGCATTGTCATTTTGGATGTTATAGTGTTAATTTTTTACTAAAGTGAAAGACATCACAAATTCCTTTTCTTAATGTATTTCTTAAGATTTATTATTCCTTATGTAGCTTATAATTTATTTTTTTTTAACTTTCAGTTGAATTTATAATCTTTTATGATCATATCCAAAGATAATTTTTTTCAAAATAATCAATTCCATTAAATGTAGGTATGAAATGTATATCATCTTAGGTATGTTAAAATTGCAAATAGCAATAATAAGCCTTTTGTTTCAAACCAATGAAAAATTTTAATTCCAAGAAGGGGGGGGGAAATAGAATTAAAATGTTGAAACAAATTAAATTACTTTAATCACTTTATAATGACATTAGCCATATAAAATTTTCACAATATTATCATTAATGATGATATTCTAATGATAGAATTAACATTGAAATTAGTGTAAGGTCAATGTAGTAAGTATTTCTTTCTTTCTAACCTTGGATATTATCAGAATTTTAGCCTTAAAATCCACTTTCATATATCATTATGTTGAAACTTTTTTAAATGAATCTTAGACAAGTTTAAACCATCATATTTTTCTTAATAGTATGCTTTCTTTATTACAGAAGAAATGGATTTTTCAAAACTTACACTTCATCAAGCAAAACGATTGGAGGTTGAATCTCAGGTACTTTTCCACATTTGTGTTTCTTAGTTTTATAAACAAGTATGAAATAAATCAGTTATGACGTTCATTATGATTTGGGGATATAGTGAAACAAATAGAGAAACATTAAAAATTAAATAAAGCTTTATTATAAAACAAATGAATATTTGTAGTACTTTCTGGGAGACCTACTGTTATTGTTCCCATGCCACCAAACCTTCAAATGACGTACAGACTGATTCTATTTCTCTCTCCCCACTGGTGGTACTCCTAGCACCACATAGCAGAGGATTCTGAATCATTGTGTGGGAGGGATGTGAACATCGTTTCTCCCCACCAAGCTCTGATGATACATTTGTTAACAAATCTAACTCAGCTGCAGAAACTCTTAAAGCTTAGTGGTAAAAATATTCAAACAAAAAAAATTTATCATTTAATCATAATACTAAATACGCAACAAAGTTATTTTCATGAAATAACATCTAAATGTGAATTTGATTACACTCAATAAATATTCAAGTTTCACTATAGAAGGATAAATGCATAATTATTCTAAATGCATGTTAGTTAAATTAATTGACCTATTTTATACTTCAGCTATAGGATTGCAAAATGATTCAAATTAATTAGATGTTTAAAATGTAAAGACAGAGAGGTTTATAAACATGAAATTGTACACAAATATGAAAAGAAATATCCATGCATTCCTCAATAATTGAAGTGTTCACATTAAGCTTTAAAAAGCATCTACAAAAGTCATTTTTGATCTAACACAATGTTTCACATTTATGTCAATTCTTTGCAAAGAGAATATCCATCTTTGAAGTCTAGAAGACTGTGATGCACTTTTTGTTAAAAATTGAAGTAGATTATTATCTGTTAATATTCAGTTTCAATTTCAAACACCCATGATTTGAGCTTTTTCGAGTTTCACATAATTGCAAATGCCTCTCGCTCCATGATTGACTAAGCTTTCTGGGCTTTGGTTGGTTTCTGATTTACATAAAATATTGGGTTAATCTTTCACCAAATTTTTGGGATGAATATGTGGTAATGTCTACTGATGAAACATCAGAATGATGTACAGCTGATTTATCACAAGGAACAATGACAAATGAATAAGTGTTGGATTTGTAGGATAACTTTGTATCATTTAATGGTTTTATGATTCTTTTTGTTGGTAATTATATTTTGTTTACTTTAGTGTAACATGCATTGTCATTTTTAATGAAATTTTGTTAAAGTTACAGTAGGCTTCACTCTAATCAGTCATATGAGAATCTTGTTATTATAAACGTTTTCATATCTGTAAACTTAAATTTGTATAATCTTTCTTTAATTTTCATTATAAAAATATTTAAATATATTTTTTATGGGGGAAAAAGTTCAAAAACAGAGATACAGGTGAAGTGTTAAAACAACTAAATGTACTTCATAATGATGATGAAGATTATTTGTGTGACTTAGATGAAGATCTTTTGAACTTGTTTCGTGAAAATAACGAATATTTTTCTTTTATGAGCAGTGGTGTTATTAAATATCTAAGTAAAAAAACCAGAACTGACCCATAGCCATAATAACCTCCTCACCCAGCAAGAAAGCACAAGGACAGTCTGCTCAAATAAGATTTTACCTGGCAAAAGAAGAAACTACTTATATTTATGAAACATGCAAGTGCAAGCCTGACCTGCATTTAAAGAACTGATTCAAAAGATATCACACCTTGAAACATTTTAATATTAATATATAACAAAAATTATGAATAAAACTCCTTAACTTAAATTTTATTTTATTTTCTACTTTATACAGCATATAAATATATGAAAACTCAATTAAAATTGCTATGTCGACAATAAATTGATATAACACAACAATTAATTTGGACCGCAAAGGGTTAAAGTTAACAGTGAAGTTCTGTTCTTCCAACTATGATAAAAGTATGTCCAAAAGCTGTAAATGGTTACTAAAATTTCTTGGAAAATATGGCATTATCATTTATATATGCATAGGCAAACTCTTGATAAGGAACTTGTGCTTTATTCAGTACCCTTTGAAATATAGAAAATACATTTTTCAGTCCAAAATTCTTAACTTTGAATTCATACATTTGGTGGCTAGTTTTGAAAACAGTAAAATCGTTGCTTTCTTCTGCCTTTGAGATTGTCCAATATCCTTTTGAAAGAACTAACATAGTTATTATGTTAACAATAGACTGGATCAGTTCTGTTGTTTCTTGTATATTTTACATTAATTTTAAAGTTTATTGTGTGTGTGTTTGTGAGTTATATTTCGTGGATAAAACTTCGGACTAATTTCATTAGCTCTTCTGAAAATTATTTCTCAAAGTAAGCACTTCTGTATATACATTTTTCTGTAAATTAAAGGAAAAATATTTTTAAAAATGCTTATTTTAAAATCTATACAGCTTAAGTAAGTAATAATCTAAAATTTTACCAAAAGTTGTAACATAAAGAAAAAAAAAAATTTGTGTGTGTGATTTTTTTATAAAGTTCGGCTTGACGATGCAAACCCTCATTCCATGAAACAGTTCCTTTTGATTTTCATCCCTTCTGAAAGGGAGAGGGGATGCCAGCTCGGGTATCGTCATCGTCACTGGACCGTGGTTCAAAATTACGAGGTCCGTCACCAAAGCCCTTGTGTTGCTTCTAATGTGATGTGAATAAAAACTAAACTTAACTAAAAACCCTCCCGAAAGGATTGATGTCACCTACTCAGCAGCCATCTCTAAATCAATCTTTTGATCTTGTAAATAGTACACCACAAATTTTTTTCATGTTCAACAGATTGGCAATATTGCTGCTCCAGCTTGATTTTAGGGCCCTGAGTGGGCCTCATGCTATCATCCATACATCAACTTGAACAGCACCACTCCAGTTCTGAAGTTTGGTACTTCTCTGTATGCAAAAAGCAAGTATGGGATATATTTGTTCCAGTTACTTGGATCTGTCTTAATAACATGGTGCAATGAGTTTTTAAAAACTTTATTCAACCACTCCACGAATCAATTTGATGCTGCATATCCTGAAACTAAAAATCATGGATTACAAATTATTAGTAAATTCTAGGGCTGTCTTAAAGGTGAAATTGGTCTCCAGATCACTTACAATGACATTTTAGATTCTTGTCTTCATAAATATTTATTAGCACATCGCATGTAGCTTTGGCAGACAATGATCGAAATTGGATTGCTGATGATGGATCAGTATCACCATTTATATCAATATTTATGACCTTGAAAGGTAGTTTTGGCCAAGAACAAGGAGTTATAGGTATTTTGTCTATGATTTTTTTTTCTGTGCTTCTTAACTGAGAACTGTTGCAAGATGTCAATATTCTAAAATGTCCTCCTTTGAATCAAGCCACCAGAAGTTAAAACAGATTTTGGGTTCAATTTCAATATCTGAGGTCTCCTAATTTTGGGTAGAATCAATTCAGACATTTATTGTCATGAAATAATAAATCGTTTATCAAATGAACTGCCATAATGTTGATTATTGTCTCATGTAATATGAAAAAGAATTCTGCAAATAATCACATGCTAGTGTTTTTTGTGATACTGCATGTTTATACTTTAGACTTGATAATAGTGCCTGTGCTACAAATATGCCTTGATAAAAATAATAACTCTTGCAGTTTTAAAATTATACGGATTTGTTGATATATAAACACTAATAAATCAATATATAAGTTATATATTTTTAAACTGATGTTGAAAGTAATAATTCTTTTTTTTGCTAGAATTGCTGTTTTTCAAAGGTTTTTTTTTTTTTTTTTTTTTCTCTTTCATCTTATGATTTTGTAATTAATTTTCAAATGTTTAAATAAACTAATGTTGCAGTGTTAATTAAATTTTAAAAATTCTGTTTTTTAAATATAAAAAAAAAGTATCTTTTCTTTTTCTCTCATATGCCATTGTTAATACAAATAATAGTTCATTTTCTGATTGGTTTATTGTAATACAGTAGCTATTGTTGATTACTTTTTGTAATATAAACATATGATTTAGTTTCGCCTTAGCTTTATGCACTTTCAGGAATAAAAATAATTCATTTTTGAGATCAGAATTTTGTTTTTAACCCCAATTTTGTTTTATTCATAGGTTCGAGTTTTAGAATTAGAAAGCATGCTTGTTAAAGAAAGGGTGAAGTTAGCCGGACTGAGGAAAAAGCACTATCAATTAGCTGGTGCCAGTGAAGGATGGGAAGAAGCGGTAATGTATTTTTCAACTAATAATTTGCATTTTGATTATATTTGTATTTTTTTGATTCTTATAACTATTAAAATAATTTCAAATGAGAATTATTTATATTGAAAAATTATTTTTCGGCCAGAATTTTTTAATTGTTGTAAGTGTTTGAAGGAAAAGAAAGGGAGGGGACTACTAATATTCTGTACAGAGTCAATAAAGAGTTACTATTTTTCTATATTTATTTTTAATTGTTTTGAATTTTAATTTTTAATATTTGGTTTATTTAAAAATATTAATATTGCTTTGTTATATTATTTTTTTAGGATTTTGCTCCTTGAAGGTCTGATATAAAGGAAGAAAGAATCAAGGTGCTCTATTGTCATTTTAAAATAACCAATCCATATTTTGAATTATTAACAGCATTGGACTTTGTTGTAAAATCAATATTGTCTTTGACTGAGTTGTAATCATACATCTCTAGCAATCATTGTCTTTATGTAGAATATGTGTAAATAACTTTTAAGTAATTTTACTCTATTAAATATTTCTTTAACAAAAATAAATAATATATTTTCGCATCATAGTCATAGTTTTTAGTTAATACATGATTTATACTTTTAAAATGTTTCTGAGTATGAGCTGTTTCTGTATTCTTCTGTGAACTTAATTTCTTAATGCATTTAAAAAATTAGAATTTTCTTTGTACATTTGAAATACGTTATTATAATTTTGTTACTGTTTTGTTGTCTATTGTACATTTTTGAACATATATAGTTATTATTTTTAAAGTCACAAATGTGTATCATATATCAACTTTTCAATGTGTCTTTATTTCTTGAGAAACCAAAAAAGAGAAGAAAAAAAGGGAATCGACCAAAAAGATAAAATTCTTAGAACTGAAAATATTTTAGTTATGAGATTAAAAGTACAACATTTATTATTATATATGTATAGATATATACCTGAAATATTGTTTTCAAAATCTAATTTATGATAAATCTCAATAAAGTTATAAAGTTTATCTAAAAAAAATATAGCTTACTTATATATTTTGCATACTTACAAAATGCTTTTTAAACAAACTCTATTTTCTTTCATTATCTGTCATTTAAGAGAAGAAAAAAAAATTGCTGGTTTAAATGCATGTTTTGTATTATTTGAGTTAACTGCAGATCTGAATAGGCAAGGGTTTTTATAATTAATGGTTTAAGTAATTTTTTCATAGATTTTATTACATCTATTTTGAATAGATTTGCGTAAATTGAATCTTATTTTTAAGGCTATTTTTACTATATAGCTATTCTTTGTTTAATTTTATTTCTGATTGTCTTTTAATATATGTGAATTTTTTCAATAATATTCTAAAGAAAATACTTAATGAGAAATATAATTTGATTTTAAATGTTAGAGTAGCAATATGGAAGGTTTTTATTTTAGAAAATACTATTTCCAGAAGTTTTCCAAATGTTTATCAATGAGTTGACATTCTAGACTATTTAGCAAATCTTTTAAAGTATAGACAAAATATAATAGTAGTTTCTGTTAAATATTGTAGATGGTATTGAATAATGCATGCTTAAAAATAAAATACAAGTCTTGATTGGTGTTATTAGTTACTTTAATAATATTATAAATATTAACTAGTTGAAAAAGAAATGTTTGTATTTAAAAAAATCTTGTAAAGGTTGGATGCTAAATGAAGGGTTTTTTTTTTTTGTTTTGTTCTATTTTAGTTACGCATCCGTCCATTGAAATATTGTGCCTGAAATTAGGTAAATTAAACAAGATTTAAAAATTGAGTTTGAAACAAACTTAACAATTTAAATTGAACTTGAAAAACTTAATTAAAGAATGTGCTATCTCATTTTTAAAATATGAAATATTTCCTCTACGTATTTTAAATTAAAAAAATATATAAAAATTACTCATATTGAAAAATATTTCCTCTGAAAGGAATAATTATCTGTTAAGAAGCTCTGAAGGCATTTGTTAACTATTTAATAGCTTTTTCACAGCTTTATCCTATTTAAATGTAAAAATATGCGAATTTTTCCCTTCGGAAAGTTATAAAACTGATTACAAAAATTGAATTGCACACATTTATAAATGTTGTCATTTTAAAATTTATATCATAAAAATATGCGTTTTTGCGAAAAAATTTTGTATTAAGACATGAGGGCTTACTTTGTTCTTTAAATATTATCTATTTTATAGCTTAGAAATACAATAGATGTTATTAGTGATAGTGATGATGTTGATTTGTGATGTTGCAAAATTTGCTTTGTAATAAATGTTAATGTAAGAAAGATAAAAATATCTATGTAATATAGCTAAAATTATTTGTTTTTATGACATGCTTTGCTGATTAATTGTTATTGTTAAATGTGCAAGATATTGATGCAAATGCATATTTGAGAATCTTTTATGTAAAAAGTGTCAATTTTTGATAATGCTATTAGCAGTATTCCTAAAATGAAGGTTAAAATTTAAAATACCACCGAAATTGTCAGAAAATACTCAAAAGTATATTTTTGTTATAATGTTTGTCTTTAATGTTGAGCTATGTAGAATAATGATTGCATTTTTACAAGAAATAATCATTCATTATATAAACCAAATATTACACTTTGAATGTATATTCATATGCTTCATTTATGATTTAAGCATTCCTTAACAATAAAATTTATACTTTTCTTTGATATGATGTTTTGTTACTTAAGCTGGAACAACATATTGATATGTCACAATTTCCTCTCAACATAATGAATAACATTTTATTAATAAGGGAAGTAGCAAGATTTTTTTTCTTTTGAAAATAAATTTTTTTTCTTAAAAGTTATTTCTACCTTGGACAAATGTAAAAATAACTCATCTGAATCATATAATAACATACATAAACTTACTTTAGAACACATCTTATACCCTTTAATTTAACAATAGAATGTATCTGTAATAGTCTTTGTCCTATATTTGCTATTCTTTTGCTATGGAAATCATATTTTTACCTTAATATTTTTGTTTTTGCAGTCTTATTTCCTATTGTTAATTATATTTGTTACAAGCTGTATAAATATAATTATAAAATGCTTCATGGTTTATTCTTAAATCATCTTGTTAAATAAACATGAATATTTCTTGTTTTCACAAGCTGCTGCATTAAAAAAAAAACTTTAAACCATTGTTAAACACTTTCTAACATTTTTATAAAAAAATATGCTAATCATTCATCATTTTTAAAAATATGAAATACTCAAAATCTTGAGCTATTTAATATTTTAGCAACAAATTAGTATGATAGGTAAATATGAACTGCTAGCAATCAAGAGGGGGAAATATAAAACGCTGATTTTTTGGGGTATTCTGAACAGTCTGTTATTGTGTGTAACATTGCAGCTACAGCATTTAGATTGGGTATTTAAAGATTTGTTGTAATATTTGAATTCTCAATTATCACTGCATTTTTGACTGAGAAAATATGGTAGACAGCAGTACCACTGGTAAGGTGTTTCCCAATTCTGGAGGGGTTTCATTTTAATTTTAAAGTATTCTATATTGTCTTTATAAATTTTTTTTATTGAAATTTTTGAGTTGTTGGATGATAAAGAACAACACATGTTTAATCTTCTTAGTTTTGAAAAAAGTTATGTTTCAATTTTAAATTATTGATTACTGTTTTGCCGGAAAGAAAGTGATTTGTTTCATTAGTTTTTAACTTCTGAGAAGCTATCATTGAGACACTTTATGTTAGCAATTAATGCCTTTGATTGATCTGTTACAGTTCATAGTTTTTTTTTTCCTGAGCAAATTTGGTTTTGTGTGGAGATTAAATATGATTTTTGATTTTCTTTTTTTGCAGTTAAATAGAAGGCATTCAGGTGTTAAATTACTTCTTAGTGAGTCTTTACTATCAAGGTAGAATTCTGTTGGGATGGGCTATTTCCATTTTAACTTTCAACGAGAAGATAATTTTTCATAATTTAAAACTTCAGGTTTTTTTAGCCTCTGTTCTAGGTTTAAAAAAAGTATCCACAAAAGTGTTTTTTTTTGGAAAAATTTTCAAACGATGAAAAAAATAATATTACAAAACAATATAGAGGATGTCAAATCAGCTAATCTTTATTTTTTTTCTTACTGCTGAGTCTTTCGATGCAGTCAGTTGGAATATTTAAAACTGTTGTATCATGTTCATTCCTGGTATTTCTGTCATTAGTTGACCTTATTTGCATCGATGTGTTGATGTTGACAGCATGATCTGGTGTTTCTTTTCATTCTGCTCTGTGCATCTCTTGACAGCTAGAGTTACTTAAGTTTACTGACTTTTCAACAATTCCAGAATTTTATCTCATCAAAGCTATGTCAAAAAATATTAAGAGAATTTATCTGATGAGGGGCCAGATCAAAGTCATTCTTCAGCAAGAACTCGGTATTCCTTGAATTGATTCCAGCAAGACGGTTGTCTCCAGTATCTCCTGTCACTAAACTTTTCCGTAAATAGCTGTACATAACACATCAATCAATAACTCCCGAGACTAACATTGAAAACAACATTTTTTTTGCAAAATTTTTTTTATTCATCAACATAACACCTTTTGTTAATCACCTTTTAGGGTGATACAATCGTTCCAACGT
>BMAW01018551.1:0-38479 GCA_019974015.1 Nephila pilipes | reverse complement strand
CCTCTTCCGCACTTTTGTGGCTGTCAGATAACGGCTCCGATTTCCTAGAAATTGTAGCTGTAGAGACTTAATGGTTATTGACAATGTGTCATTCAGTTCCCTTGCGAAAAACTCTCCTCTTGTACGAGGAATTTCTTTGTAATTTTTTTTTTAAATTTAAATAAATGCTGCCCGAAAGTCTTGCACCTAACGTACTCTTTCGAGAGCTAGGAATGTAGTCTTCCTCGAAGACTGGTCTTGCAGCTCTCATTCCTTGTTGAGAGAACTTGGTTTTCCATTACATTTAAATAATATTTTGTCATTGAATTTAATTTTTATTTTATATTTCAAAATCATTTCCAAAAATTCATGTATTTATGATAACTTTTAAAATCCTCATTTTAACTATGTTAAATCAGAGTATAAATTCAATCAATATTTGATTCCAATACGTAACATTAATAATGAAGCTATTATAAATGGAAATAAATATTTTTCCACTGGTCATAAATTTTGGTTTATTGCTCAGTTCTTAAGTAGCAAATACTGATAAATATAGTACACATATATTTAGCAGATCGTGGTTAATAATAATAACAATAATTATATATATATATATATATATATATATATATATATATATATGATGTAGTTATGTAATTAATTAAAATATATTTATTACATTTAATTTTAACACAAATTTTGAAATTTCAACTTTTAATTTATTGAAAAAAGTTTTAGTTAAATATGAATAGAATGATGGTTAAAAATGAAAATGAACTAGTTAAAATAATTTACTTATTTAGATGGAAATATTTTTCTTGCCTTCACCATCAAAAATAGTTGGATGATAATTAGTGTTTTATAAATCTGCAAAGTATGAAAAGAGGGCCCTAATTCAGTAGTTAACTGACTGCTTTTATACTATAAATAAGACTCATACATAAAAATAGAAGAATCCAAATACATGTTCATCTTGAATACATATTTAGATTTTCCACAGAAAAATCTTTCTTTCAAATCTAAGGGGAAAAAATAACACTAATACATAATAATTTCTGAAGGAGCAATAAAAATAAGATAATTATTAGAATGATGCATTGAAAATATCCTTATTGAATCAATAAACTAAATTATATTCACCTCTTTTAAGTATTGCATTTGTATTTAAATTATAAGTCATTCAAAGTCTAGACGCACAAATTAAACGTCTGGTAATGTGAATCATTAACTGTGAATTAAATATTACTTTATAAACCTAACGGAATTATTTCTTAGTGCTTACAAGAGTTCTCAATTTAAAACTTTTCAAACAAATCTATTTAAATTTTTGAAGAAGCATTCAAAAGTATAATTTGCTGCTTTTAAAGTTAGTGTTATTGGCTTGGAGTCTGAATAATTAAAAGCTTATATTAATTTTTAATGTTTCCTCTGGTTTTAATCTATATATTCTACTGTTGTTATTCTTTGTATAAATTAAATATGAATTCTGTTTTATTCCTGGAATTATGAAAGCCCTTTGAAGAAAAAAAAATGGTATTTCTGAGGTCTCCTCTTGTAATAGTATAATTATTTCCCTCTAGCTGTAAAAATGTATGAAAGGATATAGTCTTCTAAGAATCACAAATTTTGTTGATTTAAAAAATTAAAATTTGGGGCAAAAATGTTGTAAGAAATCCTAAAAATTTAATTAAATAATGTATTCATTTTAACAAGAACATTAAAAATAATTTACTTTTTTTTCTGAAAATTAAATATGTATAACAAACAGTTCCTTAATTAAGAAACATTATGTTGATTAAAAATCAGTAATTGTTTTGAAAAAGTTTCTTGAAAAAATATAATTACTTTTAAACTAATAATTTTGTACCAGAAAAAAATTAGCTACTGTTTATTCTAAGTATAAACGTGGAATCTGATATTCAAATGCTATAATGAATGTGTTATGCATTACTCAAATAAATTTATACTACATCTAACAATACATTACAGGTGAAATAAAAATAAATAAATGAAAATGGAGCATGTTTAATTACTGTATCAAGAGCCGCAACAAATTCATAAAACTGATGTGTTTGATAATATCTAAGTAATTCATTGTTTTCAGACTTTAGTTTCTTTCACTTATTGACAGAGATATAAGTTTTGTTCTTCTAGGAGGGGAATTACGAAAGACACTGTCCTTGTTCACTACTGTATGTTATTGAGATAATGACGTATAAAATATTAATTAATGACGTATAAATTGTTTGAAATTATGTAGATAGGTTGCGCAAGATTACACTTGATAGACAAGAGGAACTCACGTGACCAATGAATGTTAGTGAGAAAGGTATTAGTAGAGATAGACTATAGGAATAATTGGTTCATTTTATTAACGTAGCACTAGAAGCAACACGAGGGCTACTGGCAACTTATCTCGTAATTTTGAATCTCAGTCAAGTGAATAGGACAACACCTCAGCTGACACCTCCTTTTCCTAACTTCCCCACCATATCAAAGCGAAAATTTTGATGCGACATCAGTGTGCTCAATCCCGGCTGCAAGGAAGGTCTTCAGTGGCATCAAATATCTAACCCACGACTAGAGGAAAACGCCTATCTCCGTGACCATGACCATTAGGCTATAGCGATCAGAGATCGGTAGAATTGAAGTAAATTGTAGATTCTAATTAGAAATAAGATGCATTATTACATATTTTTATGAGTTCCTTGTGCGTGTTAATCGACTTAATAAAATTGTTGTCTGTTGTAGACTGACTGTTCAGTCGTTCCTTAGCCTTTAGACTCCCAACTCATAACGTAAATCCGCATAAACATATAATAAATTTAATGTGAAAAACACTTTATGTATTTTTAGGAACATTAAGTAGTATTACTTACTTTCACGTAAAATGCACATGGTGGACTAAATTGCTTCTCACGATGACAAGTTTTGTTCGAGCAAATAAAAAAAGTTTCGAATTTTGCTCATAGATGACACCGTATTATTAAAGAACATAAATTAATTTCACTGTCAGAATTTCAGCCCTTTTATTTTGTAGATGCAAATGTATAATATTATGCAGAAACACATAGGTTATATGTGCAACCCCAAGTAGTATATTCCTTGTGAATCGAACCTCGAATCATCATTTCTGATTTACAGCGTCAAGACTAATCTTTTCAAATGAAACATGTATATCAACTAAATACATGGTCATACAGCGCCATTTAAAGGCGAAATTAGGAATTAATTTTTACTAACTCAAACAAAATTTTTTAACGTAGATAGAATTGGGGTCTAAGGTTATGGTTTCCTAAGAAAGTGAAGCTGTTATCTGGTGAGTGCAATTTTGCAGTCGATAACTCTACTAAAACGTTGTTATTATAAACCGGATGGCATGGTTTTCTTCAGACCATTGGATGCTAGGAAACTACGTCACTAGTTTTCAAGACAATTTTTAGTTATGTCATCCACCGTAATACTAGAGCCACTAAGTAACGACATCAATTTCTTAGGAAACTATAGCTTACGTCACATTATTGGAAGTTGATTTTGTAACATAATTTAAATGTGTCACACATGTTTTGGGTCCCTTCTGTATTATTTTTATGTAAAACTGTTTTTTGTATGTGTGTGTTTAAAATATAAAGAAATCTACTTATTTTACTTAATTAGAACGAATGTCGTATGGTTAGTAGAGTAATTGACTCTTAAACTGTGAGTATTGGGACATAATTTCGTGTATCTGAAGACTATCTTGTAATGAATTAATGATTCATGTTAAATCTGATGAGCTCAAAATAGTCAGGATAGCATGGCCGTGGATAAGAAGATTAGGATGTCAGCTTAGGTATCAACTTTTTCATCCTGTCTTGGTTAAAAATTAGTCTCATTGGATGTGTGACTTTTTGAGTTGAATAAATGTAGACTTAAACAAAGAAGAACAAGTAAATAATGATTAAGTATGAAAAAAATAATTCAAAATAAATAATGTTTTAAAAAAAAATTATATGAGTTATCGCTTATTTTGTGTGTGTGTAACACATTTTGTCCCAAAAGAATTTTATTCAAACAATTTGTTCTGGTGTTCTATTTTATTCACTCCAACTTTACCACATTTTTATCTTAAAGATGTTTTAGAATGACCACTGGATATGTCTGTCATCTAAATGGTATTTATCATCAATAGTCAAAATGGCCACCATAGCCAAATGGTCAATGGCCAAGCGGTCGGTGTTGCTTCTGTCGAGTCATGGATTCAAGTCCTGATGCTATTTAAGACTTACTGTGTGGTTGAATGATGAGAATCAAATCTATCGAGGCTCCAAGCTATCTCGTAGGCTTGATGTTGTCATTTGGAGAGGGGAGCGGTAGTTTAGGTGTCGTCCTGAACTGAGGTTGGTTCTAAATTACGAGATCTGTTACAATATATCCCTCGTGTTACTTTTAAGTGCTACGTTAATAAACAATCAGTCAACAGAAAAAAAAACTTTTTATCAGTATTATAATTGTTAGGATTCGTACTGATGGAAAATAGTAATTTCCATTAGTATTTATAGGGTTTCGTTGCTATCACTCCCATTGCGCCAAACCAATTTGTAGCTTGGATTGCTTTACTTCGTAATAATACCATAGTTAAAAGAACCGTTCGCCATCAATAACGCTATTGTTCCTCTAGCATGATGTTAATTCAAAATTTACATGTTAAGATACTATTTTAGAAAAATGAATAATTATTTCAGAACTGGTCTAAGCCTAATCACGTAGCCACGGTAGCCTATTAGTCATGGTGGCAAAACTCGAGGCCGGAGTCGTTTCCGTCAAGTCGTTGATTCGAGCCCTGATGCCACTAAAGACCCTCATTGTAGCGGAGCTGATGCACGTTAAATATGTCGAGGTCTCAAGTATTACCTTAAGCGTGGTGTGAACGATGCTATTGCTTATGATAATTTGATAAAAAATAATGATAAGAAATTGCATTTTAAAAATGTAAACATTTTTAAAATGCAATTTTAAAAATATTCACCATTAGTTTTACAATAGAGAAAAAAAAGTACCTGAATTTACGTTTTTGTTAAAATATAAATTTTAAGATTCTGGTGCATTTTACTTCTAATCTACTATATTCATAGAACTGATATTCGGACATTTTTAAAACGTGTTTATTTCCTACAGAGTGAACATATTTTTTTTTACTATAAACACACACTAATTTAGAAATACACAAAGTTAGATCAATTTGAATCATAAAATTTAACATTTTAAAATTTTTATTAAATTTATTTTTTTAAATATTATAATTAAGTTCAGTATATAAAATGTTATATTAATTTGGACTCTGGGAACTTTTATAGTTATGAATGCAGGGAATGTTTTGCAAGACGTACCTAAATGTAAGTATACGACATACAAATATAAATACAGAGCTAATGATTATTAATTGCTATAGTTATTTATGGTTATAAATGTGATTTCCTTTGTATAAACAGATAACTATAAGTTTCATATATCAGTGTTAAAATATGATTTCCGTTGCTTTCAATTTGAAAAAAAAAAAGGAAGCGTTATTTTAACTTGGCATAATACAAGCTCATTTTTCCTTGTCGAAAGTGTCTCAGATACCTAAAATATCCTTTTCCTCTCAACTATGGTGTATTGTTCCATGTAAGCAGAATATTTGGCTCTACTTACTAAGTTACTGTAATTTAGCTCGCATATTTCTCATTATTCAGATTAACTAGCTATTTCATTATTCGGCCAAGGACCAAGGGCATTTATAGTTAATTAAAAGGACGCCTAATGTTTAAAGGAAACTAGGGGCAGTGGCAAAGGTCATGAAGCGTTTGTCTGGCGACATTAAGTGAAGTCTCAGAATTATTTCTGGTTTCATCAAAGAGTAATTTCACAAAATAATTGAAATATCTAGATGTTGGTGGTAGTTTTGCGCGCTTCTAATTTCTTCGGGAGTTTTATATTCAATTTAGATTAAAAAAAAAGAAGTCACTTTAAAATTTGAAAATAAATGTATCATGATTGTTTCATGAAATCCTACCCCTGTGAATTAATTTACTATATTTCACCTATGTATGTTGTTAGTATTATGTACCCTAATTTCTTGTAATCTTTTTATAATGTTTATGTAATTAGTTTCTAATATTTTATGAAAACTTTTGCTAATATTATGTATAATTTATATTCCTACGTGGAAAATTTAAATGAACTTTTCTTCTTTTCAGAACAGTTATTGTGTTTTAAAGAATAGTTTTACAATGAAGTGGAGAATGTACTAGGCTATAATGCTATATAGGTAGAGGTGACATGGGTGACAGACTAGGGGATCGATTTGGATGCCAATTATCGCCAAATGGATAACTATGACGATAATTGGTGACTGTAGATAAATTAAAAAGTTTCTAGAATGAGCTTAAATAGTACACACACACACACATATTATGTCTACCGGAATGTTCTATTCGTTTGTGAAGTGAAAGAAATACATTTTCTCATTTTTAATAATGTTTATTACACAATAAATTTCCCGTCGTTGCTTATGAACTCTTGCTAGCGTGATGGACCTTTATAAATAGCATTTTTGAAAAATGCCCTGTCTTTAGAGACGAAGAACTCAAGTAGTAGTAGGTTGGCGTATGCTTCAATTTTGAATTTTTTTCCTTTCAAAAAATTCTGCAGAGGAATAAACAAGTGATAAGTAAAGAGTGCTAGTTTTGAGGAGTATAGTAGTTGCTACAGAAATTCCCATACTAGCTCTGTGCTCCGCTGACGATTCGTCAAATCAGCATGTGGTTTGGCCTTATCATGAGGTAATATAAAATGGTTCATATTTAACATCGCCGGCCCCTTTTCTTCAGTACTTTGTTTAAATCATCCATTTGCTGACAATATCACTCAGATTTGAGCTTTTTGTTAGGTATCAAAGCTCAAAATGTATTCTTTATTGGACGTACCACCTTATGAACATCATTCTCTTATCCAGACTCAATCTTGATTCAAAGTGGAGGAGACTGATAGTCCATGCTGCAAGTATGCTCTTTTCCTTATGATGCATTCGAAAATAATCCATTTTTCATCACCAGTTATCATCCGGTCTAAAATGGTGTGGTTTTCATTCCAAGCAATTAAAGATGCACATATGATGATTCGATTAAGCGAAATTCTCATTTAATTCATTAGGTACCCACTCATCCCCATCTAGAATGCTTATAGACCATCCTAGGAAAGAAGGAAAATTTATTGTACAGTAAATATCCTTGACTGTATGTAAAATGGGCTATTTTATTTCACATCGCCAATGGACAGAACTTTCCGGTTTACTTAATATATATATACTGAGCATATTTAATAGTCACTCTATATGTAAGTGTGTCATGTCGTAATAAACGTTACTTATTGTCCATTTTAGTGTCTCTATTCTTGCAGATTTTAATCACTATCTGCGCATGTGCTTTAGGTGTTGCATTTTCATTGTTTCGTGGGGTTTATTCTAATAATATATAAGCCTAATGTAAAAGACATGTTTTTCTAAAAGTTTTTACTAATATTTGCTATTGTTTTTATGATATATTATTTCAGCTACAAAGAAATTTCCACATTATTAAACTTTTATATCCTAATAAGCCTTCAGAACTATGTAAATGAATGGTATTGAATTATTAAATCTTTGTGTATCTCAATAAGCATATTTATATAATTTGATTCTATTTATCAGATTATGTAGTTTTTTCACCTACTACCTCACTGTCTTCTAAATCAATTATAATAATTCGATTCCTTAATATAAAGAAATAAGCCATAAACATTATTAAAAGATAACGTAATAATGCATAAACACAAAAGACATGAAAAATCAAATGTGTTTTTTTATGCAAAAAATTAAGGGACATTAATAACGCAATAATTGTATTAAACTTATTTTAAAGTGAATTTTATATATATATATATATATATATATATATATATATATATATATATATATATATATATAATGAAAACAAACTACTAACTCTTTGCTTAAACAAAAGGTAACAATTTAATGCAACCAAATAAGTTCGAAGTCTAATTTAAGAAAAAGCATATTCAATAGAATTTTATAGTGTCGAATGATACAAATAGAATCAAAAGGTAATAATTTTACATAATTTAAACAAACTCTTAAAGCTTAAGAAAACACCATAATTTATGAAAAATACCAGACAAAAAGGATTTTTATTTCATATGTTTGCAACATAATACTTCTGAAGTGACTCTAACCGCACGATAACTGTTATTTTCAAATATACGTATTTCATAAGTATTCGAAGTTGACGTTAATGATTTTTTGTCTATATATCTTAACTATAAGTTACTTATATTTTAAACAAAAATGGACTATAAAAATGTAACTATTTCAAAACATACAATTAGTTACACTCTGAAGGGTATAATAAATATGTGAATAAAATTTCATTGAATTTAGATGGAAGGTTTAGAAGATATCCCTTTTTTCATGCGTAAGTTATGCTGAAAACTTCATTCTTCAAAAAAACATTTACTGGAATTATTTATATGTCAATTAAAGTTACTTAAAAATATTTAGAATTCTGTTTCATTTTATTTTTTCCATCTCCTCAGCATCGATGCCTATTTTTAAATTCCTACTCTTAGCTCACACTCTCGCTATATATATATATATATATATATATGATGACACTTGATGTCAATACAGTTTTTTCTCAAATATTAACTCATTTAATTAAATTTAATTGGTGAAAATGCCGTTTAGCCCAACCACTCGGAGCGATTTCAAAAATTGTCAAACATGGCGATTTTTTTGGATTAACGTTAATCGCTAGAAAAAAATCTTTTTCTTTTGCCATTTAATATTGTGATTCTATCATATGTATATACATATTTATATTAACTGTAATTATTTAATAAAAAGTAACTAAAATAAAAAATTTTTTTGTTTACCTAAGTAGGAATTGACTTGAAATTTTTTTTTATGTATACTTGTTCTTCTTATGAGCCTAAGCTTTTTTCTGGAACTGTTTGCTAATGGTAGAGAGGTGCGTTGCGAACCTCCAATAAATTAACTATCAAATGTTATTCATCCATGTATATTATAATAACCAGAAACAGTGGTCACTTCATTTATTATATGGATAATAATTCCTGGAAATTGTTATTAAACCTCAAAAATTAATATAATCACCTAAAAGTAGTGCTTAGTGTTCAACAAGTATTTCGTTTGACAGTATCTGTCACAAGATTTCATTAAACGATTCATCAGCATTTCCATTTTCATTGAAAGTATTTTCTTTGGAAATACTGATCGTACAAAACTATTAAACTAGATTAATAATGTAAATGTTTTGGCACAATCGTTATAAATTTTCATGGTATAACGTGTTAAAAGCTTTAACTAATTTAAATTTTCAGCAGCGTTCCAATTTGATATGGCGCTGTCTATTTTCTAACTGGTGTTTTGTGGAGCAGCAATGTAAAAATTCCACTGTAACAGCAAACAGCATTTTGCTTAATTCTCTGATATTGCTTCGAATAGTAATTCCAAAGCAATTAGCAAATTGTTAAATAAATTTAACTCACCTAACATAATGATTATTTTCACTCACCCCAGTACTTTGTTATACTTTTAATTTTGATGCCTCATTCTTACTGCTTTCTATATAATGTAACATTCTAATTTGCATTCATAGTCTTTTTCATAAATGTTTCTCACTTGAAGATTCAAAACCCCGTTAGCATTAGATGGAAACTATCTTCCCCTACAACGTGGTAGAAAACATTGCCTGCGAATTGGTGACCTCTGACTTGGAACACTGGATTATAGCATTGCCGATAGCTAAGGATAGTTGCATGTACTCCAGAGGCAGAAACTTTCTTCTGTGCCTAACTAAAACAAAAAGCACATACATCACAATTAGTGATATACCGACTAAGCTACACGCGAGCGAGCGCATCATGTATTTTAAATGCTAAGGTTGATTTTGTCATCAATATAAAGTTTTAAAACTTTTTTTTCTGGTTCTTAAGCATAATATATTTGGGATGATTTTCTGTATGGGATAAGAATTTAGTTAAATGGTTATTTTTAAAGTCCACAAAATTAGATATAGCTGTTTCTTTTACTGTTTCTCGTAGAGTCTGATAGAAAAAAATAGTAACATTAGTACAACTTAACCCATGGACATGATTGTGAGAAACATATGAATGAAATTGAGAGATAAAAATTATTTAAAAATAGTTTAAACTTTCAGAGGTAGTAGAAATTTTAAAATATTAAAATATTTAAAATTTTTAAAAATATATATTTTTTCAAAATAAATCAAATCCCCCCCAATAACTGGTTATTTTGCGAGTGTGTTCGTAAACGATTAATATAAATTTTTTCTTATAAGTTTCAAATTTTAGAAAATTGCTTCAAGATTCTAGAAAGGATACTGTATTGCCTCAAGTCGAGATGCCTTGCAGAAATGGAAAATATCAGTTGTTGACTTTATTTTATTTTTAGCTTCACGTAAAATAAAATAACATTTGCGTACAAAGGTGTTTTTATTAAATCTATGAAATCACTATCGGCATCAATAAAAGGGATTCAGGGCCATACTTTATTAAATCTTTACTTAGAATTTTCTATTTTAAAATTTATATTTCTTATAATGTCAGTTCCTGAAATTAAATTTATAAAATATGTGTAAAATAAATACAGTTTCTGCTTAAAAATGCATCCATTTATAAATAAAATAAAACTTAATAAAATAATTAATGCATTAATTAAATTAAATAAATATAATTACTATATAAACCTGTAATATATTAATTTAAATAAATACAGTTAATAAATATATGTAAATTGGGGCACAAATAAATGAAAAAAAAAATGTTCTTTAAAAGCGCTTTCATTTTTAAGAATCAAATATGAATTTAATTATAAGATAAACATAAATAATTTAGGCTAATTAAAATCTCACATACACACACAATTAGAATTATTCTTTCAGTATAACATAAAAAGAAAATTGTAAGTTTCAGACATTATTCAAACTTTAATTTAGGAGATTTTGCTTTAATGTTAAATTATTTAATTAAAGTAAATGAAATTAATTGAGAAATCTGTTATACTCAAGATAATATTTCTGTCGAAACAAATAGTTTAAAAATTTCTGTATTTTATTTTTCTTTTAGTAGTGTTTTCCACTTATTATTTACTTTTTTTAAAAACGAAATGTGACGTTTATGTAAAACGAAAACACTTTACATGCTTAACTTAAAATTATTTTTATTTGTACTTTTTTGTAACATGTTCAGATTATTTCATTAAAAGAGGGTAATCTGGTTTTCATGCATATTTCTCTTCGACTAACCGTTTGGGAAATATGTATGAAACCTCAAATCAAATCACGTTATATAATTCTATGTATCGTGATTTGATTTGAGGAACTCTTTTTGTATGTCACAGGTATTCAACTTATTATACTTTGAGGAGCCCTTTGTGTTTACTATTTTTTTGAAGGAACCGTTTGATCAAAGAGAAAAAAAAAGATTCAAACCTACTCATATTTACAAAATTATTATTGCATTAAATTAGGAAAGTATTCAATATTACCTTTCAAAATGCAATCTGCCAAAAATTTCAATTTTAAAATAGTTAACAGATTCAATGTTACTTTAGAGTTTGAAAAAGTGAAAGAAATGGGCGATTCTTCACCTGAATCAAACAAGGAAGACCGATATATGACCTAATGTGTCTCAATTAATGTATTTGAAGCATGCGACTTTTATGAAATTTATGATTTTGTTTTATCCATAAAATATTTGTTCATATTTATTTCTACAAGCAAACTTCCATTATGAATTCTATCTTTTATTAAAATCACAATTTTACTAAAATTTTAGCACTTTCATTAAGCAAATATTGATCTCTTGCGACACCCCTGTCAAAGTTTCAGAGAAACCTAGGGTTCTGCGGAACAAAGGATGAAGACCACTGTTGTATAGGAAATGTATAGGTATGAAATTTAGCATTGATATAATGAAGTGTAGTGAATATGAGAGGTTTGATAGCAAGATTGAAAGTGTTTAATTAGGGAAGAGACAGAAATTTAGGAAGTATTAATTCAAAATAGCAATAGGGCAGCAAGATAAAATGTGTTCTTACTCTTCGAGGAGTAGGAAATTTAGAGTGTCATGTGAACACAACATTGATGTAAATATATTATTCGATAGTCCTGTTGATGACTTTGAAATTGGACTGGTACTTGACTCGCTACTATTTTATTTTTGTTGTGTGATTCAGATGAGTAATATTTTCTGGTATTCTTTTGTTAAGAAGGATCGAAAATTTTTCTGTGGAAGATGTTTTCGACACTATGGAGGAGAGAATTAGTTGGCATTCGAGTGCTGGTGGGGTATCCACTCCTCGATAGATCACTGTGAAGAAAAGTTGACCGGGGGCTTTTTGCTGCGCTTTTACCAACCAGACCAACAGAGACATCCCAATTGGGCTAGTTATTAAGTCGACTTCTGTTGTTGTTGTTGAAGAAAGCGCCTGCGTATTTCCCCTCCAGTACCATCCTGATGTCACGAAAGGATTCATCATGAATGAGATTTGTAGTGAAGGTCGCTGTTCTTTTTCCAGCTATTAATGCAATTGATATATATCCCATCCCAGTTGTATTGATGTTTTTTTTTCCTTCAGACAGTTTCCATTTGTCGTCACTGGGCTGTCTCTAGTTAAGTGGACAGTCTCATTGACACGTGTGCTGTTGCCTATACATCCCTAATTGTGATTTATATGTGATTGTCTTAATTTGTTGTGGTTGTATACACAGAAGCATGTGTTTCTGTTTCAGGGGCATATGCAACCAGTAGTTCTAGTTTGTGCTGAAATCTAGTGTTCAAGCCCTGGGTCACTTCTTCGTTGTTAAATATGTTTCAGCTTCATGGATGGGAAGAGGGTCAGTTGGCCTTGAGGTGCCAGCCAGGGATCGATCTGTCGGTCCGATGAACGCGTTACAACAGTGCTATATCTATAAAAAAGCACGTTGGTATATAGATATATTTTAATATATTTAATGGTTCAAAATCCTCTAAAGAAAATAATTATTCTTGTGTAGGAGCCGCTCAACCCAGTTTGAAATGTAATGAAATAAATATTGTTTTTCTAGGATTATTATTATTTCCATTGAAAAGGATGAGGAACATTTTAAATTTATTATTTCTTAAAATTTCTTTGTGATACTGAATGAGAAGGATATATGTATGTACAGTTCTCAGTAAAAATCGAACATTTTCATTTTCCTTTCTAACTTTCATTCAACTTTCTTTTCTGAATACATAAGTAGTAAGTTTTTCTTTAGTAAGCTAAAGATAGATGATTTCACTATTTCGAAACTGAAATTATTCGGAGAACTCTGATATTCATATTTAAGCACCCTAGAATTCTTAACACTTTTTCCTTAAGAAGATACTTTAAGAATTTAAATCTCTTAAAAACTGCTTTTCTAATATTTTTTATAATAAGTATCATATTTTCTTACGCTCATATTGAACGTTCGTCCTCCATTTCTTCTATTCCCATTCACAGTCATAGAGTACGTGGCTTTCCCATGCAGTCTTATGGTGCAAATTCTCTACGCAATTACAGTTAATTAACAATTTAAAATCCTTACAAATTCATCCATTCAAAAAATCTCTAAATTGAAAGATTAATTATCATTCGTGATTCAGTAAAAATTACTGAATTCATGAAATAATTCATTGTAATGATGGAAATAAGATGTTCTTTCAACAAAAAGTTCTCAACTTAATCAACGTAAAGTTCTGCAATTACTAATCATCATTCATTAAAATTACACATAATACATAAGTTAGGAGATAAACATTAAATATCTTAATAAATTGACAAATCATGCACAAAATATAAATCCAAAAATATATATGTAAAATACAAATTTGTTTGGATTGATTCCTGTACTCCTTATTTTAACAGTAATCTCCCCCCTTAAAAACATGACATGTTTGATATTTTCTTGTGTTAACTTTTTAATACACTTAGTAAATGCTTTCATCTTTGGAAATGCTTATCAATGGGGGGGGGTTGGCATATTCATGCATTATTTATTAATATGAATTTAACGAATTTTGTTTCAGTTTACTTTGGAATGTACGAAAATATCATCTCTTCTTACTTAATCTTCATTTATGAATCATGGATACGACACAATTCTGTACTTCGTCTAAGACGTCAAAATTCTGTATCTTATTCTACTTATGCGACATACTTTTTGTGGTTCGATTTAGGATTGCATTAAGCAAACGAACTATCAAATTAAACCAAACGACATATTTAAAAATTACGAAAAATAAGTTTGATGATATGACTTAAAGTACTTCGGCAATGTGCAACAGTTTTGTTTCAAAGCCGAGAGGAAATTCGAAGTACTGCGAGAGCTCGACTTATGTGAACCATTTGAGCCCTAGATTCTAGCGGAATCACCGTGCTATTGAATAATGCGAATTTTCTAAAAAGAGTGAGCGAAAATTGCGTTTATTCACCCATTAGAAATGTCAGTAACCAAGAGGGGTACCAAGGACTCACCTATGCAAGAAAGCAGATTTACAAACATGAACACTTGCAAAATTCTGTTCTTAAGTTGGAGATATTAAAATGAGCCTAGGCGCAAAATATCTCCTCCAAATACTGATTGCGTAACAAAGTGATCTAATGGTCTTTTCACTTTCAAGGATTTAAATCTTTTACGTTTGATTACTTTTGCATATATAGTAAGTCATTTTAGAATAGTTAAATCTGATTTGTCCTCTATCACTACGTTCATAACACATATACACTTTTTTTTTACTGTCCGGAACTCTTAACCCTCTTTCAATCAATTTTCATCTTTCAGTTAAGCTCTCCCTGGCGCCAGTAGAAAAGCTGATTAGCACCACATATTTTGCAGGGTGGGTTTATACAAAATTAAAACTATCTTAAAATATTCCAAATTCAAAATTAGTTGTTGCTACTATTATTCAAAACTAGTCGTTGCTGGTATTCAAAATAGCTAGTTCAATAACATATTAGTATAAAAAATTTGTATCGGAAAATAAATGTAGTGTAGTGCTGGAAGAAAATATCTATTTTCAAAATTAATATTTGTATTCATACAAAATACTAGCAATAATATAAAAGAATTATCAACAGAACAAAAGTTAGGATTATGTTGAGGCACATTCAAAAGAGCATTACTCAACTTCAAATGATAAATATTGCTGCTCCTAGTTTGTATATAAAGAGAAAAACAATCAGTATAAAAATGATGAATAAGCAAATGATTCTTCACTTCTTTTACAACCGCCATTTATCATAAAATATTAAATATACGATATACCCTGAATGAAAATTTTAAATGTAATTTTTAGAGAATATCCGAAAAGTAGCAAAAATTTACAAGCATACATTTAATTTTATTTATCATATAAAGGGCATTCCATAAAGACGCAGAGTTACTTTTTTACATGATGGTAACACCACGAAACTAGAAAATAAAAGTACAGACGATTTTTTCAGAATATTAACTGAGCGTTTATAAATATTCTTAGTGTAGCAGAAGATTTTATTTTTCTAGTTTCGTGTTTGTTTCAAGAAATATTTTTATTTTCCATACAGAAATGGAGATGAGTTATTCTGAGTTAGCCTCCGAAAGAGAAACCAAAAAACCAAATCTGCTGGAAAGATCATAATGATTATTTTCTTTGATCATAAAGATGTAATCTAGCAGCACGTTGTGATCCAAAAACTAACGTGAATATTGAATACTGTGTTTGAGTTTTGAAATTTTTGTGGCAAGAAAAACAGAGAAAGCGTTATAAACTGGTAATTAGGAAGGGACTAGGGATTGGACACATACGCATGTCGCTACTTCTGTTCAGAAATATCTTAATAAACCCCAATATTAAAATCATGCTACACCCCCACCCCCCTTACACTCCAGATCTCGAAAACAGCCAGATGAGATTTCTGGCTGTTTTCGACGTTGAAGTCAGTTTCGTGGCAGAAAGTTTAATGCAGATTAATAATTTATTTCAGCAGTGTAGGGTTCTTTGAAGTAACTTCTAGAAAAAAAACTTATCTACTTGTTTTGAACAGTGGGGTGAACAATAGGACAGTTGCATATCATTTGAGGGAAGGTATTTTGAAACATAATAATTTATTTTTGGCTGTAAATATATTTCTCCATTTTTAATGATTGTACTCTCAGTTTTTATGGAACGACTCTTGTGATTTTTTATACTTAGAGTCCTTTGTTTATGTGAAAACAACTGATTATTCTAACATTCGAGCTTCTAATTGGTAATTTCTACTTAGTAACTGTGACTTAAGAATAGATGAAAATTCGTTCATAAAAGGTGTGAAAAACGAATGCAAAATAATGTGACAAAAAAGTATATGATTGCACGAATAATATAGGAGTATGATAGATGAAAATTGTATTTATTAGTGTTAGAAGCATAATTCGTGTGTTTGTGAAAATAATACTACTGAAACTTTAAAACCGCTCAAAAAATTTCTTATTACCAATTAAATTTTTCATTTCATTTTGCTTAGTTTCATTCGATTATAAAAATTTGCTGATGCTCCTCGGCAATATCAATCCCACTATGATGTTTTAATACCATTGTGTGGCTTGCTCTTCTTTGATTTTTCTATTTAGCTCCGCTTTTTTCCTGTTTATAAATTCTAATTCTTCCAGTTACGCTGCATTATTGTCCGATACAAATAGTTTATACAAATATATTAAGAATGGTCCTAGTTTGAAATTTTTTAAGAGTATTCTAGTTTCGCATATGGTCGAGCATTGTGTCTTCAAGAAGATTGCTCTACCAGATTGCTCCAGTGGCGCTACGGAACGCTTCACCGAAAGATAAAAATTGATTGAAAAAGGGTTTCAAGTTCGGAGTGAGAAGGTCAAATATGATGTACAGGCAAAATAATATCTATATTGGGGGCTAAGCTTATATACTACTATAAATTGGGTCTAAAGTAAAATAAAACTATTTGCTATTTGAGTTATTGTGTTTTATATCATCGAGTGTTTGGTTGTTTGATTCATGCTTGTTACGTAAAAGAACATAAAATACGGAGTTTACTAGATGCAATGGAAATAAGAGAATGATTGTCTGAACTTCACTTCTTTCTGAAGTATAACTTGTCAATCACTATTATTGTTACTGATGTGGACGTAATTTCCGAGTTCTTCAATAAATTTATTTGCTGGTTTTCACTTCCCTCACAATTCTGTTTAGTTTTTTTTTTTTTTTTTTTTTTGGTTTTACTTAAGATGAAATTTAAGTTTTTTTACTGTCCTCAAAAACTAAATAAATCAGTTCAATAAAAAAGTAGTTTTTAGAACATATTGCGTGAATATGCAGCTCATTATAAACTCTGCAAATATGATAATTTGTTAGACTTAAGGTTTAGATCTCATACAGTGTATTTCGTTCTGGAATTAGCAATGCACTTGATACCGAATGAGTACCCTAGACCTAAGCAAAGGAATAAAGACAGCATAGATCTAAAAATGTCTTTTTTTAGGTTGTGTTATAATACTAGAACAGATGGAGTGTTTTTTTTAATGGACTTATCCTATGGAGTGTGTGTAATTATAGAGGAGAAGGACTTTGTATGATGTTCACCCACAAAATAAGTACACCATTATTATGATCATGTAACATAAAAATAAACAAATTATATAATACATATATTATTCTACATTAATCAAAATTCCACCAAACTCCACCAAAATCCATCGAATAGATTAATGATACCTCTGTGTAATATTCAACAGTTATCTGTGCTTTTATTTAGTAATTTATCATACATCTTATTTTATCCGTTATTTATTTACTGCAGCGTGGTCGTCTGTAATTATTAGTTTTCAGTTCACAAAGTTTGACAATTCATATTTATACACATAAAGGATACATTTATACATCAAATCATTACTAAAAATATTACTTGCTATGAATTAAATCTTGTTTTCTGGTTACTTGAATTCGAATTTCTTGTAGTTGTGTAAAAAATTTAGCGAATCCTTAAGAAACTTACATCGCGTGTTGTAGAAGATCGATGAACGAGACACCAACTTAATATCCACTTTCATATATCCATAATTAAGAATAATAAAGTCAAATATGAATTGAAAGCTAATTAATTCTTGCTCAAATTTAATTAATTAAATTAATTAATTTATATTATGTAAAATCCCTTGATCATATAGATAAGGAATGCCTGTTTGAATTTTTAAAAGGAAAAACTGTTTTTACCATCTAACCGTTTTTCCCTAGATAGCATCAACAGACGATTGGACATTATAATTCTTTAAATATTTCTTTCTGATAATTCATTTTCTTTTTATATTTATTTGTGTTATTATAATTTTAATTCTAAAGGGTTTTTACATTTTTTTTTAAGTTAAATTATTTCGTACTTGAAACTATTTATAATCTGAATATTCTAATTTTTTAATTCTTAAAATGGAAATGTTATTTTAGTCTTGTTTTGTTACATAAATACGCAACTGAGTTTGTTCTAGTTTAAAGTATTCGAATTAAAAAAAATAAATAATTCTCAGCATTCCTGAATTCTGTGTGAATCGTTTGAAGAAAAAAATAGTGCTATGTTTTGTTTTCATTTAACATCATTATATTCAATAAAACCATGTTAAAAAAAATAAGCTCTATAATGAGAAGTAGTTTTTTTCTGTAAATTCTAAGCTGATGCATGCTTTCTCTGATGTCTTTTCATGACATATATTAATAAGATAGATTCAGTCCATTTTCAAGAAAGGGAATTCCACGTTGTCAATGGTTGAATATTGCGACTGAACGAATTTTAATAGCTTGTTGATGATGAAATGAAAAGCACTGCAAAATTACAAAATTAAGTTTTTTGAGAAAATTAAAAAAAAAAAAATCTCAAAATAAGTCATTTTTTGAAAAGAAATTAATAATCATTTTCATTGAACTAGACGAATTATGAATGTAAAGAGTCATAGCTTGGAAGAATTGTTTTACAACTAGCAAAAGGCTAAATTAAAATATTGCCGCTTTTTTTTTTTTTTTTTTTTCGAAAAATTTGCTATGTAGTCAGAAGACTCCAGAAAAATACAATTGAAATAAATATCATGAGAATGTTTGGCTGATCAAAAGTGCTATTTAAAAAAAATCTTTTAATGGAATGAAAATAGGATTTACACATTTGTCCATTTACTTTTTCATTCATTAATAATTGTAATTGTATTTGTTGCTGCTGTAGTTCACGGTCAAACTACTTCAGTAGAATCATGGGTTCAAGTTGCGTTGAGGTGGATCAAGGTCTTTATCTTGGCGTAATATTGCAGTTAGGAGTGAGGGATGTCGGCTCAGTTGCCATTCTAGTCAATTGACCATAGATTAAAATTACGACATCTACCGCCAAAAAATCGCGTGTTGTTTCTATGTTCTGTCTGAATAAACAACCATTCAATCTAAACTGTATTTTAATTATGTCAATAATTGTTGTATAAATAAGGCTTTCCTTTGAACTCCCTATTTAAATCGTTTTTCTTCGCTGAGGGAAGTCTCAAAACATTAAAATTTCTTTTCAGGCAATAAGTTATAAACTGTTTTGGCTCTGAATACAAATTATGTTTTATAAAAGAACACGACGGTACGTTTTCATTCCATTTTATCAGGTAGAATTTCGAGTTTCTATAAGCTGTTGGTCTGATAAGTCTATGACATGATTAAAATATTTGAAAATTTCGAAGAAAGGAATGCGATAATTGCAATCCTTTCCTTTAAAATTTATCATCCCCTCATTGGCATAAGGCAAAAGTACATAATGTACTTTAGAAGTAAATAATTGTGAAGTTTCTTTACAATATAATTATCAGTATATTTTCTATTTTGAAAAATGTTTAAAATTATATTATTATTTCTCTCATTGAAGGTAACAAACAATAATTAATTAAATAATATTTAATATGTAATATTAATTTGAGGTTTTCAGTGTTCTGCTTAGATTCTGAGAACCATTAAATTTTAAGAGAAATAGAATCCACTTACCTTGCTTTGGATTGCTGGACATTCAAAAAGATTTTGGAATGAACAGGCAGACAGACTCAGTAATTCGATTATGGAATTGAACGCATGTATTAACGGGATTGCTTCTGAAGATATTTATATTAATATTTATCAAAACAGAATAAGAAAAACAAATTATAACTTTTATTCCAGTGAAGCTTATTATTTTATTATTTATTAAAAAATATATAGGTATGGTATTCAATTGGGCAAACAATATAAGTGAGGAGTTTCTAAGCTATTGAAGCTTTTGCAGAATAGTCATCACCCTAGGACATTCGTACAAATCTTATTTAGAAAATAATGACATTTTTAGAACTTGGAGCCTAATTTAAGTTTTAAGTCATATTCTACATTTTCTTAAAAATACATTTCCTAACGAAATAATCCCCGGAAAACATTCAAAATTGATACCTTATATATTCTCACTTACACAAAATGTTTTGATAAAAATAATGATGGGTAAAAAATGTTTCGAGTCTTTTAGCAGAAAATGAAATATTTTAATGTTTTTTTAATCTTGGAAAAAAATAGTTTAAAAAATTGAAATTGCTTCAACATAGAAAAAAATGACTTAAAGTAATCTTCACTTTCTTAATATTTAAAGTAATACAAGTGATATTTTGACATTCAGATAACGGTAGATTTATTTAACTATTTATGTAAAAAATTTATTATCTTTTGTCATTATATATGAGGGAAGGTGACATGAGGGACATTATATATGAGATATAATCCTTAGTGGTATTTATACTTTTACATGCACTCTACTTATCTTCCGTTACATCATCCAATAAAATCACTGCATTTATAACTTTGAAAATTCCTAGGGTACTTATGAACATTACATTTTTTCACTGAATATAATTATAATTTAAAAATCTAAAATTAATAAAATCTTGAAAATTTTCATTTTTATGTTTCAAATATCCAATGATAATTACACAAATACTGGTAACACTTAAAATTCGTCAATGTTTATTATCAAAAAAATTACGTTCACTCATATAAAAAGTAACCATATTTCATAAAGTGAAAATAACAGCAGTATGAATAAAGTAAAATTTATTTAAATCCTAAAAAACCGCATTTCAAGAAAAATGTAACTACATTTTTTCTTCTCTTTGGTGGTTCTGTTTCGTAAATTTGTTTACAAATATAAAATTTAATAGTTGAACTTTCTTATCAAATTTTTATAAATTATACATCTATGGAATCAAAAAAGCATCTTCTATTTTTAAAGAACAAGATAAAAAATATAAAACTATAAACGTTTTAGTGTTTCAGTTCTTTAAAAGGAATAATGTAGCCTTTGCTTTTCCATATCCCATATATATGAATCAATCTAACTGAGAGAAAAAAATTATTATCTCTTGTTTCAAAGAAAACTTATAGGATTATTTTCTTTCCCTGTCAAATAAGAGAGCACGCTATGTGTCATTTTTAGTTTACCAAAAAAATAAAACAAAGTATTCATAAAAGTGAATGATTCTGAAATTTAACATTTTGAATTTGAATGTAAATTGCGTCCAAAAATCAATGTCTTTCGCAATTTAATTTATTAAAATAAATGAAAATAAAATTCATACAAAAAAAGAAATAAACTGAAATATATAAAGGAATTCCAATAGAGTGCAAAAATATTTAAAATAAATAGATCAAAATATTTTATACTCTACTAATTTCAAAATTCTAATATTTATATTCCGTTCTTTAGTATAACCATGAAGTTTAAATTTAAGAGAAATTTTTTAAACTGATTTCTTGCTATTTTCCATTTTGATATGGCAATGCAAGTTCTGAATTGAAATGCTATCAAATTCATGACAAAAACATATCAAATAAATGACAAGGATCCTTTTATTAAAAAGGAAAAAATATTCATAACATTTTCTTCCTCATTTCGTACTTAAATTCATCATTATTTTTATTAGATCCTATTTTAGTCCACGACTTGGCGACAGAAAATAAAACAGCCTCAGAGAGCGCAAAAAGTACACGAATTAGAAAATATAAACATGCAACCCTACTAGATATGTTTCTTTTTCTGTATGAAAAACTCTCCATAGAGACAAATTAAAGCCTCGATAGAGAGGGCTAGAGCAGCATTTCACCTTTTTATTTAATTTAATTATGTCATACAATTCATAACATTTATCGCATAATATAGAAAGTTAAAATTACATTGAAACTGAAAATATACATTTATTAAATTTAATCATTCTGAATTTATTATTGTTATTAAAAAAGGTAAGTCATTAAAAACCTCAAACAAAAAATTCAAAAAATACTGAAAAACACAAAATTTGACTATATATTCATAAAAATTCCTTAATGATTTTACATGATAAATAATGGAATATTTTATGAAAAAGAAATATTATTAATCGAAATTAAAATGCTTATATGAATAGAATTCGATGTTAGATGTTACATGCGCTGAAGAAAAATGTTTCTGCATTCAGTCACTTTTCAGTTTATATATTCCATCATAATTGCTAATAGGTGAAGTTATACTTTCAGTTCTGATATACAGTTCCTTTTCCAAACAAACATTCTTCACAAAAATTGAGTTATCAATTATAATTGTAAATCAATCCACTGATGTACAAAAGAAAACATTCACTAATTTTAGTTGAAAATCCTTTGGGCATATGATGCCATCTTATACTGACGATCGTAAAGTCAACATCTAGGTAGTTTAAGTAAGGATCATTAAAAGAATATAACAGTACATTTCAAGATATATATTTCGCCATAAAATTCAATCGATGAAGTAATGTTTTCATTTATGAGTTGTAGTTATTTTTCTCGAAAACCGTCTTCAAAGAAATGAATTATCAATAACAATAGCAAATCAGTTCTCCAAAGTAGAAAACAGCAATCCCCATGTGTAGTTGAAAATGCTTCTTGACTTATGATGTCATCTCTTACTGATGTAGTAAATTCCTCATTTAAGTATTTAAAAGACGGATTCCTTAAAGAAAATAACAACACATAAGTGGATATATAGTCTTCAGAAGGCCACATAACTACAACTAACAATTTGTCTGGAGTGAAGAGTTAGCATTTAATTTTTTGATAAAAAAATGTGATTGGATAGTTCATCATTACTCGTTCGATCACTCACTCTCCTTATTAGCGTTATTTTACCAATGTTGGAGTCTATTGCAGTTTTACATGCACGTTTGGGAAGAACAATGAATATACTGATGGATTTTTTATATGATCCCTTTTTTCTGCATTATTTTTTAATAATAATTAGTCAAACTGCATCTCTGTATCCGGTTTCACGCTGATGTCCAAAGTTAGGCACATTTTGTATACCATGAAGGAACGTACTACTGGGGGAGGTTTCGCTTTCCTGTTTTGTTTTGAATCCACATAGTTTCTTCCTGGCCTAGACAAAAGTTGTGCCTCAAGGTCGAATGATTCACACATACTTAGAATGATTAACGACTGAACTGTAGGAATTGAACTTTTTTCTCTTGGCCGAAACTTTTTCTTTGCAGTAAAATTACATCTGCTTTCAAATCCATCGAACTGCACATCAAGATCCAGTGCCAAAAACATTTGTAAACTGTGAAAGATTTCACGAGGGGGACTGTTTTTCTCCTATGTTTCTGTTCTTTACATTGAACAATCAAATTGTTTCTCTGGATGCATGCACCTTTTTCAAAGTATGGTGAAATGAAAAATTTTATAATTTCGATTGCGAAAATATGAACTATAATCTGGGACAAAGAAATGGGTATAACCCTGAATAACACTTGTCAACAAGCACAACAATAGGCAAAGACTTGTCTCTAAAATAAAACCAACAACCTTGGTTGAAATGATAACCACAGATGTATAAAAAATGACTGCTCAATTTAAGCAGATGAATTTCTGAAAACTCAAAACGACACTCAAATACCAATATATAACTCGTAAAATGTCTAAAAAACTTTTATTTCACTGTTTCAATTTTTGCAAAGTTGGTCTTTCGTTACTTATCGTACATTGATCATTTCAAATGTATATTTTATTCTAATGAACAACAATGAAAAACGTTTTTTTGTTGTGCGTCATTTTAATCAAAGAAATAGTTTTCTTGAATTTAAAAACAGTTATTTTTTGTTCAGTTCGATTTGAAATATTTGGATATTGACATTAGATGGATAATGTACAAGAAGTCCATTTTATAAGTATTGACTGTTTTGTACACAAACTAGTTTTCAGATAAAATTGTATAGTTTGTATATCTTTAAAATCATAAATGATTGAACTAAAAAAGGACGTTATTGCATTTCTGCCAGCAAATATTTAAGATAAGTATAATATGGGGATCCAAAATCGCTACATTTTCATTAGAGAATCGCTTATAAGCATAGTTTTCAAAAAGAAATAGCCCACCACTCATACTCTAGATCAGGGGTCTCCAAACTACGGCCCGAGGGCCACATCCGGCCCGCAGATAGATTTTGTCCGGCCCGCGGAGAGCTAGCATACTTGAAAGAAAACTCCTTCTAGAGAACATATTTATTTTTTATAGCAAATTAAATTTAGTTTACTGAAGTAATCTATTTTTATGTTGAATAATTATTAATATGACATCTACATTGATATGGTCATGGGCTAACTACTCATAACATTGTTGTAGGTTACTATATACTAACTAACAAATTATTGAAATGAATCCAACTAACATTTTATACATTTTAAATGAAAAAATAACTTATAACAAGCATAATGACATATGAAATACTAATGAGATTTATGTAATTGAGATTTTCCACTGACAATAGTTTGTAGTTGTGGACTAATTTTACTTGTACCAATTATTAAAAGAGATTTAAGATGCTCATCAGTTAATTTAGATCTGTAAACATTTTTTGTGTACTTCATTTTGGAAAAGGTCTTCTCACACAAATAAGTAGTACCAAAAACAGAAAACAGCCCACGAGCAAATTTATGCAAATTATCAAATTGTGTCAGTGGAAGACACTTATAAAATTCCAACAAAGATAAGTTTTGATATTTGTTCTTAATTATATCACTGCACTGTAGATCAATCATTTCCATTTGAAGTTCCGGGGCTAGGGTTTCAATGTCAGTATCAAAAGGATTCTGAAAAATCTTAATTTGATTCGCAATGGCATCAAAGTCCGAGAAACGAGTATCAAAATTTATTTTCAAAGCACTCAAAGTTTCGATTGCAAAATCGATAGGAAACTCGGTCTCAGTGGTGTGGCTGAATATTTCACATGTTTTAAAATGTGAAAAACATTTACTTCGTAGTTGTGATTGAAACAGTATCAATTTCTTCCGGAATGATTTGATATTAGTGTATAAATCAGGAAGATGCTGGTTTTCTCCTTGCAATCTCAAATTCAGTTCGTTCACATGTTTTGTCAAATCAACATAGAATACTAACTTCCACAGCCATGCGTTGTTTTGCTATTCAGTAAGAGGGCGATGCTTTTCATTCAAAAAAATTTCGATCACTGCTCGAAGTTCAAAAAAGCGCTGAAGGACTTTCCCACAACTAAGCCAACGTACGGCAGTATGATAAGGTAAGTCATTTTCTCCAATCTCTTCAATAAATTGCACGAATTGTCGGTGATTCAGCCCAAAAGATCTGATAAAATTAACAGTTGATATGACTGGTTTCAGAACTTCAGACATATCCAAACATTTTCCGCACAAAGACTGTTGATGAATGATACAATGTAAGACTATTGGTTTTGAACCACCGTCATTTTCTACAGCCTTTGACACAAGAGCGACCACTCCTTTATCTTTCCCACTCATGTTTTTGCCTCCATCAGTTGTAATACATTTCAAGTTTTTCCATCGAAGGTTCTTTTGGTTAATGGCCATTTCAACTCCTTTAAAAATATCTGAACCAGTAGTTGTGCCATGAATACTATACATATCAAGAAGTTCTTCATGCACTTCATAGCTTTTATCTACTCCTCGAATATAAATCAACACCTGAGCAGTATCTGACACATCCGTTGACTCATCCAAGGCCAAAGAAAACCACTCAACATGTCCATTTTTGTTGAACAGTTGAGAGGATATATTTTCAGCGATGTCTTCTACCCTTCGAGCCACAGTGTTTGCTGACATACTGACAGTTTTTAAAAAATTTACCTTTTCAGGGCACATTTCTTCGGCTACTGCGATTATGCATTCTTTGACCATTTCTCCATCGGTGAATGGTTTTCCACGTTTTGCAATTTCAAGAGCCACACGAAAGCTGGCATGAGTTGCAGCCTCTTGTTCAGTTTTGAGTTTTGTAAATAAAGATTGCTGCGATTTCAATCCGAGCTTCATAGCTTCGAATTTTTCTGTCCGCAAACTTCCTGTATATTTTGAGTAATTTTGAAAATGTTTTGCTTCATAATGACGTTTAATGTTATATTCTTTGAGAACGGCTATGCTTTCATTGCAAATCAAACATAGCGCCTTGTTACTGGACTCAATTACGAAATACTGAATGTTCCACTGATCTTTGAATTTTCTGCATTCACTATCAGTTTTTCGCTTCTTTTCCATTCTACTAAATCACACACAAAAGCAACAATTCAAATCAAAATATTGTTACAAAGATGTCTTAAACTTAAACACGCACAAACACGTTTTAAGGAGGTACGCACTATTTTATTTCACAGCAGTTTCATAGGAACTGACTTGTGGTTGCGCCACTAGCCTTCTTATATTTTCCACTTACTGCCATCTAGAAGTGAGTGGAAGACACCAGAACTTTCTCGAACCAACGAGATTATTCTGTAAGTGCTATTAGGGCCATCTGTTAGCGATAGAAGGTACTACCTATTTCCGCTTGTGTCCACCAGATGTCCTGTCACGTTACTCCTCATGGCTCGCTCGTACTCTACGACTAATCTAGAAATTACAGATAATGACAGGATAATTAATAATATGCAGTGTTGCCGTTTTGCGGACTTTAGTCCGATTTGCAGCCTTTTTTAAACGTGGCGTACTTTTTCGGACTTTTTTTTTCATGTAAAAAAAATACTCATTCGTTACTTGAGTACTCGTTACTCGTTAGGAACCGAAGTAACGATTACTGAAGAAAAAAGTAATCAATGATTACTTGTGTATTTCATTACTTTTGTAATCAATGATTACTATGGCGATACGATGCGGGTACCCCATTATAACGGATACCCATACGATACGGAAAATACATCAGCTTCCCCGTCGCTAGAGGCATCTGGCAGAAATTAAATGAGTATCGTCCCCGTCGCTAGAGGCATAAAATTAAAGCGTTCCCGTCGCTAGAGGCATCTGGCAAAAAAGTAATCATATTTTACACCACTAGTGGACTGATTCAACTTTTTACCACCGGCAACAATGAATGATAATATGGTTTTGGCCCTTGGAATTTACTGGAGTAATCAATATGGCCCTAAGGCTGGAAAGTTTGGAGACCCCTGCTCTAGATAGTTCCGTAATGCCTTTAGTATTACTGAAACATCTTAGGGTAAATAAAGATTACTATAATAAATTAATTCGTATTCATTCGTTACTAAATAAATTCATAGCCATTTGTGACATAAAATAAATGATCGTGTATTAGAATAACCGTCTCGTACAAGGTCAAAATTGTCGAAATAACCAAAACATTTTGAAAATTTCCTATTGCAATAAAAACTCTCTTGACTCTTTAGAAAAACAAGATGATTCTGACTGAAATATATGGATAGCAAGATTTACGAAAACATTCTCGAACATGATTAGAGATCTATTTAAAATTAAAAATTATGTGTTAGGGTTCATAATTTATGACGAAGATAACTCTCCTATTCAGTTAAAAAATCAGTTTCAAATCAATACTGGTATTTAAAGCCAAAATAATTAAAAGAATCAATCATATTTAGTTAAATGCATCGAAAAATACAATACTATAGATAAAACCAATGCTTCCAAACAAGGATGCAGGTAAATAGTGTCGATCACAAAAGCGTATACGTGCGTATGGGAATCCATTCAGAGAGAAATACTTTGTAAGCGCACATGCATGTTTTAATTTTTTGATCCTCGGTGATTTGGATGATGTTTTTTTTTTTTTTTAAAGTAGGTAAAATTCAAAAATAAACTAATCAAATAAATGATCACTAATGCGTGGATAATGAGGGAACGAATCATCGACCGACTTAAGGCAAGTGCAAATAGCTGGATTCTCATGTAACGCCCAGTGATACGAGTGACTTAGGCACGTCGTCCAATGAAGATCGATAATGCTACACTTGTTTCTTCATTTTCAAATTTCCATTTGAAATCTTTAAATTAAGACAGTGGCCCAGCTAGCCCTGATAGGCTCTGAATCAAAAGTTCTTGAAGGCTTTTTTTTGAAAAATAAAATAAAACACCCACATTATTAAAATATGTTTGAAAAGTGTTATAAAAATAAGAATGCATAGTCGTGTTTACAAGAAACTTTATAACTTAAACAGTTAACCTAGCTATTAAATAGGCACTTTTATTACTTCATTTCCCGCAAATGTGTTCATTAAAACACCTATAATTGAAGATGATTTTAATTTCTCAAATTCTTCTTCTATTTCTATGGGCAGTAATAAAAAGTCCGATAGCCATCCATGCCTCATAAAAATTCTAGATAATTTTCAATACATTTTAGCATAGAAACGCTTCTTTCAATTGTTGTAGCTGTACCGGGAGAGTCAAAAATAGTAAGCATTCTGTTATAACATCTGGAAATCTGGAAGGGGAGATGAAATTTATCAATTATAATTCTGAGATCTTTTCGTTGAAACGAACTTTCAGAATTTCCTACTTCAAACAGTTTATTAAGGTAATTAATTTTTCTTAGACATCAACTGTTAGGTCATCTTCATACTTAGTGGTAAGTTGACGACTTCATTTTTTATTACTTCGTTTGCAAAGGATAAAGGTTAAACAGTTTGCAAGACTTCGAAAATATTACTCAGATCACTGATGATCTGAAACCTTTGCCGAGTTTGAGATATTAATATATCTAGACAGCAATAATACACACTGACTTTGAAGTACTATTGAAGTAATATCAGAAATTCTCTCATGCATCTTCTGATCTCTTATCAAAAAACGCTTCGTTCTCATTCATATTTCATTCTGTAAACAAGTGTTACACACTACTTTTTGCTAGATATGTGGACTCATTTAGCAAACCTTTGAATTAATTTTGACTTCTTATCCCTACTAATATACTCAGGAGATTGTTTAACAAAATGTCATACATTTTCATGCTGTAATGCTTTAGAAACAGGTTCATTGATTTCCAATTGCCTAAAAAAAATAACAAAAAATTTATAAACTTTTAGCTCTCGATCATTTACTTTATATTTCTGACTTCGTCATATTTGTATTTTCTGTTGAAATTAAATTTAGTTGTTATAAAGCTTTCATTATTAATTAATAATATTTCCTTATAGAGAATCAAGCGTCATTTCTTGAAGACCATATAGAAAGGTATAATTTTTTAAGGTTAATATTATATTTTTCAGAGAAATCGTTACTCAACATTCTTCAATGTTCTACTGTGTTTCCAAAAATATTCTTTTTTTTCTTAAAATATAGAAAAATTATAATCCTTAAATAATTAATGTCTTTTTCACACACAGCATCATTTAAAATTAAATTTAATGAGTATGCAAGACAAT
Source organism: Nephila pilipes (assembly GCA_019974015.1). Classification (NCBI taxonomy): domain Eukaryota; kingdom Metazoa; phylum Arthropoda; class Arachnida; order Araneae; family Nephilidae; genus Nephila; species Nephila pilipes. The sequence continues at coordinate 8,702 of BMAW01018551.1, read as the reverse complement.
AGACATAATTGACATTTGGTGCACGTTCTCTTACAAGATCTTGTAAACTTCCATATATTCCTGACATTACATTTGCTCCATAGTAACCGTGTCCCCATATATATAGACAAGTCTATTCTATAGTTATGATTATATTTACAATTTCAGCGTTAGGCTCTTATGTAGTGAAATCGCCCATCCAAAAAGGACTCACAAATTCTAATTTCTATAAGTACAGCAGCATTTTCTGCTATCAACATATACCGAAAAAACTTCAGGAAGATTATTATTGACAGATCTTGTGTTGAAATCATAATATTCTAAAGCAATAGGACTTTTTAAATTTCCCTAACCATGGTTTTCTTTACTCCGGATCTAAGCAAATTAATAATTTCAATTTGAATACATTACGGTTTAAATATTTTTTTTTTGATCCTTTGACTTCCAAATAAGTTCTCTTAAAACTTAATTAGATAATAAGTATGCAATTGACATAAAATTTCCTGATTTGGATTCCTGAATTCTTAAAGATAAATTATACGATGATAAAGTAATTATAATATTAATCAGACAATGCTACGCGTTTTACCAGAAACAAAATTTATTTTTGATTTCACTTTCCAAATAAATATAATTTGGTTTATTTTCAAACCGATTATTATATGATAGATGCTGCTGTTAGGTTTCAAGGTCAATAATACTTTGTATAAATTTTCTTCTAATAGAAACACCAATAATCAATGGGAAGGAATAAAATTTACTTTTAATATTTGCTAGAAATCAAAACTAGTGACGATATGGCTTGTTTGAAATAATAGAATAACACAATCAAATGCTTACAGGTTTATACCAGCCTTGTTTAAACATAATTAATGAAAATTTGAAAAACATGGCTTTGTTTTTGGATCCTTTGAAAATAGTACTTGAGGCTTAATTGGATTTAATTTTCTTTGAATTCTGTAAGGCTATCGCTAATATTTCCTTTAACTGAAAGGTATGTTGTTAGATACCTAAAATTTCTCAGAATCTTCATTATGTATTTCTTCTATTTCTGGAGGCTCTTATAGACCATGTGCTTCAAATGCGCTTAAAAATCTAATAAAATTAAATTACTATACAATTTTAGCCATCAGAAAACTTACGAATAATATTTTGAGTCCCTTTGAATCAATAATTGAACATTGTTTTATTGAACATTTTATTGCAGTCCAATTGGTTACGGTTTTTTGTATAAACAATAAATTTTTTCTATCGTGTGCTTAAGATATATGTATATATTTGCTAACCAAAGAAAAGACCAAAAATAAATAAATAAATACCTAATTCAGCACAGAAATAAAATTGGCTATGTTATTCATGATAAATCTCCTGCTCCCCTCATATATTGTCCTATTATCGACTTATTTTAATAATCTCAAATTTAAGTCCAATTATCACTTCATTATTCATTCAGTTTCATCATTATGTTTCATTTTTAGGACTATCATGTGAATAAGACTATGGATAACAATTCACGATTTTTCACTTACACGTGTTGGAGTTCCTGTAACTTTGGGGGGGGGGGGGTACATATCATTGATACCAATGATACAGCGGTAGATACAGCTCTGTATCGAGGCGTAACAGAAATGCAAAAAAAGTATCTTAAATATCTTTTAAACTTCATCTGACCATACAGAGATCCAAATTGTGAGGATAATTGTTTCCAGAAGACTACGTTGAGAAATTTGTATAACTGCAAGAGGGAAGTACACTCTCTACAAAACCATTTTGTTATCTAATTTGTGACTATTCCTACCTGGATGACCTACACAAACAAACTTATATGTGTTTGATCTAGTATGGTATAACTGTTGTATGATAGTTTTGTGTAATGTAGCAATTTATATACCTTATGTCACTAAGGATTCTCTAGTACTTCTGTAGATAATCAAGCGAAAGGCTAAACTCTTTTAATTTTGAACTCAAATATACTGTTATTTGATTTCTAGAATATTTTGTTCAATCGCTGGTCCTTCAAACATTTCTCCTTTTCGGGTTTCAAATATCTATCACATGCCAAGTGTTTTCATCTCGATCACTGCTTGTCTTATTTCTATTTAAAAGATTAAGTAAATCGATGTGAGTTCTTGCCATATATATATATATATATATATATATATATATATATATATAAAGCTTATTTATTTCCTTCCAACTCAAGATGTCGAATCTCTAAGGAGACGAAATCCCTTAATGTCATGCAAAAGGCTTAATGTCTGTTTTGCACGAGAAACATCGATTGGAACCTAGTTTAGTAGAATAGCAATCCTTGTCAGAGTAAATCGCTTTCCTTCTGGACAAAGGACAGACATCCGTGGGGTAAGGGTAGAATGTATTAACAACAAAGAAACCAAACGATTAGTAGTAGCTACTGTTGATTATACCAAGCAATTAATACAATCTCTTTCTGGAGAGAAAGATTTCGTTTGGTAATTTGTAATGCATTGTTGGTAATGTTAAATTATCTAACATTGCTCTGAAAGATCGGTTTTTAAATGCAGAATGTTCCAGTTTAGAAACTGTTGTTACAACTAAGAAGGCGAAGATATCTGTGATTCGCTAATTGGGCCCGTATTCAGATTTGTATTCGAAATAATTCTCGTTTCAATCCAATTGAAAACATTTAGGGTATGTTTGTTTTTAAGATATATGATTTAAATAAAATAATTGCTAAATGTGATTGATGAAAGATCAAATAAATTGTTTGAATGTGAATATAGTGAAATATTCACATTCAAAGATTAGTGAACATAGTTTTCGACAGCAGCCATCTTTTTCATTTCATTAAAAATAAGAGATTTTTTAGCATCATACAAAAAAACTATTTTTCAGATATAAATGCGTTACATTTTCACGATGTGTTATATGTTTACTAAAAGGAATTTTTGAAAAGAAAGTGGAAAATAAATTTGGTAGCTATAAACTCTAAAATCCTAACATTGAAATCTTCAGTTAATTTTAGTTGGAACTGTATGAAATGAAAGTAAAAATATGTGTTTTATTTTTGTTAGTCAAATGTTGCTTTACAAATTACCAACTCGGGGTTAAACTAGCTTTTTTATACATTTATCCATCTTTCACTCTACAAAAACCCGAAGATGATTCAAAAAGTACCGAATTCTGACAACAAATAGCATTTCTAAGATAAATTAGTGTTATTATAATGCGCTGTAATCGCGGTAAAATGCCACCAAACAAATTCGACTCTAATTAATAAGTTTTGATTGCTGAAGGTTCGAGTTATTGTTATGATTTTAAGGTGAATGGTTTCTATCAATATGATTCCATTTTATACTCCGGAATCCAAGCAATAATCAAAATAATTTATTTCTACTGCTGAATATGTTAGGAAAAAATAGCAAAGACAGTCCTACTGGCTGAGTAAGGTACGGCGAAGAATTTTTTAGAATACAAAGGACATCATACTCATAGACTTCTTAGGAAAAAGGAAAGCATCATCAATGAACAATACTAGTGATATATTTCTTTTCTAACAGTGATGCATTTGAACCGTAACCAAATGAGGTTTCCTGTTCGAAAATTTTCGTTGAAAGTCATTTTATGTTTATGGATTACTTAGTTTTTCTTTTCTCTCCACGGTTCTACCTTAAATCTAAAAGTTAATTGAAAACTTAACTTTCTATTGAAAATAAACTGTACAAGCTCTGAAATTTATCGATTTGAGCAAGATAGACTTCTGCTTTAAAAGTTTATCGTAAAATTAAGTGAAAATCTGAGTTTAAAAAGGATTAATCGTTTATACAATATTTACCTCAATTTACACTTTTTCAGCTGTCATTTTATAAATACTCAGTAATAAGACATGAAATAAATATTTAATTTAATTTAACTAAGAAAATGAAATTTTGTTCTGACAAAGATGGTGAGATCAGTAAGAATATGCAAGAGTAATCAATGAAGTATGTGTGTTATCCCCATTGCTATTAATTAAAGCTATCATACATTTGTTTCTCTCCAATAAATAAGACAATTCTATGGATGTTATTATTTAAATATTTATTTAGGCATTATCAATCACATTGTCTTGGGTGCTTTAAATTAGATGCTGATATTAGAGTTATAAATTATATGTTGCTCTAGGTGTTTTTAATAAGGTATTGCGCTTCTTGTTATTACTAAGGCATTACTTTTGATATTATCCTTATGATATTAACTTAAGTGTAATCAATAAAAGCTTGATCAAATGCAGATGTTATTTGTGCTTAGAAATTTTATCTTCTGTGTTATAAATTAAACATTATACTCATCATCTAACTATAAACGACCGGAGCTGTTATTTTGACCACAAATCTAGTTTGAGAAGTGATTATTCTGAAAATGTTTATGTCAGAGCTCTCTAAAATTTCTGAGCATTTTTTTTATAATTTGGAGGTCTTTAAATATATCATATTTTTTTTTCCATATTGTATAGTAAGCGTATAAATTAATTTCTACGTAGAACGTCCGTACCGGTAAAAAGACCACCATAGAGCTTTGAACGATCTTCTATTGAAATACCCTCGTTTCAATTTTTATTCCTTTCGCACATGCACTTATATGTAACCTCTTTGTAGGTGAATGTGAGTCAGTAACACGGTTTCAATCATTGAAAATTGCACGTATGTGACAACTATTTTTTAAATACCTCGTTTAAAAGGTATTGATCACTGCTAAGCCTGTTTACATTTTTCACAATGCTCAATAAATTGCAATAAGAATGACAGAATTTTCTTTAAAGAATTTAATTCATCGCAAATTTCTCCAAGATCCATTATTTGAATCTTATTGACGAACTATGACTATCACATCATTTGTCAAGGAAATGACTTGTATGTATTCTTAACTCTTGTAAAACTATTAGTAATCAACGTCGTCAATATACATGATACCGAAACAAAATCAAAACTAAACTTATTTGTGGAAAAGGGCTCAATAATGATGAGTGAAACACTTTAACTGCAAATCATGTATTAAAACCTACAATAAGAAATCAATGCTTAATGGAATACAACGTTCCTCCTTCCCCCATTTTCTTAAAGAAACTATTTTATTTTATGGAATGCAAATTTTTTACTCTTCAAAATATTGCATATTCTTTATATTGCTTAAAATATTTATTTTAACTTTTCAAAGTGGTATTTGCAACAAAAATCAAACATTTACACTCAATTTCTTACTAGGGAAAAAATGACCGCTAATAGTCGTTTCAAGTAGTTCAAAATATCCGCCTTTCTATTGTTAAAATTACAGTATCCAATATAAAATATCTATAGTTAAGCTCTAGTAGAACACTAAGTCTATTAAAAGAATTAATTAAGAAAAGAATCATGAATGGTTGGATTTAATATTTTCTGTCAACAATTTCCGGTCCAAATAATTAAATTCAGAAAAAAAAAATTGTGGTGTGTACGAAATAGATTCACTTTAATAATAAAAAATATCTAAAAATTATCTTAATGCTTCGAGATTAATTTAAAATAATAAATTAGAATGAAGTATATTTAGTTACCTGAAAACACATTCTAAATTCAAAATTAAAATTTTGGTTCTATTGCCAATATAATACATAGAATGAATAAATATAACAGAGGCTTATAGACATTTATAAATGTAAAGAATTAATAAAAGAACAACATTCCCCCCCCCGATTTAATTCAGAAATAAAAAACAGAAATATAAAAAAAAATATTTTTAAGCAAAATGGAAAAGGTTTTTAACGTAATGATACTCGTATTCTTAAAATATGGCAAAATCATTTACTATTAATCACTTGCCACTAACTAATTAATTACTAGTAATATTTTTAGATTATAATTACTTGGTAAGTTAATTTAATAGGAAAAAATAAATTACTTAACATCGTGTGAAAATGTGTAATAAAATATCAAAGCTTTATAATTCATTAAGTGGTCAGACACTCTCAAAAAGTGAACTAAAATTGCAATATTGTCTCTAGACATAATTAAATTCATATTTTTCAAAGATATCATCAAAAATTAAGGTAAGAAAAAAGTATGTCGGCTTGTAAAAATAGGACCTCAATCGTCTTGATACGTTATATGTAAATGAAAAAAAATGATAATTTAATTACACTTCTAACAAACTATTTATCATATAGTATATTTAAAATTATATGCGTATTATACTTATTATATACATATTTGTGAATGTGTATTCATATTAATAAGATATTTTTACTTGCTTCTATTTTTAGAAATATTATATTAAACTATATTATCATAAATAGTTATTTAGAATAGAAATGTTATGTTAGAAATATTATATTAAACTATATTATCATAAATAGTTATTTAGAATGTTATCTACTTAAAAATAATTTTACATGGATTTTAATAAGTTGCATTAATGCAAATTATCTTATTAATTTTAATAATAAATATTTGAAAATAATATACAGAATTGCTCCCATGATTTATTTATATATATGTGTATATATGTAGGTTTATATATATTTGTGTGTATATATATTTTTGATGTGTAAATTATACGTTTGTATTTTGTATACGTGATTATATATTTTACAGATTAAGAAAATGGTTTACAACTGTCATATTTTTTTATTTTTTTACAATTATAAACCTTGATTTAGTTAATTTTTTAAGAAGTAAAGTTTAATTCAAACTACCTCCAGATGTCTATTTATTTTTACATATATTTCCTATAAAGGAATTTAATTATTTTTTATTATATTTGAAATTAACATATTTTTAGAATGTATATTTAATACTCTAAAAACAATACTTCATTTTTTATAATTGTTTTTCTGAGTAAAAAGGTTTTTTAAAAAGTTATTAGGATTAGTAAATTTAAGTAAATATTATTTTAGTTTCCTAAAATTCATCAAATGTATTTGGGCGGCTAAAAGGTTTATTGATAAAAAGAATTATCTCGCCATATTGGAAATAAGATTTAAGAGCATCATATGTTCTTGCTTGGGTAAGAAAATATTTTGTAACACTTTTTAGGTAAAATTATTTAATAATGTGTAAAAATATGTATGTATTAGATTTAATATATTAATTTATTTTAGATTGAAAAAAAAATTATTTCTTTTACTGATATTTGCATACCTTCCTTTTTTAAATTATTGTTTTAAATTCAGATATTTACTAATTTTTGGTTTATTTCTATTTTGTTAATGTAATTCACTTAAGTTTAACAGTAAAATTCGTAATACCAATATAAAAACACACTATTCTTAGTCTCAAGTCTCAGACAATATAAGAAATAATTTATCACCGTTTTTTAATTTAATTTATTAACTCTTTTCTCTCCCTCTCTTGAGATATGCTTTATGATATGTCTTGGTAAGATTTTGATATATTGAACTCTATTGTAATTTTCATATATTGTGCTCTTGTTTTTTATATCACTAATTTTATTTTTCATTTTTTATTTATTTTCGTTTAATATGTAATTTTGAATGCTTGGTTGTATTATATTTTTAACAAATTAATGATTTTTTTTTAATTTACAATACTATTAATGCTTTAAATTATATATATTTTTAACTTAAATGCTTCGTTCGCTTTTTATTGTATTTTACTAATGTTTGTTTTAATTTTGGAATGCTTGCAGTTTAGTAGTTTTAATATTTTTAAATTTTCATTTTCGTTTTTTTATTGGCTATGATTTGTAATTTATTATGAATTAATACGCATGTTGAAAAGTCTGTCATATATATATATATATATATATATATATATATATATATATATATATATATATATATATATCAGTCCACTTATATGTGCATAAAAATATTTCTATACATGTGTTTTATTTTAATATATTTAAAAGAAGTACTAACAGAAATCTATTCAAAAAACATTAAAGTAAAAACTTTGTGTGAAAGATTTATTTATTTCACAATTCCAATAAAGATACGTAATAAGTAATTGCCTCCAATTTTTATGATACTACCTTTCATTGAATGAAAATTGTCCACTTCCACTGAACTTTTTTCCTTTAAATTACATTGCTCGACGCATGAAGATTTTCAGACCAATAATTTTTAACAAAATGAAATCCTTACTAAATATTTTTTAATCAACATCAGGCAATTTTTCGAGATAAAAAAATAAGAACAATTCTAATTTATATTTAAGAATTTAAAAGTATAGTGTATCTAAAAGCAACTACTTATTGCATAATTAAACATAATTAAAAGGCTATTATTGTTCTATGCTTTTAGATATTTCTTCATCAATAATAGATTTTAATTTCATTTACTTAATTTCAGTGACACATAATTTACAACTCAAAGTTTTTTTGTACGCCATTTTAAGATTCTTATTGAGTTTCAAATCTGTAAGAATAATTGTTGTTAATGCATTAGACTTTGTAGTTTTCTTACAAGCTAAATTTCGTTAAAATTACAATTAGACATCGCGATATCGAGATGAATAATAAATAACGTGGTTAATTTCTAGCATTTATTATTCTTGCTCCTGTTAAAATGGTATAGGAAAGATTGAGACGATGATAGTCAGCTTTTTTTCCCCTCTTATCCAAACCACTTTTAGGGGACTGATAACATATTGTATAAAGTTTCGGCAAAACACTATTTACTTTCCTCCGTATCTATATTGAATTGAAGTATCAATATTGCAGTACATTCTATTTTAATATTGTGAACATTTAAATTTCTGTTTTATGTT
>BMAW01018528.1:49202-62260 GCA_019974015.1 Nephila pilipes | reverse complement strand
AATAAAATTCTAGATGAATTTAGTAATTGCTACATATTATTAAAAAATATTCAGAGGTGAATTAATTTTTGAGGAATTTTGTACATGATATATTTAATGTGGCACATTCCATACTAAATTATACGTATAGTGTTTATATAATCATACATATAAATTTGAAAATTTATCCGCTATTCAAATCTACACCTTGATTGTCTCTTTCCGAAATATTGTAGAGTACTTCGCTGATGTGCGGAAGGATCACTCAAAAAATTCTTTTACCCAAAATAGCATATTATCACCCAAAAATTTCTTTCGCCCAAAATAGCATATTATCACCCAAAAAATTTTTTCAAAATTTTTTTGGTGATATTTTTCGAATATACCCTTCTTTTCACCATTTTTCTGTGTTTTCTAGCAGATGTAACATTTTTTTTTTGCAAAACTTATTTTACTCAAAAGAGGAGCATTTTATTGAGTTTCTTAAACGCAATTTGTTTTTTTTAAAACCGGTTAAGAAATAACGGAAATATAATAGTTTTTGTTCCAAACCAAATCTACATTAATAAAAAGGAAGACTTTGTGCGTGTGGGTGGCATAGGTTAAATATGAAATGGCCCTGGAACACGATCATCGGTACACTGAAACTATAGGTCATAATATTGAGCACCTCGAAAGGATTTTTTCGAAATTCGCATTTGATTTTTTAAAATTAAATGGGGAAGTAACCGATGAGTAACAATTGGCTGCTCTACGCATTGCTATGGAGCTTATTTAGTCTCATAACCAATAATGCTTCTTACCATTTATGGTTACAGGATTTCTTTCAGAGATCGTTTTATTTATTCATGATTATTATTATTAGTTCTTTGCAGCAAAATTGATATTCTTTTCTTAATACATAATCGCAGAATATATTCTTTCATAAAGTAAATATTAGTTTTATCAATATGTTTTGCGTGTTCTGTTTACTTTTCATCGAACTCTTCTGTTTATTCGACGTGAAACTAGAGATGATAAATTACTGCAAGAATTAACATTAGGATTCATGCAAAGTATTAGAAATAATAATACCGAGAAAGATCTTTAACAACAAGTTGTGCTCATAGTCGACATTGCTGAACATTTATTGCCCTGAATGGAAAGATATTTAGTATTGTTTATCAAGAAGCTGTTCTCAGATTGCGTATTAATATCTCTTCATAGGCTGATGTTATAATTATTTATCACTAGCGAAGCGAATCTACTTTTTTATTTGTGGATAATTAGTATCTTTAACACTTTAGGACAATCTATTAATCTTACATGGCTTAAGAGCTATTTTTGCACCACAAAAGGAATCAGATAATTTAATATATTTTCAGATGCTGCATCGTGTTGGATGTGGGCTCTCGTTAAAAATATTGTACGCTTATACGAGCTGGATCGTTGAGTTGTTAAATTTATCCGTTCTTCGCACGAGTACTACAACTAGTACGTAGTTATAAAGCAAAACTTATTTTACGTGAGAGAGAGAGAGAGAAAAGGGCACATATATATCAAGTATCTTTATTAAATTCACACTCTATATATATCTTGTTCAAATTTTCAATCGTTAATAAAATACCTTTTATTCATCCACTCAAGTTCAAATACATTTTTTTTAAACTTGTAGTGGATGGCACTTGATGTTAAAGCGGTTTTTTCAATTATTAATTCATTTAATTAAATTTAATTGGTGAAAATGCAATGGAGCGATTTCAAAAATTGCCAAACTTGGCGATTTTTTTTTTTTTTTTTTTTTGCTGAACTTTAAGTCCGAGAAGTGGATCAGGGTAGCAACATTTGGCAAAATACCACCAAATAACTTAATAAAAAGTAACTAAAATAAAAAATTTCTTTGTTGACCTAAGTAGGAATTGACTTAAATTTTTATATATATATATTTCTTGTTTCTTAATTCCTAACACATTAAAATGGCTTTACAAAAACGTGACACAGGTCTGTAAAATGTAACAGATGTTTTATCTATGGGCCCTTTTCTAAATTTTAACTGGTTTCACCGAGATTCTAACAAGTATATTAATTCAGTAACTGAGCCTTATAAATTCATTACGATTTAAAAGGAAAAAAATACTAAGTGTGACCAACAATCATTAGGATCCCGATACCGAAACTTTATTTCAGCAGACAAACACATACGCATTTACGACTCAAACAAAGAGCATTAAGACGAGACGAGCGATAAGCCCGGGCCGATTTCTGGTACAATATTCTCCATTAGACCGGTTATTGCCAAAGTGTACCAAATAAAGAATTATGACAAGTCCGCGTAATTAAGAATTCACTTTCGGATCAAGTCCCCTAACAAACCTCCTCAAACACGGATCTAACAGCCGGGGTTGAGGAAGTATCCGGGAAATTAAGTTAGAGCCGAGAAGAGCGGGAGGGGGGGCCTAATTCCTGGGCGTAAAGGAGAGGGCCCGATTTTAATGCTAATCCCTCTTTATCTGTCTCGCAGAGGAGGCTGCAATGAAGAAGAAATTGATGGACACGCGGCCAACAGAGATCGTAAAAAATGAACGGTATGTGGAAGAATTTCCGCCGATATCCATTTAAGCAAATTTCCAATTAAAAACTTGACTAATGAAAGGGAGTTTATTTCGGCCGAGGGGTGGTGGCGTGGCCCGCTTTTAATCGTTCTTTGGAAAAGGATTTCCTCGAAGAAAGACCTAAATAATTTACGAGGCTGCCTAATTACAAGTGAAAACAAAATCTTAAAAGCGCATTCCGCAGGCGGCGGGGGATAAAGTAGGCTTTTCTGTTTTAACCCTCCAAAGCAAAGAGAATATTTATAAAGTGACGACACCTGAAACCCCTTTTCCTGCGCTTTTAAAAGGCACCGGCTAATCGATTCCTTGAGTCGAGGGCATTCTCCGCATTCTTGCGATCCGAATAGACGGCCATGATATCTCTTTAAATATTTTCATTCGATATTTTATAGTTTTAATTATACCTGGACGTTGATTATGTACATAAATATCCTCTCCGTAACTAGAAAAGAGGCAAAAGTTTGTTTCCCTTCATTATCAGAACCTTAAAAGAAGCGGGATTTGGGCGCGCAGCCCTTTCCTTTTAACTCCCGACCATTCCATTTTATTATCTGTTAGTCCCGTATGCTCTTCCTTTATAGCTGTGATAATATATTTAACAGCAAAGACCTCCTCAGTTTAGGGTGAATAATTAGCGAAGGCAATTAACGAATGCAAAGTCAGTCCGTAGGACCGGTGCGAGAAACATAAAACATTTAATTAATATCGTAAAATCACATTTATAGCTCTGTTCGCTCGGAACGGTCGAAACTCGGAATAGTTGCAACCTCGATCCTCTCGCCATCTATCGGACGACATCGTAAATTCCCTCCCCCTCTTTTCCCTTTTAGCACTGGCACCACACACAAAGCGTTACGATTGGGGAAGGGTTATTACTTAGGGTTCGGCCGGGCCACGATTTATTTAGGGGGTGATTATTCATGGTCGCGTTCAACAGCTTGCATAAATCAAGGAGAAGTTTGCGGACATAAAACAAAGGTAATGTCTGTCTTTTATTAGCGGAATGGCTGTAACCTCGAACCCGCGGATTGTTGGAAATTTTTAAACTTGATCATTCCCAGTTATGATCGCGGCATCAAGTTTTACGGAAAAAGTAAAAATGGGATGACCGTTAAAACGACCCCGTTTTATTTATGACTGTTATTCGACTGGAAAAGGCACCCCGTCGACGGGATAATTAATTAGGGACCTATTGCCAGAAACGTCTCCACACGCCAGCCCCATCTTGAGCACTTTTGCATAAATAAACACGCAGTAATTGATTGCCAGATGGTTAGACACGAGTTTTACGTTTCCTTTTTGAGCAATGAAATTTGGTTCGGTGATTATCAATTCAAGCCGCTCTCCGCGATGCCGGAGTTAAATATCAAATGACTCATACACGCTTATCGAAGCAGACAAAATGACTTTTCGATTATATGAGCATTATCCATACATAATCGTATGTTATGTCAGAAACTAAACCAAGTACTGATTCCTCTTTAAGATTCGTCCTACGAAATAAAGAGGGCTGCCGAGTGTTGAATAGTACTAGGCCTCGACGTTCTCTCATGGAATCATATGAAAGTTTGAAGAGTGCAGTTCCTCCACAGATTTCCTCCCGACATGGCTCCAAATTACGAGGTCCTTCATTAAAAGTCTTCATGCGACGTTAAATAAAACCACAAACAAGTAATGCTGAATCATTATGAAAAAAATATCTAGGTTTATTGTTTTATTGTTTATTGACGTCACATTTGAAAGTAACACTAGGGCTGTTGGCCGCGAAATTCGTTATTTTAAACCAAGGTCAAGTTTGGTTTGGTTTTATTAACGTCGCACTAGAAGCAACACGGGGGCTATTGGTGAAAGACCTCTTAATTTTGAACCTCGACCAAGTGACGAGGACGACACCTGAGCTGGCACCCTCTCTCCTAACTTCCACACCACGCGGACGGGAGGACTTTGGACCCCGATAGATTTAACATGCATCAACACTGGCTACACGGCGGGTCTTTAGTGGCACGAACCAAGGTCAAGTGAAGAGGACAATAACTGAGGTGGCACTCCACTCTTCTAAATTTCACACCATCCAATGAGAGGACTTTGAGTCTCTGTAGATTTATCTTGCGTCAGGCCTGCTAAGCAGCGGGTCTTGAACGGCATTAAGATTCGAAATCCTGACACAATTGACCAAGAGTGTGCTATCATGATCCAACCCTCGACTCGATGGAAACAACGCAGGCCGCGAGCATCACCACTCGGCATTCGATTTGAGATACTAGCATATAAAAACAGTTTTCAGAATGAGAAGATCTGATATTGAAATTTACTTTTCTTTAAAAAAAATGTTCTCTCGTATTCATTACAGAAATTAACTACGAAAATAAAATTCAAAACTCAAAATAATTGTATAGGATTGTACGTGCGTGGAAACATTTTGTTATCTATAACTTTCTTATAACAAAATCCATAACAGTCTGACAGAGAAGGTATATCATTTAAATAAATAATTTGACTGGATATGGGTTTAAATTAAATTCAAAGTATAAATAAAAATTACTTGAAAGAATATAATTTCCTACGTATTTTAATCCATACAGATTCCACAACATGGAATTGATATCCAACACACTATATTAAAGGGCTAAGACAGAAAATAAAAATATGTTGATTATAACATATAAATTATAATGTAAATAATGTTCATAATTTAGAAGCAATTCACTCAATTCTTAGCATTTAATACTAGAATTGGAGGTAGAGAGAGGAGTGTAAGTTATTAACGATGAAACTAGAATAGTGTTTACGCTGGCATGAGTTAAAAGATATAGGATCAAAATTAGTTAGGTGAATGAATGGAATGTTTGAATTCTCCCTCACTCCCTCACTCATACATATATGTGAACGTACACGCATACCCTCTCTCACTCTCTCTCTCTCTCTCTCACACACACACACACACACACTCTCTCTCTCTCTCTCTCTCTATATATATATATATATATATATGTGTGTGTGTGTATAGATAGATAGATAGATAGATAGATAGATAGATAGATAGAAAGAGAGAGAGAGAGAGAGAGAGAGAGAGAGAGAATATGTATGCAAAAATATATAAAAATCCATAAGTACAGCTATTCTGTCCCAAATATGGAAATAAGGTATAACTGTGTTTTAGATATTTGAAAAATGAAAAAAAAAAAAAAAAGTAAAATTTAGAAGACAAGAAGAAGGGTCGAAAAGAGAGAAGGATTGCTAATTACCCATGATTACCAAAGACAGTGAACCTCATGGAAAAGAAATGGCCATAAGGATTCCTCTGCAAAATTAACTAGGATCTGAATAGGATTAACGAGTCGAATTCTCATTTCAAATTCCACTACAGAATCGAAACCGATTGATCCGCAACAACAACAACAACAAGTAAGATTCACAACAACAAAAAAACAAGTAAGATTTAAAATATTTTTCTTTAAATTCGGACTTGTGCAGCTATTATTCCACAGGAGTAATATAAAACCTTTTGTGTTTTGATTTATTTGAGATTCAATTAATTCCAGATGAGTTACTGCCTGTGGTTTGACTTTATTAATGAATATCTTGATTAGAGATTTTTAAATATTGAATAGTGAAGAAGCGATCAAGTGAAGGAAATAATCCTGGAACGAGAAAGAGTTCTCAACTAATATTGTATAATCACTTTTATGTCTTGTATTATAAATTTTAGTAATTAAAATTTCTGTTTTGCATTTGTTGAAAATTTTGATACAGAGTAATTTTAAACTATTGTGCATAAATTATGTTCTAACGAATTTATCAGAAATTGATGGATTTCTGATGGTCCTTTTTTTTTGAGCAATAGATATACATAGAGATATTTAGTTACATTAGAAATGTTTACTATGAGGCTAATTAACATTTTAATTAATACTTTAATAGCCAGTAATAAAAATAATATGGAATTTATATTATGTACGATGATTAAATATTAAGTAAAGTTTAAATGTTTCATGTTATGAATAAAGCAGATATGTTTTGAGTTTAAAAATAAATGTTAATAAAAATAAAGAAAAATTTAAAGTATTCTTTTATTAGTATTTTGAAAAGTAGAAAAATTTTTTTAAATAAAATAATATGATGCTGAAAATGTAAACGATATAAGAGTGAGGCGCTGAAAATATTATACAATAAGAAAATTAAACTTAATGGATGTTACAAAAAAAAAAATACTTTTAAATATTCCTTAATTAAAATATGTTATAAACACGATGAAAAATCCCTAATTGGTCTAGAATAATTTATAACTTCTAAATGATTGCTAATATTTCTGGTTTTTTTCAACTTTTTCAATTTTATTTATAATTATTTTCCACTTTTTAGACTTCACTATATATATATATATATGTGTGTGTGTGTGTGTATGTGTTATATATATATAAAATTGAAATAATATTTCAGTAGCGTAATAAAATAATCGAACTAATTAAGATTTGAAAATCATTGCCCACAGAGAAAAAAAAAAAGCGAAATATTAATTGACAAAAAGAGAAAAAAATTGTAAATTATAGCTAATACACAAAAAGCAAGTAAAAAACAGCGAAAAAAATTACATCCATAAATAAAAAAATCAGAATTGAAAAAAATGAAACATCTAAAAATTGGAAAAATGTAAAATAATGAAATATAACATAAGACTCTTACAGGTTTCAGACTGTTTAAGCAGGCTTTTTCCAGAATTAAAGGCATAACTATCCTCTTCAGCTTATGTTGCATAAGACGGTTATGAAACCAAACAAACG
This sequence comes from Nephila pilipes, assembly GCA_019974015.1. Taxonomy (NCBI): domain Eukaryota; kingdom Metazoa; phylum Arthropoda; class Arachnida; order Araneae; family Nephilidae; genus Nephila; species Nephila pilipes. The sequence goes on along the minus strand of BMAW01018528.1, from coordinate 54,909 downwards.
ATTGAACAACAAACATCAAAAGTAAAGAAAATAACGCTTAATAAAAATACGCTAGTAATTCTAGAAATATGTAAATGATATGCAGCATAAATGCAAAACAAAATTATATAAAAGGACTATTTAATCGATATAATTATACTCATAAAAAAATGGAAATAAACGTTAGTAAATTATTACTAGAGCTCACATTGTTATATGTCTTTTATTTGCTGAACTTTTTATTGTTAAATATAATAAGGTTTTTTTTTAAAAAAAAAAAACTAAATAAACTATGTATACAAATTTTTTTCATTGGAATAGTTCCATTATTATTGACTTTTATACAACACAGATCTTATTCTTAATAACTTTAATTAGATGTTCAATATCTATTGAATTGAAAAGATCTTCAAAATCAGAATTGTATATCTAGGAAATACCCTGATTTTTAACATAATTAAAGATATCTGTATCTTTAATAATTGCCAGTTTATTAAAATTATCAATATATCAATAATATGTACTTATAAGTCGATGAGAATTTTTTTGTAAAGTCTTACCAACATTAGTGATATAAGTGTTTGAGCCATTAATGAGTGTTCGAAATTTTATCAGAGTCTTATGGAGTTTTGGCATGAAAAAAATATGATGTAATTTTACATTATTTTTTTAAAATCTATTTTCTTGTGCAGAACAGTATTTGTGTTAGAAATTTCTCTATCACAATTGCTATCTTCATTAAAGGAATTATTATTATCATCTAGATGTTTATATAATAAATTAGTATAGAATTTCTTACAAATAATAGCATAATTATATGATACTTTGTCTACATAATCTATAACAAATATATCGTGGAGATTATTAATAGAATTTTTTGAACCTTTGAAATTGATTATGTCATTATTATTTATATCTAATTTTCTTAAAAACTTATTCTTTAAAATGTTTATTTATATAATATTTATATTCACTAAATACTTCTGTTAGATGACCATGTTTAATAGCAAATTTAGTGATAAAATTATCTATATATTCAATTATTTATTTCTTAACAAAATAACACTTGTTAAAAATGTTATTTAAGAATATTATGAAATACAAAAGGAACCATGTACATAATCTAATCATTAATTACTTGAACATGGAAAAAATAAAAATAATATTTAAAAAACTTAACACACTGTGAACTCAACTCGTTTTTCTGTATATCTTGAGAAATTAATTTCATTACAGTATTATCATTCATTTTAATGTAATTCTTTAAAACGCTTCAGCTGTTATTTTACTACCTTAAAAATTTGAATAAAAATGCGCTTATTATTGCAAAGAATTTATCAATACAATTCAGAATTTTTCAAAAATGAATGTTTGTCAATAAATTGTTTATTAATACAAAAAAAAAAAAAAAAAATATGATTTCAATGAAAAAAAAATTACTTTACTGAACGATCCTACCTCAACACTTTTTTTCTCTTCAAAATTCTGATTTCACTCCATTTTATATTTATATTTCCAAAATTAGTTGATGGGCTTTCGAGTAGATGGCGCTACAAGTATCACTTTCGAAATCCTCCTGTAAGAAGAGTTTTCCATCAGGACAATTCAGAGCAAGATAATGTTCTTCAGTCTTTCGCAATTATTGATGAACCTAAGTTAATGCTGCTACTGATAACTGTTTATAAAATGGTGCAACAAAGAAGTTAAGCACAATTAAATTAACCATACATGTAAATAAGAAATTAAGCTGTTGTTCTTTCATATAGAAACATGTAAAAAGGATAATATGTTAAAACGAAAAGAAAGTCTAACAGAAAAAAAAAAAAATGGTGCAATAAGAAATGTTGAAATAAAATATTTTTATAAAATAGGGACTGAAACACATTTTTCATGCAATCATTTTTAAAAGTAAACTTATTTTTTTCATTTTTAATAATATTAATCAAACTTTAATAAGCTAAAATATTAACATATGATTGAACAGACAAAGAAAACATTAAAAAGAAAAGAAATAACATAGTAATTTGTAAAATACCATTGACTTTTTTTTTTTTATGAAAGATTAACCTATTACTAAACTAGAATAATGTTTTTATATTTTCTTTTGCAAGTTTTGTATAATGTATATTTCCTTGAAACAATTATATTCTATTAAGTTTATTTTTATTTCATAACTACATGTAGTCTTAAATTGCATTTGAAATTCAAAAATTTTAAACAAGATAATTCTAGATTGGTAAATTATTAAAAAAAAACTGGTGTGAAATAAATTGATTAAATTTTTTAAAAAAAGTATTTTTTCACTCTGACATTTAAAAAAAATACAATTCTTACAAGTTTATTCTATAATTTTAATAATTTTTCCTTTTTAATGAAGGGAAATGCTTAAAATTGCTTGTATAGGTTTATTTACCGAGAAACAATGATCTTGCTTAGAAAGATATATGAGTTGAGAGTTGTGTATAAAATGTGTTCTTCACACACACATGCATTCACCAGATGTCCCATTATATTTGAATCCTTAAATGCTTATTAAAATTAATCAAATAATTCCTTTTTCATAATTCTAACATGAGCGATTTCGAAATGCGAATTATTACTAAAAAAGATACACTTATTACTATCACATTTTGTCGGATCTTTAAAGATTAACCTTTTGAAAACTTTTAACCAGAATAAATTTTCAGATTTCAAGTAATTTCTTACTAATTTTTCAGATAAATTTAAGGTGATATAATTTTAATTCATTAAATAATAATTTTTTAATTTTATTTGATACTCACTTTCTGTATCATAATTTTTTTATTTTTTTTTAAATTTCGAAACAATTTTTAAGCTTATGAGTTACGTTTCATTCCAATTATTTTCTAAAATAATAATATAGTTTTCTAAAACATGTTTTATGAACTCAAACCATCCCACTCAGCAAATTACAAATAAGCAAAATAATAAAATTTAGTAAGATACAGAAGTCGAAAGAAAAAGGACAAAAATTCCTAAAACTTCGAATAGAAGAATAAAAAAGTAATACTAAAATAAAAATATCTAAATGGTTTTCATTTTATAACTTACATAAAATGAATTTTCACATAAACTCCAATCCATTTATAATTAGCATCGTCCGATGTTATTAAATAACACATCAAAAATACTCGACCGATTCCAGTAAAACGATATACAAAAATGACATCTCTATTTCTCTCTCTTTTTGTTAAAATTTGTGAAAAATGACATTATAATACTAAAAAAGGCGGAAAATCGCAAGAATTATAAAAATTCTTTTGAAAAAATATTTATTTCAATTTAGTAATTTGTTTTCATTTACGATTCAACGACAAAAAAATTTGGTTCTTTCTCTCCCCCCCAAAAAAAAAAATAAATCTGCGTATGTCATCGATAGAAAAATTATTACAGAAAGCAATATTATTTCAAAAATAAGAATACTCTCAATGATTTTCTTCCCAACGGTTTTATGTGATTTATAACACATCAATCAATAACTCCCGAGACTAACCCAGAGATGGCACTCGTAGTAAACCAGTAACCAGGTCTTTCTAAAGTACTAACCTTTGCTTGAAACGTGTCAAAATTTTAAGTCGATCGGACCAGAAACAGCTGAGTTATCGAGGTTGGAGTAAAGTCGTTTTGTAGTTTGTTTAAAAAATGGAAAAAAACGAGTTTCGGGTTCTGATAAAACATTGTCTTTTAATGGGTAAAAACACCGTGCAAGCGAAACAATGGATTGAAAAATGTTACCCGGACTCTTGTCCATCAAAAGCAACGATTTGTCGGTGGTTTGCCGAGTTTAAACGTGGTCGTACCGACACAAATGACGCGGAACGCTCGGGTAGACCCGTGGAAGCCGTTACACCGGAAAATGTGAGTGAAGTGACAAAAATTATAATGAAAGATCGTAAAGTGAAGCTCCGTGAGATTGCTGAGATAACACAGATATCATATGGAAGTGTATTTACTGAAAAAGGTTTTTTGAAGTGAAGTGAAAAAGGTTTTTTCCAAGTGGGTGCCGCGATTGCTTTCGATGGAACAAAAACAGCAACGAGTCGATGATTCAGAAAGCTGTTTATCTCTATTTACTCGCAACAAAAAAGATTTCTTGCGAAAAAAAAAAGATTTGGAAAAGCGTTGGAACGATTGTATCACCCTAAAAGGTGATTAACAAAAGGTGTTATGTTGATGAATAAAAAAAAATTTTGCAAAAAAAATGTTGTTTTCAATGTTAGTCTCGGGAGTTATTGATTGATGTGTTAGCTACACCTCATCTACTTAAAAAAAAGTAAATAAAGTTTATTTATTTGAACAATGATATATATACTAGTATATCCAATTAAAGAAGTTTTGAATTTTGTCAGTATTTTTAGCCGTTGTTCGGAAGTAATTCCCTTTGCGGCTCTTAATAATTTTCGAGGCTCACCAAAGGAGCTTCCACGGTTCAAAATAAATGCTGGAACAGACAAGGGTTCCTAACAAACTTATCGTACTCTTGAATGAGAAAAAATAAACTCATTTCAGTAAGACCTCGTTTAGTTAGATTAACTGATATGAGATTCAGACAGGATTTTAAAAGTCGAGGCTAATCGGAAAATGGGGAGAAAATGAAATAAATGAAACATACGGAAAATCATCTTTATATTGAACAAAATCGAGTATAATTCCTATTCACAGAAAATAAAGACTTCTACTTAGTGAACATTAGATTTAGTTTAGTTCAGTTTTTATTAACGTCGCACAAGAATCAACACGAAGGCTATTGGTGACGGACCTCATAATTTTGGACCACGGTCAAGTGACGAGGACGACACTTGAGCTGGCACAACCTCTCCTAACATCCACGCCACACCAATAGTGAACATTAGAAGTGTAGTTAAAGTCGTTTAATTGTATTTTTAATTCAGATAATGTATAAAGTATGCCATTTGTCCCCGATAACAAGAGGTGTAACTAAGGTTTTGTTGAGTTTGAAGTTCATTAAAAACTACAAAATAGTTTTTAGTGTGAAAGAGATTTACCATTTCGGTATGACACAAAACATGTGTGAGGTTGGGTTATTTGCAGCTTTCTCTTCGCTAATCTTGGGAACATTTTGTAATTTGACTTGCATAAAATTAAAACTCCTTTCCAACGAAATAAAACGTAATTAGGTAAATTAGAGGAAGATAGCAAGCGCAGTAAATTGAATTAGAGATAGTGATATATAAGCAAAATATGATTGAAAGGATAGAGAATGGAAACAGATGGTAAAGCCTGGCTGATAGATGTTTGTGAATTGGAGTGAATTATTGCAATTAATCATTTGTAGTTCAACTGACTAAAAGTGATTGCTGGTTGAAGTAATGCGAATCGAATAAGCAGTATTTAAGTGTCTTCCTCGTTGCGAGAGAATTGGTAAGCTAAAACCTTATTGTTTAATTGTAAGCTATAATTAAAGTGTGTTACGGCGGATTCGATAGAGAGCGACCTAACATATTCTGAAAAGGTAATTAATAAAATTCGTTGTCCTTTTTCTAACGCCTATTGAATTGGATTTTGAACTTAATGACTATTTAATGAAATTTTAAGATGTCCGGGAAGTAAAATAATGATGTGGCCGTTCGCATGCATTAATTTATGAAATCAACTGTAACCTCGTAGTTCATTTATAGTACTTATATTAGATCATATACTAAAAAAAAAAAAAAAAAAAAAAAAAAAAAAAAAAAAAAAAAAAAAA
>BMAW01018528.1:15927-49102 GCA_019974015.1 Nephila pilipes | reverse complement strand
AAAAAAAAAAAAAAAAAAAAAAAAAAAAAAAAAAACGACGCACCAAGTAGGAGTTGTCCGATGGAGACGAAAATTGGCGGATGGGAAAATTATGCACAGAATAGAAAATGATTAAAATTTCAAGAAAATTGAATGATTTATTTCAGAGTTACAAAGTAACAAGCTCAATAAGGTGCTTACCTCTTGTCTGGATGCAAGCTGCTACACATGGCATAGAGTGATAAAGCTTCCCTGATGGTCTCCTGTAGTATTTCTTGCCCAAATTGCTCCAATTGTCGGTCATCAATATTCCCTGGTAGTTGAAGTCGTCTTCCCATTATATCCCAGACATTCTCGATTGGAAAGAGATCTGGCTGTCCAAAGAAGTGTTTGACAAGTTGTAAGACAGTTCATAGTAACACGTGCTGTCTGTGGTCTTTCATTATCTTGCTGAAAAATAAGGCCAAGGTACTACAAAAGGAATGGTAACAAAACAGGTCTCAGAACGTCGTCGATGTACCGCTATGCTGTAAGTGGGCCTCTAATGACGACCAAAAGGGTCCGGCTATCAAGGGAAATGACACCCTAGACCATAACTCCTGGTTGAAGGTCTGTGTGGGAATGCAGGATTGGCACGCTGCCCTGGGCGTCTCCAGACAAGTCTTCGATGATCGTCAGGACACAGTTGGAAGCGGGATTCGTTGCTAAAGTCTATACGTCCTCAGTCAGCATCATTCCAACCGGATCGAGCCAAGCACCTCTGTAATCTGGCTCGACAGTGGGCAGGCGTGAGTGGCAGGTGGTGCAGCGGTCGGTACGAGCGTAGATTTTGCTCTATCAGCCGTCTTTGAATGGTCATGGTGGACACTCATGTGCGGGTTGCCTGCCTGATGGTTGATAACGATGAATCCGGCGCTGTGATAGCTGATCTGACAATCACTTTGTCCTCCCGATCTGATGTGGCCCTAGGTCAACTGTTACCATCATGACGCTGAAATCTGCCACTGTCCACCCATTCTTGCCGACAACTTGGAATCGCCGACATCTTTGCTTCAACCCAAATGACGAGTGATTCTCCGATTTTCCCTACCCGCCTCTTTCAATCCAATGATACGACCTCTTTCAAACTCTGACAATTTCTCGTAATGAGTTCGAATCCTGCGGAGAGGCATTTTTTCAGTCGTTGAAAGGTATCCTAAATCGCAATGCAACAGAAAATTTGACCATCAGATTGAGAATCACTTTTTAACATATATACAGCTGCTGAGTGCGCAGTTCCGATGCGCTGTAGCTCCCTCTATACATTCATTGAACATCAAATTTTAATCATTAGCATGTTCGGTCGAAATATTTTTGCGTACGAAATTTCATTACAATCGGGCAACTCCTTCTTGGTGCGTCGTTTTTTTTTTTTTTTTTGGTTACAGAATGTAAAATAAATATAACCAAAAGTTCTATGCAAAGTTTTGAAAATAACAGATTTATCCACCAAGGTGTGCTTTTATTTGATAATTATTATTAAATTACTAAATTAAATATAAGTATTAAAGTAAACGATGAAATATCGAGAAATGGACAAATAGTAAACTGTTCCGATATTAAAATTAAAGCAAACGACAAAAAAAAAAAAAAAAATTAAATTGAATATAATTAAGATCAATGTAATTATAAAATTGAAGCAAAGGATAAAAAATTTAAAAGTGATCTGGTACGCCAAAATTGGTCCTCTTAAAACAATAGCTCCTTAGAAGGCTAATAATAAAGTGTAAGTTCATTAAATTTTTTATTTGTTAATACAGTTTACTTATAAAATTAAATGTCATTTTCTGAATCGGAAATAAATTTAACAACCTCAGTCAGACTGTATTATTTCTTCTATCATTTCTTTGTACTTTGTTAAATTTTTTGTTAAATTTCTACAGTAGATTCTGCAAAACGTTTATGGAAATAACTAGTTCATACTATTCATTCTGTCAAAAAGTATTTGCTCTTTCGGACGAAGTGAATTTTTTTTTCGTGATTGTTGTAGCACCTGGGCCAACTATTCAATATTTGAATTTAATATGGAAATATTAGACTCGAGAATTTGTCAAATTCTGAATTTATTTCTTATAATGTTAATGCAGCTGACTATCAAGTTAGAATTTTTTTTCTATAATTTTCAAAATTATTACATCTTTTATAAACCCTTAATTTCAAAAAGTCTCATTAAATGCTTTTTACGTTCACTATATTCTTTGAAGAAAATAATCTTGTTTAATAATAAATTCTAGAAAAATTTTAAAAGTTTTTTTTTCTCTTCTTAGCAACAGTTTCTGAGTGTATTTGACTACTGCGAACCCATTCTTTTTTTAATTATTATTTACAACAAGACACTATCTATAATCTTACTTTATTTTACTCTCACTGATTTGTGATATTTTTCAATGCATGTTTAAACAGTAAATTTTTCCAGCAATTTTTTTTGAATTTACAGTGAGTGTTGCCACGTGTTTTACCTGTATTTATAATGTGATTTACATATGCATAAGCTAGTTGTGTTTATACACAAGTTAAATTAATGCAATTAATATATTCTGCATAAATTGGAACAAAATTTAACCCTTGTTTCCTTTTTTTTTTGCGAGTAAACTTGTGGAATTTTATATTATTTAGTTGAATATGCTTTTTTTGTTTAAGTAAATAAATTAACAGAATTTATATATTCTGAATAAATTAGTTTGATTTGCTTAGTAAGAAAAAAAAACCTTAAATAATGACATAATTACATTGATTAACAGTGAGTTTATTGAAAAATTACTTATAATATTGCTGATTTTGAATATAAAGTTTGAATTCCTACAACAGTTTTTTATAACAAAACTTTATACCAATAAGAAACAAATTTAAATCATTTTCTTACTCTATGAGTCTGATTACATTTTTTGAAACTAACAAGCTTGTACTCAATATTTTTCCAAAATTTCTTTCTATATATTTTATGATGTACAGAAAAATTGATTTAAACTTTGAACAATAATGGTAAATAATACTTTCACAAAAATGCTAAATATTTTATAAAACTCTCATACATATTCAATGTTCGGTAACGGGATCATTATTTTTACAACTGCTTTTAACACAAAGTTTTAGAATTCGTTGTTTGCTTTACCGTCTTACGTGAACATAATTTCAACAATATTCAACATTTAAAAAACTCTGCAATAAATATACTATATTCTAAGAGATTTCTTAAAACTTGAGTATCAGCGCTGCAACAATTTAAGAACAAGTAATATAAAAAAAAATTTAGTCAATTCCTACTTAGGTCAACAAAGAAAAATTTTATTTTAGTTACTTTTTGTTAAATTATTAGGTGGTATTTTGCCAATTGAGGCTACCCTGGTCCATTTCGTGGACTTAACGTTCAGCCAAAAAAAAAAAAAAAAAAAACCGCTAAGTTTGGAAATTTTTTTTAAATCGCGCCAAGTGGTTGGACCAAACTGCATTTTCACCTATTAAATTAAGAAATGCATTTGAATTTGAGTGGATGAATAAAGAGTATTTCATTAACGATTGAAAATTTGAACAAGATATATATAGAGTGTGAACTAATAGTAGGAATTTAAGAATTGCAAGAAAGAAAAGAAATTTCAAATAACTGTTTATCTATATGACTTATCAACTACACATAATATATATCAACTACACATTAAATTTTACATATATTCTCCCTTTTAACACATTGCAACCATTGCCCATTGTTTTCGATATGACAAATCTACATTAAATTTTATGTATATTATCCTTTTTTCCCTTTTTAACACATTGCAACCTACAGGTTAACTTGCAGCTCTTCCAAACCTAACTACCAAACCTTAAGCACCCACCATCATTTTAGCATTTTGATACCATTCCAATGCCAAAGAAATCGATAGCCTCCTCTAAACAGTCTAATCATCTGGTTCTAGGGTAAAAGAAGATGTATATTTCCCGGCCACGAGTCGTAATCACCTTACAGGCGATAAGTCATCCATAAAAGCGACCTCACACAAAACCAAACGTGCCAATCCCGAGATTTTAGGGCGAGGAAAACAATGCAAAAGATGGCCATCACGACTCTTTTTAAATCATCGTGGTAATGCGGCCCGGATCCTTAAAATTTACGCCACCTCCCTTAAATGTGCTAATATATAATTGAAAACAATAAAAGAGACCCGGTCTTTATTTGGAAGAGGGTCTTTTACCAGAGGACGAATGTCTTACGAGTGCTATAAATACGAAAGGCTGAAGGCCGTTCGGATCGGAAATGGGACGACATTAAAACAACGTTTTAACGACGGTGGGTGGGAGGGATCAAGAAAGAAAAGGGGGGCCGTTACGAATGTAAAGAAGCATTGGGAAATATTTCGCGTCGTAAAGAGACAATGTTAATGGAAAACGCAAAGAGAGAGGGATGTCTTTTATGGATGGTTTTTAAAAGGAAAGGGACGGGTGCTACACTCCAGGGTTTAGTTCCAGATCGATTCTGATCTCTTCCAGAGCTTTTGGGGGAATCAACATCATGTTCTGGTCTGGGGATTATGATGATTTTGATTCCTGGGTTACACATATCCTTGTGACCAGTTTAAGGGAAATCTATTACGTTGGCTTGGTTGAGCAGATTATGATGTTCAGAAAGACATCTTTAAGACGGAACTTGGATCTTTAGATATTCCTTGTTAAAGCCGATCGAGGCATATACATATTTTAAATTTGTGACGTTGGGCTATTTGCGGTTTTCTCTTCACTAACCTTGGGGACTTTTAATTAAGATTGATTGCTATCAATAACAATTTCTTCACAACCCAAATGAAACACGAGTTGTAAAATTAGAGGCAGGTAGAAATAAAGTGAAGTGAGGTACATAGGAAAGTATATAAGCAAAGCAAGAGTCGCACGTGAGAGGTCGAGTGACTCTAGCGTTGAGCAGTTGTCCTATAGTCGTAGACGAGATCAAGAATTGCTACAAGTTATCGACGTTTTGGTAAGAAGCTATTAATTTGATATTAGTCAGACAGGAAAATATATCTTGGGCGTTACTTTGGAGAGTCGGTGTTCATTTGTCGATATAGTTCTAAACTGTGGAATAAATACAGTGTGTGAGATCTGTCTAACGTCTTCTTGCCTGACTTATTGACTCTTCAGTGTTAGTATATTTAGTTTAGTTATGGCACAAGAGGCGAATAGGAATGTTAAGTCGTCACAAATTTAAGAAGCGATATGCAAATTTTTATAATAATATTTATTTATTTCATCGTCGTATTTTGAAAATTTATTGATTTACTAAAATCTAACAATTATGGATACACGAACAAAAAAAATTGAGCGGGAAGTGGGTGAGGCTTACAAATATTTGTGCGAAGGGAACAAAGTTTTAAGTAACATTTCTTATCATCCTTAACAAATGACGTATGCTGATACATTGGCTAAATGGAAAATACAATGAAGCAACTTTAAGCGGACTTACTCGCGGCCGGCGGTTTCGTTGAGTCGTGGGTTCGAGTCTTGATGCCACTAAAGATCCACCATGTAGCCGAGGCTGATGCACGTTAAATATGTCGAGGTCCAAAATCCTCCAGATGGCGTGGTGAGGAAGTTAAGCTCAGGTGTCGACTCGGTCACTTGAGCGAGGTTCAAAATTACGAGGTCCGTCGTCAATAACCCCCGTATTGCTTCTAGTGCGACGTTAACTAAACCAAACCAAACCTAAGCGGACTTATATTGTTCACAAAGTAGACGTCTTTATCTTCTGTGAATATGATTTATACTTAATTTGTTCATTATAAAGATGATTTTCTGTAAGTATGCTTCATTTATTTATTTTTTCACTTTTTCTCATTTTCTGGTTAAGCCAGATTCTGAAACAACTCTGGTCCTAATTAATCGGACTTAACACCTCTCCCTCTCTCTCCCTCTCTATTCAAGGACGATATTTTTACAGTGAGAAAAAAAATGACTTAATTTTTTATAACGATTTATTCACATTTTATATTTATTGGAGTTCAAACTGCAAAAGTAGGGGGTGTGGTACAATAAAATACACACACACGCAACACCCATAACGTCTACATTTGTTGCCACTGAGGTTAATAGTTATTTATAAATAAAATGCTTTAATAAATTCGGGAAATACCAATTTTCCCATTTCTCTCAAATGTAATGAATCCGTCCTGATATCTCGGAGGAATTTTTAATTCCTTTTCTTAAGGAAAATGACCTGTATGGTCAAATTTGACGTCATTCTTGTCCGACGTACATATTCCTAACTGTATACAGTAAATATCGTTATCAGTGAAACCAAACCATAATATTTGCATTTTTCTTGTCCAGAGATTCTCTAGTGAATAATTAACTAATTTTTTTTCTCTTTTTATTATATAAATGACAGTAATAATGATTATAAAAAAACTAAATGTCTACATATATTGCCAAGGGTGTCAAGAGGTTAACCAAATTTGATTACACTTTAGTAAGGAGTTAAGTTACTTAACCCAAAAGTTAAGCGAGTCCCATTGTGTCCTGATTAGCTTACGCTTTGAAATGCAGACAGTTGTTTAGTATGTCTGAAATTATGTACAGTTAATAAAAATGTATTTTAGGTGGTATTTTTTAAAGTGACAACTTTAACGACCTCGAAGTGTTTGCATAAATTAAACTTTCTTTTCACTGTATCATCGCATCTTTGTAGCTCGTTTTCACATATTCTTTGTAACGAGATAGTTCCTTAATATAAATTTGAGACAAAATAGTGAATGACAGAAATGTAACTCTGATAGATACTTCTAAAAATTGATCGATTGCTTATTAACGATGTACTGAGAAGCAGCACGAGGGCTATTAGTCACGGACCTTATAATTTTGAGCCTCAGTCGAGTGACGATGACAACACCTGAGCTGGCACCTCCTTCTCCAAACTTCCACATCTTGCCAACGGGATAACTTGAGAACTTAACCAGATTTAACGTGAATCTGTTCCTGCTACACAGTGGGTCTTTAGTGACGTACATTAGGGTTAAAATCTTTTAAAATTGATTTGTAAAAGGTTCAATTTAATTTGAAAAAGCAAACAAGTTGCGGGAGTTTCTTCCTTCACTGAACCGGACAAACTTAAATGAGATGTAACAATGATTATGAACCACAGGACAATCAAAATGTGATGAACTGTGCATGGAATAGGACTGGAAGGCCATCCGGACGCACTCTCGCCAAACAAAAGATGTTTGTGAGTAAATTATGTCCAATACGATAGCGAATCAACTTGACATCCGCTCCTCGTACTGAAACACAAGGTCGAGTTCTGATTGTGGGCATCAGCTAAGGCAGTATGTTGTGCGTCTATAGACTAAGTTTCCTGCCATTTTAATGATTTTTAGAATGAAACTTTTAATATCTTGTAGAAGTACTGCTAATTGCTGAGGATAAGTAGCAAAACGTGCAACACCGTTAGTGAATTAATTGCCCAAAATACACGCGTTTCCTCGGTTGTTGGTTTGCGTAAGTTGCGTTATATAACAGAGGATACCTAAAGAGTACTATTTACACTAATTTTTTGTAGGTAATCCCCAAATATTCAAAGATATTTAATATCGATAAAGTGCTTGTCCCATTTTTTTAGTGCTATTCGCACGTTAGCTAACGTAGTTCAATAATCTCGGACACAATGCTCTAGTCGAAAGTTTAGTAAACCTCTGACGTCCCTTCTCTTTGAAAATTTGTGTGGAATGAAATTGACTTAGCTTTTTCCAAATCAATTTGACACAATTGCTGAATTAATTAACTCAGCTATTGATCACTGAGCACCCCAACCGGGACAGGCACCTAAAAATTGTTGTAACTGATATGGGTATATTTTGGTTCCCAGGAGATAGGACTCAAAAAATAAAAGTTCACGGGAAACAGAAATTTTGCTTGACCTTTCACACGAATCCAGTTGTCTTTAAGGAGAATCTTGTCTTTCGAACACTAACGAACTTGTTAAGTGGGGTCTCGCAGCATATCCAACAAAATTATGCATAGTTACCTCTCTTGTACAGTTGCCTTATGACTGTTGAACACAGAATCGTCCGTAAAATTATGGATCGAATACACGATTCCATTAAAACGGGATTGACCACAACTCATCCAGTTTTATTTTAATGAATACTATTATATTTTACTCAGATAAGTGGAATTTTTAAAAAGAGAGATTTGAACGAGAAGACCCTGAAACTTGGGATTTAAGACTTCAAGGTCTCAGAGTCTGCTTCCTCAGAAATATCGTGGTCACGGTAGCCTAGTGCTCATGGTCGCAGACTCGCGTTGTTTTCGTGAAGTCATGGGTTCGAGCCCTGGTGCCACTAAAAACCCAGTGTATAGTGGGGCTGATATGCGTGGCATCTATCGATGTCACAAACTCTCACTATCACTCTCTCACTTTATTCAAGACCTGTCGATCAATGAGTGACTGTAAGACAATAAGGGCTTATCCTCCTCATACCCAAGGCCAACTTTGAACTATAAATTTTAAAATCATTTGTATCAATTGGTTCTAAATACATGAAAAAAGTATTGAAAAAATGTTTAAAAAAATTATTTAATTTTTATTTTTGAGAAATTAAGTGTCTTCTGGACATCGTGACAAAGTGAAACCTTCGTGTTAATTAAAAATCTTTCATTAAATTTAATTTAATGAGTAATTCTTGTATAATGTAAAATTTGATGCACAAAATATTCCTGCTCAAACTGTTTGTTGAATGATCCTTACTTTCTAAAATTTATCATTCATTTTTTTCTCCCTCTTCATCTTATACTATTAAATAATTTTTCAACTTTAAGTTGTTTCTTATTGAAAACTCACGATTTTCAACAAATGTTACCCGCGAGTAGGGAATTCTAGTTTTTTTCTGCCAATATATTCGAATTCTGGGAAATTTTAAGTTTGACATAATTACAGTGATCACTTAGAGCTGTTTCATTTCATTTTCTGACAGATACAGACCTTTTCCTGTATCCTTTAAATATATATATATTTGGTAAATTCAGTTAGCAATGAAAGAATATCATTCGGAGCTGAAATATGTACAATTGTGAATACAATTATTTTTCTAATACATACTCACAAATTCTAGATACAGCCTAATACTTGAAGAAAAGTTATGAGAAATTAGAACTACAAAATTCAAACTTTATAAGATTTTGGAACTATAATAATGTTTAGTGTATAAGGAACGTTAAGTTTATATGTTCTCTGTTAAATTTAAAAGTTGTAAATACAGTGAATTTTATATAAGATGTACTTAAAAGCAGGTGCACTATTTATACAAAGATAAACACTCAGCTTTTGTTTATTAATAGATCATATATAATTATTTATGCATATAAAAGCAATTTTCTATGCATGAGCAGACACCAATAAGTATACATATTTCTCAATGCTAAAATTTTCGTTATTAATAACTCATACATATACAGTTATAATAATTAATAATTAATAACTGCTCATACACAGATATTGATTATTAATAGATCATACATAATTAATTTTGCATATGAATCCGATTTTCTTTGCATAAGTATACACATATTTCAATGTTAAAGTATGACTTCCATCACTTTTAATTAAAAAAAAAAAAGGAAATTATTTAAACTCGACATTAAATAAACTTATTTTTCCATTTCGAAGGCACCTCAGTTACCATAAAAAATTGAATAATAAAATTTTATCCCACACAAGTTACCCTCAAGGGCTTACCTTTTGTAGGTGAGAGCGGGGATCAGGAACACTGAGGTACTCTAGTGAATTTTTCTTTTCCAAGGAGTTCACTATTTTCGACGCGTCCCCAAGATACCCCAGCGATCCTTCTCTTTTTTCGATCCCCCTTCTTGTCAACTATTTTTAACTTTCTTTCCTCTTTTATCAAATGCCTAGATCATTATTATTCATTGTTTGGAGCAGAATGGCTACAACTGACCCTTTCCCTAATAAACTCTACAATCAATCACATTTATACAGGTTTAATAATTTTTTTTTAAAAAAAAACACTGTTATAATTCTGTACGAACTCATAAAATCAAATAAATCCATCTGCAAGTGAATAGAGAGGTGCAAAACTCCTAGGCCCTTTATTTAACCTTCATTTGACCTCTAAGATGACACAGACCATTAATTCCATGCAGCAGTCCATCTCATCTTAAGCAGTATTTAGCATTACCTTTCAGAAAACTGACCGTACAACAAATTGGCTTATCCAACCATCAAAGTTAATAAGACAGAAGAGTTAGTCCCTCAGAATCCTAGATTCCTCGAGGAGGCACCCCAACAATAAGTCCGTGCTCAGATCCCCAATTACGACTGCGGGCCCCGATCTCTTAATATCATTGTCGGACCCATTTAGTTCCTAATCATGCGAAACGACTTCAGTGAAAACGACGACTTCATTTAAATTTGTGAGTCATCCCAATCCAACCACTTTCCACTTTTATAGTATTCTGCGTTAGAGCAACAGTTCCGTGGGGTTTAGTCAGCGGGCGATAATTATTCGGGGGGGGGGGGGGGTCGGAGATTTACGTCCGCCACCCAAGACAGTTCTAATGACGAGAGACAACTTTTATTATCTGGAAGGAAACCGATTGCGATTGGATCGTTTATGCCTTTTATTCCTTTGGTAGCGCTTTTCTGTTTGTGGTCGAGGACAACCGAAAGGGGCGCGGCACAAATGACGTAGAGCGAGAAGACCATATGCTTCCAAAAAATTGAAAAAGAGTTTTTTTTTTGCGGGGGAGGGGAAGATAAGAGTCTGATTAATTAGTCCATTGCGCTTTCTCTATGACAATTTATATAAGAAGGGAATATTATACACTCATTCAATTAAATTTTATACGTACGATAAATTTTTATCATTAAATTTGTTAACTGTAAATATAAATTGATATGTTTTGAATCTATAATCAGTATTTTAATTAATAATTTAAGCCTCCTTTCTACTGGTCATCTTGATTTCGTGAACTTAACGTTAATCTTATAGAATTTCTTTTGCCATCTTCAAATCTTTACTACTTTATATATTTATTTTATTGCAACTAAGTGCATCCGAAAGAGCAAAAAATAATGGTTTCTGGGGAATAACAATTTCCTTTCAATTTTTAAAAATATTTTTACCACTATTTTAATGATTCGTATGTGGATTTTTCGATCTTTAAAAAAATATTTTCAAACATTTTGAAAAATCGGGAGAAAATGTAATTCCGCAGAAATTGTCATTTTTTGTAGACGGTAGTTTTAGATAGATGATTTCTAATAAGTGGTATTCATTAAGCTAAAAAAAAATTGCAATTATTATTGTCTCTTGTTAGTTTTTTAGAGCAAAATAGAAATAAAGTATCCAATTAAAAGGCAGCAAAAATTAATTGGAAGTATTTTAAGTGAATTGAACTCATTCTTTCTCCCTGGTCCACAGACAAGATTTATTATAATTCTTACTTAAAAGTGTGAGGATAGATAGCTAAAAAAATTAGAGCTTTAATTTAATTATTTTGCTACTTATTTAGAAAAATTTAGTTAAAAAAGGACATTCATAAACTTGAAAATATAAGGCAATTTTTTTTCTTTCTTTATTAAATATCATAAGAAGTTCGCGTTTGAAGTTTATAGTAAATTCCCAATATTTTTTCTAATGAAAAATATCATTCTAAGAAGTTATATATACCAGTTTAAGCGTGATGTATTACAAGATGTGGAATGGTTGGTTTTTATTTTATATTCGACATCAAACTTATATCCATAACACATTTTTTTTGAATGAACCTTTTAACCACCCTTTAGACTGAGTTAAAGATTGCATTGATATGAATTGGATGACTGGTAATTTAACCCACATTTAGGAAATTCGTCTTATAGCGCTGAATCTACTTGATCTTTAATAATATAACAAGGCTTATTTCCATAAAGAGGGGATCCTATATATATATATATATAATTTTCTTTTTTTCACTCACAGAACCAAATCTGGGCTAATTAATATACAGAGACGTCTCTTTTTGCCTAGTTGCTAGAGGCGCAGCAAAAAGCGACCGATCAGCATTTTTTCGGATCCAGTGGACCAGGGTTTGATACGACACTGGCCCTCTAAGATCAGATCAACTACACACTCCTTCTCCACGGGATCGAATAACATTACCTGCCGAAAATACCTAATAATATTTCCTCTAACATGATTTTGGGGACGCGGATTTTCGATTAACGTTGTTTTCGTCGAGTCGTGGGTTCGAGCCTTGATGTCACTAAAGTCTCACCGTGTAGCGAGTCTGATGCGCGTTAAATATGCCGAGGTTCAATGCCCTTTCGAGGGGATTGTGTAGATTTTAGGAGAGTGGGGTGCCAACTCAGGCATCTTTTTCGTCTCTTAACCGATATTCAAAATTACGAGGTCCATCGCTAATGCCCAAGAGTTGCTTCTAGGTGTGACGTTAATAAACAATCAACAATCACTTAGTCCAACATGATTTTTCTGTATTTTTTTTTAAAAAAATATCTCACATCATATATTTGAATTAAGAATCCAGATCACTGTTCATAATTTGGTAAGTAATTATAATACACGGATGGAAATCTTTTTGCATTAAACAGCCTTACTTTTAATTCTGCTTATATATATATAGCGATAATTTAAACGAGCGAAATTGTTTTTAAGTAAAAGACATCATAAATCAATGATTACGGATATGGTTCAAAAAGTAGCTGTGTTGGACGATATATGCCATTGCTAAGTCGAGTCAATGTTACTTAAGTATGCTGCCCTTAGTTATATGGCGTAAAAATAAATTTGACACTGATTCATCAGTTAGTTTGGAATTGGAAACAAGTGGCTGTCAAATCAAAATTTGATTGCTGCCGCATCGAGTTGTCGTCGTATTTTTGCATTGTCATCATCAATAGGATTTTCATTCCTTATTATACACAATCGAGCAACAACCAAAACAATGGGTTGTTTTTATAAAATCTGTTCCAAAGAAGGCGAATACGGAATCATCAGCTGAAAAAGTTGTGACGTATTTCCATCATTATTTAACTCAACAGGCATCTTAAAGTCTAATTAAAAAGTCAATTAGTACAAGACTCCAATCGAAGATACGTATGAGAAAAGCAACACAGTTTATTTGGAATATCCAAAAGATCCTTCTATCTCAAATCCCTCTTAACACAAATAATTCTAATAATAAAGTCTTATCTTACCAAATCATTCAATTCGATTCAAGCACTTCTCGATTGGAATTGGAAGGGAATTTTAGAGAGGAGAAGGGTCAGGGTGTAAGGAGTTTGTTGTTCGTCCACGAAGTAACGCCTTCGCATATTGAGTTTTGTAACTGTCTCTCATACGATACACATCGTACTGCGTGATAGTGCTAGTTAAACAAGCAATATCAACAAATAATCTATTCAGATGATTTATGATTGTAATTTATTTAGGTACCAAAAGTAGGTATTTTTTAGGTACCAAATTTTTAATCAAGAATCCCCCCCCCCCTTTAATGGTGTTCCGCTATTCGAATGCTAAAATCTGGTCACTTTAGCATAGACACGAAATCCGATAACGATTCGCTCAAAACTGAACCCTTTCGTGTGGAATGTTCCCTAAGAATAAGTGCCAATTCGGTTGCGACGCGTCCCCGTCGTTAAGGGCGGGCCACAAAGGAAATGGTGTTATCCCACGGCTTGTTGATTCCGCTAAGTCTGTTAAATTAAAGCCGCGTAATAAAACACAAAGCAAGCAGAAGGAGCGCAATTATACAAGTTTTTACGAGTGACCTAAATCGTTCTGTCTCCTTATCTGCGCGCTAAATTAAAAGGACTCCTCGCGACAGCAATAAATGCGATGGACTGCTCCGATGACACTTTCTAATTAACTGCATTCGGCATTCGGTTTTATTCGCGTGCTTAATGAAAATGGCTCTGCGGGAAGGGTGGAAGCATTCGGTACAAGATGAAATAATCGAATGGTTTCCTCTTTTTGTTTGTTTTGAAAAAAGGTTTAATGCGGTTAAATTTACAAAGGAAAATATTTTACTTGCTTTGTCTCTCACATTATTCTTGCTGAGAAGAATTTTATGTGTCAACGAAAAACGTTCTCTAATTTAAAATATTTAATCGTAATTCAGGACATTAGGTAAGCGAAGGAAAATAGAAGGATCTTTTCCAACAAATAGTTCTTTCTCCTAGCTTCCACCTAATTCCTTGGGAGGATTTTGAGGTCCAGGTGCACTTGACATGTTGTAGATCAAATAACTTTTTTGTGGTCATGGTCGTAAATTCGTAACCATATTCCTTTCCGTCGAGTCGTAGGTTCGAACCTAATGCCCCTTAAGCCCCCGTGTAGCGGGGATGATGAAAATTGAATTTGTCGAGGTTCCAAGTCCTCCCGTTGACATGGTGTTGAAGTTTTGAGAGGAAAGTCTCAACTAAAATGCCATCCTCGTGATTCGATTGAGGTTTAAAATTACAATGCCCGTTGCCAACAGCCCTCGTGTTGCTTTTCAGTGCGACGTTAATAAGAAACTCAATCTTTATGGTTCTGAGCTAAGTAGTCCGAAAGTTCTAAGTCTGGATTACAGGAAGGATGTTTCGAGTATTGTCCTGTATAGTTTTTTTTAATTTTTTTTATGATTTTCATCAGCTGGAAGGGATCTTGGACTGTGCTGGAGAAGGTAAACGCTGTGGATCGCAATGAAATGTGTTTTGGACTGATGTGCTGCTTCAATATTCTCTAAGTGGCAGCGGTAGCCTTGTGGGCAAGGTAGTGGATTCGCGGCCGGCGGTTTTCGAAGAGTCGAAGGTTCGAGCTCTAATGCCACTAAAGACACCTTGTAGCCGGGGCTGATGCACTCTAAATCGGTCGATGCTCAAAATACTCCCATTGGCGTGGTGTGGAATTTAGGAGAGGGAGGTGCCATCTCAGCTTTCGTCTTCGTCATTTGACCGAGGAGCAAAATTAGAAGGTCCGTTGCCAATAGCCATCATGTTGTTTCTAGAGCAACATTAATAATCCCAACCAATCAATATTCTCTTAAAGTTCATAGTAGTATCTTAAATTTGGTAGCGAGCTCATAGGCCTACATTTATTCCCCATTAAACCGAAGCGAGAACTTTGATCTCGAGCAAATTTGACGTACGTCAGCTCCAAATCAAGGCTTCAACCCACGGCTCAGTTGAAACAATGTTAGGGGTTTGCTGAAGTGACCACTTGGCTATCGGGAGCTTTAGCAAGGTTGCATTTTCATACCTAGTACCTTTATGATCAGATAACGGAATTAGAGAACTTAGCTTTGTGTTAAAATTCATCATATGGTTTTTTGGAAAAACAAAAGAGATTTGATTCTGCACTCAATGTGTTAAAAAAACGTAGAAAATTGGTAGAATTTGGATTAGTAAAGGCTCCCGTTTCCCGGCCATTTTGAATTCGTGGACGTAATGCTAATCCTATGAAATTTCAACTACCGCTCTCAAATCCTTATTATTTTATCGATTTGAATGCAAAAAAGTGCATCCGTAAGAGCAAGAAATAATGAAGTCTTTTTGCGGTATTACATTTTCTCTCCAACTTTTAAAATTATTTTTGTCCATATCTTAATGATTTACTTATGGATTTTCCTGTCCTTAAAAATATTCTTAATATTTTCAAAAATTGGGGAGTAATTCTGCAGAAACCTTCATTATTTTTAGTCTATTCGGACACACTTTTTTGCATTCAAACAATTAAAATAGACTAAATTTGAGTTAGAAAGTAGAAATTCATTAGAATTAACATTACGATCTCATGAAATCAAAATGGCCGTCAGACGGGAGCCTGTAGTTTGTGAACAGACATGAAGAACGGGCTTTGCAATTTTAAATTTAGTGACAGATGATACTAAAATTGGTACAGTAAATTCTTTTTAATCCAATTTAATGGTCTGGAACGTTCCATAACCCAGCAGGAATCGAACCGTAGGCTTTCGGATTTTTTCGTGTGAATTAGGGTGTTTGTCGTTCGTCAGGTCACAACACAACGTCACTCACAGTTTCTCTCAGTACAGGGTTTTTCAAAATGAATTATCCAATTTCAAATTGCTACGATTTCTTAAGCAAACACAGA
The DNA here is from genome assembly GCA_019974015.1 of Nephila pilipes. Classification (NCBI taxonomy): domain Eukaryota; kingdom Metazoa; phylum Arthropoda; class Arachnida; order Araneae; family Nephilidae; genus Nephila; species Nephila pilipes. The sequence goes on along the minus strand of BMAW01018528.1, from coordinate 32,996 downwards.
ATGATAAATAATACATGAATGCAAAGGGAAAACGTGGAAGTTTTTCTTACAAGTGCTCGATATAAATGCCTTTAGTTATACGTATAATGCCAGTTCAATATATAAATTACTACCGAACGCGTTGTTAAGTGTAAGTTGTACACAACAGCAGAAATCCGTTGTTTATGTTTACATAAATTCACTATTAATGTGGTGGCGCAAGCATTGCTTATTTTACAAACCCCCAAAGGAAGAAACCGCAAGAAGCCATATCAGGTGGCTTAAATGGCCAGCTGTGTAACATCGAGTCATTTGGTTTACTGCGACCGATTCGACTGGGAAGTAGCTTCATTAAATTTTCTAAAAAATCATAATCATATTTAACTCAATAGTCCAGGGTGGACCAAGGCTCTCTTTTGAAGATTCCGCCAAGATAGCATGCCTTTTATCTTAGTCTGCCAGTTCCTCTTCCCAATCACCTTAAAATCTGATTCCATAAGAATCAAGCCATCTTATTTTTGGATTTTTCTCACGCACTCTAACACAATATGAGAAGCCTAGTTCATTCGTTTCCCATTAATATATTTAGTGATATAAAGCTCATTTAAAATTATATAAATTTCAGAATTAAAACTTCTTCGCCAAATGCTATTTTCTTTGACACCATCGAGAATACTTCTGAGAACCTTTCTCTCAAAAACTGCAATTTTGTAATCCCCTTTTTAGTTAGAGGCCAATTTTCCACGAGCTATACATTTAGACCACCCTAATGAGAGTTTTATAAATAAAAAGCTCTGTTTTTCTGGAGAGAAAATGGAACCTCAGTAAAGTATGGACGCTTTTTTGGACAGTGAAATACGATTTTGGATCTCAAAAATGATGTCTTTTTCTGAATTAACCAGAGATCTAAGGTAATTAAAACATGATACAGTTTCAAACTCCTGAAGGCCAATTTTTAAGTGATTGAGCGTATTGCTTAAAGGCTTTTTCATTTCAGGCATATACATAATAGTTTTTGACGGCTTCTAAGAAAGCGTTCCTGAAATAACTTCACGAAGAACACATCGGGACCATTTATTGCTTACAACATAAGACTTCAACTATTTTACTTGTATTCATGTATTACTTATTATTCTGTGTAGTTTTTTTGTTTTGAAAACATAGAATTTTGAAATCGGAATCATTTTGAATAATCCCGTATTTATCGTAACAGTAAGTTCTCATTCCAGGACAGTATCTCATGTATTCTAGCGGGTTGCATAACACGTTTGCATAATATTACATTTGTACACTTATCGTGTATTGCACAAAAAATGTTCTCAATGCCCAACATATTTTTTTCCAAGTACTAATAAGACTAATAATCGGAAGTATGCTTTTGGAGCAGCATATCACAACTTGTTTTAGCTACCATTGTGCCACATTAATTTTTCTTTAATAGATTTGAGATTATTTTTTTTTTATCAAATAAAGAATATTGAATTAAATTGAAGTTCAATGCTTGAATTTACATTTGTGGTTGCTAAATGAGTGACGGAATAAGTACTTAGATATTGATATCATTAATACAGGTTCATAATGTGCTAAATACATTAGATACAAGTTTTAATCATTAAAATTTTTTTCTACATTGGAATCTTTGGAATTTCCATTAAAACTGTAGCGATATTCGATACTCCAGAAAAATCACTAATCCGGCACGACCATGGTGCTGGATTATACAGGGTTGCTGCAAATGAATGACCGGTTTTTAAAAATTTATAATTTCGAAACTACGCATATTTCAATAAGTTATACTCAAAATTAAAGAAAAAGTTTTTTTCCCATCATCAATTAATAGATGACAGCATATCCACAGAATGCTATGATTCCAAAAACCCAAAAATGACGACAATGATAGAAAAGAGTTTTTGCATTGCAGTTGCATTGTTGTTGATTCTCGTCAACGACAACGTCAGAAGTTAAAACGCCTTACTTAACTAGCCAGATGAGACGTCTTTTCAGCCTGGTTGGTAAGAGCACAGCAAAACACGACCAGTCAACTTTCCTTCCAGTCAACTTTCTTTCTAACTGTACCAAGGTTCGAAACAATGCTATCGTATCAAAAACAACAACTTTCTCTCGCCTTACACGGGGTAGAATAACATTCTTCGGTATCTTGGAGGAAACGTCTACGCCGAAGCGTATTGGATTAGTGTTTTTTTTTTTTCAGTTATTTCTGTAAAGTTTGGATTTTGAAATCACTACGGAAAGGAAGAGACAAGTCACAAGAACATTTTGTAAAGGTATCAACAATTTAAAGATGCTTGTGCAGAAAGAAAGCAGTGGCCGTCTATGCGTCTCGGAAGTGACGCAGAATTTGGTTCGAAGTCCATGGAAGTCTACTGCATTTGCCGCCAAAAACACTGTTTATGTGCCATCGAAGCCGAAAACACTGCAAGAACTTAAAAATCTCATTTGAGCAAAATTTGGAATCTTTGACAATGTGATACTATAAAATGTGTGGAACGAACTTGATAACAGATTAAATGTTTATTTTATAACAAAAGAATCACATATCAAACATTCGAAACTGAAAACAAAACTTGGTATATTTCTCTTTAATTTCGTGTATCACTTATTGTAATATGTGTAATAGTTTCAAAAATATAAGTATTTAACATCCGGTTATTTATTTGTGCTAACCCAGAATAATATTTTGTAAATTTCCCGCACCATACGTCAGGTGAGAATTCTGAAGTTCATTTTAAATGAAATTATTCCATGTAATTGTCCTTCGATAATTTCAAGTCTTCTCCATTCTACGATTTTTAAGTTTTGGACTTTTTCTACAAGTCCGTCAGCATTCTAAGCAAAAAATAAATAAATAAGAAGAATGAAGGAATTAAATTTTCTAATGAAAGAAAAAAAAATATACACTCGAGAGGGCATCGAATGACATACTACTGGCAAAAGTAATGGGATATTGCAATCAACTTTATTTATTTATGACATCTAAAAATACTTTTGAGTTTTAGAGTTCCTTATTACTTCCGTTTGCATTAATATTTACCCATTAGCTGCTACGATCCTCATTTGGGGTTCTGGAATCTTACGTACACCGCTCGGCACCAAAAATATATTTGGTACTTCTGACAGTTTAATTCCATTCCATATATATCAGTCAATATTGTGTGCAGCAGAAAGTGAGCATTCTGGGCTTCGTTTCTTAGTTTCTTTACAACGAGCAAACCAATTTGAAATTCATCTGTAAGTTCATTGGAACAACATTGAAGCATTACATTTTTGGTTTGGTTTTAATATTATAATGATTAGTTTATAATAATAGTTATATTATAATGAATAACAATATGACAGTTTTTTATTAGTTTTCTTTCATGCAAACCTGCCATTATCTCCATTTGGGACTTTTTCAAAAATATCAAACATATTTAAAATTAAAATAGAATTTGAATATAATTACACTGTTACACAAATTTTTGTACACACACACACACACACACATATATATATACAGAAAAAATAAGAAAGAATAATTTAAAATAATTAAAAAGACAAAAAACCAGAAAGAAATGTAACAATGAAAGAAAAATAAAAGAAAATATGGAACCCAGCAAGTCAAAAAGCAATATCGGGCTGAGGACCGATTAAGCGGGGTTAAACTAGTTTAATGGTACCAACCTTCCCCCTTTGCGACTTGGTAGGCTGAATTAGGAAATCCAAATTGCAAAAAAGTTCATGATTAAAAGATGCAAACAAATTCAGCGATAAAATCTACAAAAATAAAATCTATAATTCCTGGTAGGCTGAATTGGGAAATCCAAATTACAAAAGAGTTCAATGATTAAAAAATGCAAAAAATTTCAACGATAAAATTTACAAAATAAAATCTATCATTCTAAAAATTATCAACAGATCAAAATATAAAAATTACTTACAAAATTCAAAGAAATGAAGATTCAAATATGTGAGTAGTAAGACGGAATTTTCTTTAAGCTTCAAGATGTATATCACATACTCAAAATGAAAAAATATAACACATCATCACCATATAATATATATATATATATATATGAAATAATATTTAGGGGACCAATAAGCGATAAATATTTCTTTTTTCCGAATAGAAAAAAAAAACAAATTTTTTTTTATTTAAAGCAAAAATACCCATTAATTTTTTTCACTGTATTACGTCAGTTTAAAAAGTAAAAGCAAATATTCAAAAACAGCGATAAAAAATGAAGGAAGACCTTTTATATTTGACATTCAATTTCAAATAAAGAAAAAGCTTTACCGCTTGTTAGAATTCTCTACTTTAATCGCATCAAATTCCTCTCCCAGGTTTATTTTTAATGCATCTTTTAGCATTCCAATCCTTCAAAGCTTTCTCTAATAGAATAAAACCCCCTCCTAATCTTTCTTATTCAAAGTTTCGACTTGTCTCTCGCAGGCAAACAGCAGGAAAAATCAAAAGGACTTCTGTACCATTTGTTATGACTTGTTTTGACACGTTGAAAAACTCTTCTCCGATTATTCTTTTATTTATATACATATCCCCACCGTTGCCAATTATTTCCACAAATCCTGTCATTCGAAAAAGAAACAAAAAAGCAATATATTTTGCAACTCGTGTTGACACATCTCGCAGCGCCCTCTTTAGCGAATAAATATGAACAAATTGTTCTTTCGCGAAGAAACCGTTTATATTTATTCCCGATTTCGAACTCTATTCGTCTTTGTCTGTATCTCTTTTAACGGACTCGGCGGCAGCTCTTCCGGTGTTATTTATTTATCAAATTACGCAGCTTGGAACATTTGCCCGTTATTAAATTGACTCTGAGAAAAGCGACTTCTTTTTTTTTTTTTTTACTCGTTTCTTTTTCTTTGTTTTTCTTCAACTGAAAAGTTCTTGACGTTTTATTTTGACATTATTTGTCCTGCACTCCGGAACAGAAAGATAAATAGTACGTTTTCGGATTTTAAAAATCGGAAGCAGAAGGTTTTAGAAGTGTGTTATTTGTTTCCTGTTAAAAAGAAAAACCTTTATTTAAAGAAATATTTGTGTCAGTATTGCTTTTCTTTTATCGTACGTCGCTTTAAGTATTGAGTATGAGCGAGATCTAAATTTAATTTAAAATAATTGCAGATGAAAAATATCCCTTCTGTTGCTTTGGTATAATTGATATGAATAGAATAACGCAGCATTTTTATTAAAGGTTTATGTTAAAATTAGGTGTTTCAAGTTGTGCTTTTTTTTTTTTTTAATTTAATTGTTTGGGTGGCATTTAAGCCATAGTTATTAAAAAAAATCACTTTCACTGGATGTTAAGGTAAAGTTTTGGCTTTGTTGTTCGCCAATCAAAAACATGTTTTTTCTCACTCTTTTTTTGAATTATCATTGGTTCAGATTATTTTAAGATTTCTCTCTCTCTCTCAATTTATTGAAAAGAGAAATTTGGATTAAACATTATTATTTTTGAGTTATGGATCAAACAGATTATTTTCAGAACAATTGTGTGTGTTTCAAATAATGGATGACAGGGGTTTGGAATGATTGATTGATTTTATTAACGTCTCATTAGAAGCAACATGAGAGCAAAAGGTGACGGAACACGTAAATTCTTAACCTCGATCAAGTGATGAGGACGATACCTGAGCTGGCACTTCCCTCTTCTAATTTCCACTCCACGGGAGGACTTTGAGCCTCTATAAATTTAACATCCATTATCCCCTGCTACACAGTGGGTCTTTAGTGGCATCAAGGCACGAACCCACGACTCGACGAGAAAAGATGGTCGCGAGTTTATGACCATGACCACTAGGCTACCTAGGCCACATGCTTCTTGATTAAATATTGTTATTTTTATTCACTGCACTAAAAAAGTACTTTCTTTCTATGTACTTTCCAGATTTTCTAAATCTTTTATCCATTAAAAACATAATGTGAATACATATAACTACATTCAAGCAATTATTGAATTAAGGGCTGAAGATAAGAAAAATAACGATATACGTTTTTTAATTTATTTAGATTGCATATTAAATAAAATTTGTTCTTTGTTATTATTTGGAGAATTTTTCAAAGAAATTAGAACAGTCTTGCGACAAATCTAATTACAATCAAATATTTTTTACAAAACTACGCTTATTGAATTTTCTTAACTTTACCCTGTTAAATAACGTTATTATTTTTTGACTACGCCTACCTAACAATTATTAGTAAAGGGTTTTCACGTTAATAGAATTAAAATACTCATTTTTCTGTTACAAAATCTTACAAACTCAAAGAGGGGTATAGTATAGAACAAAATACTATTTTTTTCCAGTTGCTACAATAACCCTTAAAGTAATTTTAAATGGGAAGAGAACTTACACTGGGGAGTTTTTAAAGGTTTTTGACGCATGAAGTAAAAAAGACTTTTATTGTAGACATAAAAATGAGTATTTGAAATGAATTTAAAAGAAAAATGATTATGCATAATATGGGTAAAGAAAGAATATAAATGAAGACGCGTAGCGAAATTGAACAAGTTTGATATAATAACAAAAATATAATTCCCCCCCCTCGTTTTTAACCATATCCATTTATTTATTTAAAAATGAGAAAAAAAGGAGTCAATTTTAAACTGACGTATAAAGGTGGATGTACTAAATAATCTTCCACGTGAACAAAATAATAAAGGTATCTCTCGAATAGCAAAGTACTTGAATTGCACGAAGTCTCGAATAGTACGGTTCATAATCGCGACGACCCTCGAATAACACGGAATTCGAATTACACAAAGTCGCGAGTGAGTGAGTGAGTCAATGTAAAGAGATTGGCGCAAGAGCCAGATGTGTCTATGCTGCACCAAACAAGATTTAACAGTGGTTTAGACGTGAAAAAAATTGAACGAAAAAAAAAAGACATTTGGTAGACAAGAAGGAGGGTCGAAAATAGAGAAGAATCGCTATGGTAACCCGGGGGTGCGTCACCCGTGTTTATCAAAGCTGGGAGGTGAGGAGCTTAATCCGGTTTCTTCTCTCAAAGGGAAACACACCGTCCCAGATTTTTAACGAAATTAAAACTGCTTTCGGGGGATGATGTCATGAACCACACTAATGTGTACAAGTGGTATCGTGAGTGTATAGCTGGCAAAAAAAATATAATAAAAACCACTGTTTCGACCCAGAAAATCATGGTATTTGTTTTCTGTGACCGTGAAGGAATTCTCCAGATTCAATCTTTGTCCGGGGGGAAGCAATCAATGTTGAGATGGTGGCTTTTTTTAACAAAGGTTTTTAAACTTTATCCATCCGCTCCCAAACTGCATTGAGAAGGTAAGTTATAACGTCGAAAAGTAGTGTTTGATGTGTTTGTACGAATTTGTAAATTTTTCAAAAATATATTATCTTTTAGGGACATTTTTCATACATAATCAGAGCTGAGATTAAATTCAAAATTTTGTTTTGCGAACCATTTTTTTTTATTTGGGATTGTTTTTTATTAACGTTGCACTGAGAAGCAACATGAAGGCTATTGTTGACAAACGACGTAATTTTGAACTTCGGTCTAGTGGCGAGGAAGACATCTGAGCTAGCACCTCCCACACTTCGTCTTTAGAGGACTTGGGACCTCGACAAATTTAATGTGCATCAGCCTCGCTACATGGCATTTGTTTTGCACACCATATGTACCTATTTCTTGACTATATCCTCTTGAGACCCAATGTCCATTCTATTGGACATTTTTATTTTACATGTATAGAAAGAATTTACAGTTCTTTAAGGTCGGGCACTCCATTATATTAGGAAGTCTAGTACTGTCATCTAATTATTTAGCAAAACTTGAAATTATTTGGCAGGATAATTGTTCCGCCAGCATTTAAAAAGAGCGGACAAGAAGAAAGCAACAATTGAAGGTATGTCAGCAGTTGGAATTATGTTTTATTATACTTTAACATATTGTTTTTGTAATTAAAAATAGCTAATATACAATTTTAGATGTGCGAAGAATGAAATTATGTTATGCACTTAATCAATTACACATGTTTTTACTAGATTAATACCCATTGTCCATTATAATGGACTGGCCAAAAATTGCGTATTTTTTTTTTTAATTTATAAAAACGGCTGTATATTTTGCTTTGTTTTACTTTTTAGATGAATTATCTCAAATTAGGGGCAAATTGCTCAAAGAATATGGTCTTGGATCTCAAGAGGATATAAAGTAAATACTCAACAAAAATTTAAAAGAATTATCCTAAATATAATAAACCTTTATTATAAATATACGAATTTATTTCATACTTTATTCTTATTGTTGTTAATGGCCGTGGTTGGTTAGTGGTCGGGGAAGTGGACTCTCGGCCGATTCCACTTTCCGTCGAGTCCACTTTTTTTCTCGGTTTCCGTCGAGACGTGGGTCAAACCCTAATGTCACTAAAAATACGTCGTGTAGCCCGGGGTGATCCATGTCAAATCTGTAGTGGCTCAAAGTTCTCCCGTTGACCTAGTGTGGAAGTTAGGAGAGAGAAGTCCCAGCTTAGGTATAGTCCTCGTCACTTGACCGTGGCTTAAAATTACGAGATCCGTTTCCAATAGTCGTTGCTTGTGTAGCTTCTCACCTTGACATTAATAAACATTTTGTTGTTATTAGGAAGTGTTAAAAATATTTCAATTTTTTTTCACTTTGTTTGAAAATCAGATACATTATTAAGTTTATAATCTAAAACTCTTCTAATAATTAAGATAATTTTGCTTATGATTCTTTTACTTGAAACATGAATTATTCCAATAATAAAATATTTTTACATTTAAATGGGAGTGACAAATAAATGAAAAATGAATAATTTTAATTATATTTTCTTTAAAATATAGGGCAGATCTTTCTCTATGTATCTATTTGTAATATTAGTCAACGAAATATTACAGCTGTTTTTTTATTCTGAAAATATTTGAATAGCCCTCTGTTCTAAATAAAGGAAATAGTTTTTATTTATTTATTTTACACTTTGGTAGATGTTGCATACTTGAATGTAATCTACTTTTATTTTAATCTTATTTATAATTTATTTTATTCGAGCTACAAGCAGGTTAATCGGAGGTAAATGTTCTGGACATGCTAGCCATGCGGAGCTTATCTTGGGCAAGTGCGTAAAAAGTCTTATGTATTCACGCAAAAATTAGATTGTGAATATTCCTCTGAAGTTATGAGCTACAAAGCGATGATGCAACACCCCTATGCTCATCACAAATGGATTTTAAGATTTCGTTCAAAATCAAAATTTATTGCTATTGTGTCGAGCTGTCGACGTCATTTCGTGTTAAGTTATCCTGTCGATAAGACTTGAACTCATTCTTATACACCGGAAGCCAAACAACAGGTTGTTTCCAGAAAATCTTCTTCAAAAGAAACGAAGATGGTCTCGCTGGTTCATAGCTCTTAAATTTTTAATTTCTTCTTGGATAAATGTAGAATCAAAAAGTTCAGTATTATATTAATTTCAAACTAAATCGGAGATCAAATCTCAGAAGAGTTGAGGGCTTCGATAAATTCATTTGCATCGCTCTCATCGTCCGGAAAAGTTATGGTGAAAAATTTTTGGAATACGAAAGGCACTATATTCATTGACTTCTTGGAAAAAGAAAGATGATCCCTTGTTAATACTGCAGTTAACAATGTGGTTATGGGTTCCTTTTCGCTGTGTAATTTGTAAATATATTTTAAAATGCGTATGATATGAAGTGTTATTTTTTCACAATCATTTTTTAAAAAGGGCTATAATATACGAATATTAACCAAATTTCCTAGTTAAAATAATGAAAAAAAAAATTATTTTTCTAAGCATTGTATCTTTAAATTTTTAGTTTTTGGTTTTCTAACCACACACAAATCTATGGCTCATTTAATGCTATTTTTACTGTTCCTATATCTATTTACTTATTTTTATATAAAATTTTCAATTTAGAACGTTGCGTTTAAAACCATTTTCCAATTAAAAGAGTCATATTCAGATTTGCAGTTTAATATTCGGAAGAATTCTGCAATAAATTGGCTATTTTTAAAGTAATATATATATATATATATATATATATATATATTCAGTATAGTGTACGAGTTAAGCATTATTAAGGTTGCATTTATAGAAAAGCATTCGAGAGAGTTGTTTTTTCATAAAAATCATTTTTTTAATCTTAAAAAAATATTATTTGTATAGTTGAGTTCCTAGATCAGATATCACTTGAGAATCCTAGATCAGATATCACTTGAGAATCCTAGATCAGATAACACATCAATCAATAACTCCCGAGACTAACCCAGAGATGGCGCTCGAAGTAAACCAGTAACCAGGTCTTTCTAGAGTACTAATCTTTGCTTGAAACGTGTCAAAATTTTAAGTCGATCGGACCAGAAACAGCTGAGTTATCGAGGTTGGAGTAAAGTCGTTTTGTAGTTTGTTTAAAAAATGGAAAAAACCGAGTTTCGTGTTTAATGGGTAAAAACACCGTGCAAGCAAAACAATGGATTGAAAAATGTTACACGGACTCTTGTCCATCAAAAGCAACGATTTGTCGGTGGTTTGCCGAGTTTAAACGTGGTCGTACCGACACAAATGACGCGGAACGCTCGGGTAGACCTGTGGAAGCCGTTACACCGGAAAATGTGAGTGAAGTGACAAAAATTATAATGAAAGATCGTAAAGTGAAGCTCCGTGAGATTGCTGAGATGACAAAGATATCATATGGAAGTGTATTTACTGAAAAAGGTTTTTTGAAGTGAAGTGAAAAAGGTTTTTTCCAAGTGGGTGCCGCGATTGCTTTCGATGGAACAAAAACAGCAAAGAACGATTGTATCACCCTAAAAGGTGATTAACAAAAGGTGTTATGTTGATGAATAAAAAAAAAATGTTGTTTTCAATGTTAGACTCGGGAGTTATTGATCGATGTGTTATAATTTAAGGTTCATGTGCGGGTCCATGAAAAGTTTACTGCGTTGAATGTTTTACGTCCTCTCATCTCGAAAGTTAGATCCATTTATTTTTATCTTCTGCTTCATTTTAACAAGATGGCATTTCATTTATTAAATAATGGTACTCCGCAACATTTTTGCACATACTTGTATACAAGATTTTATTACAATTGCTCCTTATGTGAATACTTCAGATCCTATATTCCGTTGGAAACTCACAATAGGCCTTATACCTACGTTCCCTATGTCCCTGAAATGTGTGGGAAAACACCACTACACATCCATACATTTTTGTGCTTACAAAGCGCCCTCTACAGTCGAGCTATAATGATTGCAATAAATATCAAATAATCTTACAATGAAGAAAATATAGAGAGAAATAAAAATTTTAGGTCGGTGATATTGACTGAATTATAAAGTGACTTAAATTCCTGTTAGAAGTTTTAAAACTTAAATCCCTGTTAAAGTGACTTAAATTCCTGGTAAATTTTTTTTTAAAAAAATTTCTACTGATATTGGATGAGATCCAATTTATTTCATTATATAAAAACAATTTAAAAAAATTCTAATTTATTTAATTTAAATTTATATTTCATTCATAAAAATACTAAATTAATCTGGAGTAGTTTTATTTTTTAAATGCTTTGAATTGTTATACATGAATGAACATAAATTAACTGAAAAATACTGTTAAGTTGTAAATATCCGTATCCGTTACAGTGATAAACAGAAAATGCTTAATATTTGACAGAAAATTCATATCCTAGAAATTAAAACTCTATCTTTCATAAAAAAAATATGTATAAAAATGAATATGATTAAAAATCGGTTTTGCTTGCGATTTATAATCACACTGGATTACTTATAATAGTTACTTTATCGTAAAAAAAGGATTACTTATTAATGCATTTAAGTTACATAGAATATTAGTGCTTCATTTTTAATTTTAAATTATATCAAAGAACAAATTGAATTTTTTTTAAAAAAAAAAATCATTTTTAACAGAAAATAACTGATTTAGTGAAAAAAGAATCTGATGGCAACACTTTTCAATATTTCTTAAAGAATATTGTACATTAAAAACAAACAAAAATTAAATTATTCCATTTCCTTTCCTCCCGAACGAATTCCCTTTAGAAACGAAATTTTTATTGTCTTCATTTGTAATTCTCAGCTCAACACAAATTCTTCTACACAACTGATACTTCTTTTCCATTTGTAAAAAACTTAAGTAGAGAAAGAGATGCTTCTGTACTAAATAACTAATCAAGAACAAGAAGTGGTAATCTTCCTGCTCCAAACAAAAAAATTTCCCATCATGCAGCATCCGTTCTTGTTACGCGGAATGTCACTTTCCTCTTGTGTTCGAGGCTTCGGATCCCTGTGTCGAGGCTACTTCAAATTTAATAACACCGAAGCATAATTTGATTTTATTCGTCAAACCGCAGTTCGTAATACGTCTCGACGGTCTACATTAAGCCTCTTTTCGCCCCATCGAAACAAATTTCTTTGTTTTTTTTCTCCGTGTTGGAAGTGCAAATAATTAAATAGGCCCAGGGGCGATTCTCGACATTTCGTGGGTGCAAGCGATTTAATGCTGAGTGTTTAGAGTTTTCACATCCTCAGGGACCGATTATGTCTTTGAAAATGTTTAATTGTAGACCTATGGGATTTTTATATCCTTCAGTAAGCATTTGTAGGATGTTATGTTACAGTTAAACTTTAACAACTTGTAACTGAAGGGACGAGGAAAAAATTCGAATTATCCATAAACTCAAATCACTTATACTTGCCTGAAAAAAAGTAAATAAAAAAATAAAAAACTCATTTTTCAAAGATTAAACATGCAATCTTTATTTTACAAAATAAGTGTATATTACACTAAATACATTAATACTTTACAAAATATTTTTACTATGTACCATAACATGTTACAACGTTTTAAAAAAATCGTGTATTTTTGCTTATTTCTTTGAATGTGGTTTTTGAGTCACTATAAATGATTATAACCTAACAAGTCATGAAAATATAGAATCTTTTACATAAGACAGACCTTCAAAAAACGTTGAAGTTTCCACATATGTATCGCAACTTCTTTTGTAATGGGTAGTTGCCTTCACCAAAAATGAATTACGAGGAACAATACGAAAATTTCAAAATATCCAAATAAAAATTCGAATTGCCCGCAAATTTCGTTCAATTATTTTAAAGTAGAATTCCAGAGACTAGGGAAAAAAATTTGAATTAAAGAATTTCAATTACAATCTCAAGAAATTAGCATTTTGTTTCAAATTATCTCAAAATGAAGTGTCGGTATCTGAAATCAATGTCAATGTATTGAAGCTTAACATTAATAAATCTAATAAGCTAGATATATTAATTAATTTTAAGCCAGTTGCTCGTTAAATGGTTAAAAATTGCCAATATTACCTTTTATCACGTTCTTCGTTAAACAATAAAAATTCAGAAGTTGCATAATTTTCAATGTAATACATTTTTTTTGAAAAATCCGTATTATTATAAATGTATTGCAATGCTGTTTGTATTCTGCGAAGAACATTCGAAAATAATGAAAAATAAAGGGCTGCTTGTTTTTTCAAAAGGGAATTATACTATACATATTCGTGATTTAATGACTTCAAAGTAAGTTTTAACGAACAAAAAGTTTCACTTTTCTTAAATCAAAATGCCATAGTACTGTTATACATGAACAGATCAACATTTTAAAAAAGATTTTTTTGTATAAATGTTTTTTCCTATTAAGGTTAATTAAAACCCATCATAAAATATTCGAACATTTTATGAACTTACTATTTTGTCAACTACGTAATATTGTCAATATAATAACATTAAACAAGAAAAATAGGGAAACTAAAACAATAATATATTAATCATGATAATTTTTAATTAAATATTAATACGTAATAATATAATAAAATAATAATTCAACCATGAATTTGACTAAATGGAATAATAAGTCATTAAGCCATTTTATCGAAAATGGAATGGAATTAATAGTTTAAACTCATTAGGTTTTTTTTGAAGAAGTTTTTAAGTATAATTTATCTCTATATTAACTGTTATAATAATTATTAGCTTATTTTCATTATGATGCTCAAAATTCAAAGTGATATGTCTCCAATTTATACTCTTGCCTAAAAAAAGAAAAAGAATCAAACTACCCACACTTACAAATAAAAAAAAAAAAAAACAAGAAAAGAAGGAGGATAGAAGAAAAGGAGAAGAGGAAAGAAAAAGGAAAAAGTAAAATCAGAAAAGGAAAAAAAAACTTTTATATAATATATATATATTGCGCAATATTATCATCGAGGGTGAATCTGAGGATGATACATTACTAAATATGGCATTATATATTTAATAATATTCGAGTAGCTGGATATCATATTATTCCACATAAGTGAATAGAATTTCCCCCATTTATTTAACTGCAATTTTGAATTCGCGGTTCTCTTTGTGATGTGGTTTCATCTATGTGTGCTTTTATAAACTATATACTATCTTTCAGATGTTGTAGAGTTAAAATCTTCGGACACATGCGTAACATTTTTTTGGTCAATAAGTCTAGTAAAAATTATAAACATCGTAGAATTTAAACTTGATACTTGCTGCTGACGAAAAAATTATTGAAAACTGATCAGGGCTAAAAATACAGCTTTGAAATTTTATATCGATTGTCTTAGTAAAAAATTGCATTAGCTCAAATATTTCATGAATTTGTTCCACGCAGTGTTTTTCTTTTCTAAATACAACCTCATTTATAGTCATAAATGTTAAATGTAATTTATATCCTCAATGTTAATTCTATTTTTTATCACGTTTTTATGTATTTCACTTGATGTGTGTCTGTGAGTGTATCAGTGTGCCATCAAATTTTCGATCATTAATTTAACCAACTTCTCATCAAGCTAGTGCTCTGAAACTTTGGGAAATGTTCTTACTCGTCTAACAATGCAATATTTAGACATTTGCGACCAGTTTTAACAAATATTTCAATATTATTTTTTTAAAATGCAGTTTAACCCAACCACTTGGCGCGATTTCAAAAATTGCCAAACTTGGCGATTGTTTTGGTTCAACGTTAAGTTCGCGAAGCAAAATTTGGCAAAAAATTTTTTAATAAACTTTGCCACCATATAAAAACATTGTTTTTAAAAAACGTTAATTTTTATCTCGAATTATTGTAATTGGAAATTTCTAAAAATGGAAGTATATTTTTTGAAAAATAAATTTCCTACCTACAAGATATTTTCTATTTCCAACAGTTGTTTAACCCTTAGCAAGTCCCTTAAACATGATTTCCTAAACGAAACAAACTTTAAAGAGAGGAAAACTCGTCGAAATAGCTCGAGTAATATTCTTAAACTTTCCCGCAAACGTAATAAGATTGCGTCGAAGAGAAAACCCAACGAACTTTTTTCTCCCTTCTCTGCCTCTCTTTTAAATAAAATAAAAGAGTCAGAAAATTTAAGAGGAAAGTAATGTGCTTTTTGTACACCTAATATTTTTACGGAAGGCCCTTTTCATCTGACTCGATTTGCTGCGACCAATGCGCAAGAAGTTTCCGAACCAAAACCAAAAGAAACTCTGTTACCTGTTGGAAATGGTGTGCTTTTAAAGTTCTCTCTCTTCTCTCTTCCCCCGCTTTTAAAATGTTTTCAAAAATCAAATTACAATGAGGTTTTAGAAAGTGCGGTTGCGAAGAAAAGGGGGTGAGTGGAATACGCGAAATTCTTTTAGAAACCCGGATTTAATTCTTTGTTGTGCAAACAATTTAGGAAAGGGAATGCAGAAAACAATCGGGAAGGGTAATTGCATCTCTTAAGTTAATAAACAAAAGAAAAAGCAAAAACGTCTGCAAGCAGGGGCGGAAGATGCTTTTCGATACAAAATCGAACGCTGCTGGTGGAATTCTTTGAATCGAATTGTGTAATTCCAAAGTTGAAGACCTTTTCTAGTTGAAAGGCTACGTTGAATTAAATTCAGTCTGATGAAACAATGTTCAATTCGAATTCCACAAACCTAAGTTTCTTTAATGTTTAAAACTATATTACATGTACACACAATAAATTTGAAATACATATTACTTCAAGAAAATATAAATGTTCATTATTATCAAGAAGGAAATAGATTATTGTGTAAAGGATCAGTGAAGTTTAGATTATAGTATTGCTAATCAAACGGAAAGTTTATTTATATTTTATTGGCATCGGCGTGTCACGTGAGCATAGAAGTGCAATGTTAGTTTTAAACTATGTATACGAAAAAATAAAGATACTTTAACGTGAAAACTGATTACTGAACGATTCTAATTTTTAATTTAAATTTACAAACTTAAATAAATAAATTTTTATTCCATTTTTACGTAGAAAGTTATTTTCTTTAAGGTAATAATTATAAGTAAAAAAAAAATTAAGTCAAGTTTTTATTTAAAGATGGACAAAAAGGTATAAGAATAACTTTAGAATGCAAAGTAGTATTTAATTTGTAAACGCTCAAGGCACTTTTCTAAAATACCTAAGTAACCACCGATAAATTAAGTACCACACATTTAATTAAATATAAGATCAGTAAAAGTGTTAAAGTCTCAAGAAATTATAAATTACATTTTATTTTAAGACATTATTATCATATAATCCATCTTTAAATAAAAACTTAATTTTATATTTTTTTTATTTATATTTTTAATCTTTTTCAGTCTGGAAATTTAAAACTAAAAAAGCAATTACACGAGCTTTACATGTAAGCAAAATTGCAACTCAATTGTTCATCGTTACGTGCAAGCACCCCATCCCCCTCTCTTCAAGTCCGTCACGTTTTGAGTAACCGTAGTATTATATTTACATCGGAGTTATATAAAACTTCTCCTTGATCATATGATAAAGAGAGAGTTAAAATTCCGAATACAAATTTTGAGCTAGAAAGACATACTTTTTTTTCACTTATGTGTGAACTTAGCCAGTTATTGTTAAAGATTAGATTCAATTAGATTAACGTTCAAACGGATCATTAAGCTATTCTACTTTTTTTTCCTTCAAATTGAGATTGCTAGTTGACGAATTTAATTTTTAATCCCAATTTTTTCATAAAATGTCGTCATCTTCAAGATAAAAAAGAAGAA
>BMAW01018528.1:0-15527 GCA_019974015.1 Nephila pilipes | reverse complement strand
ATTGATCGATGTGTTATATATATATATATATATATATATATTTATATGTGTGTGTGTGTGTCTCCTCTATCTTCCATTATTATTATTGTTATTACTTTGTTCTCTCAAAATTTTTACTTTCGCATTAAGATAAAAAATTTCAAGTTTGTCAGGGCAGATTCTGAAATTAATGTTTCTCAAATTTTTGAATCATAGCTTTTGTTTTAAGTTATAAATAAAATAAATAAGAATAAGGGAAGTTAATTAACATTATGCGAATGCGTTTAATACAAATATCTCAAAAAATAATTTTAAGAAGTACAAAAAAAAAAAAATTATAAATAGTACAAAACACATTTTATAGTCTTGTATTGTAAATATAAACATGTAGGGTTTCTTAAGCAATTTTGAGCTGTTTAAAAAATAAAACCAGAATAATTTTAGCGAATAATTAGGATAAATAAATGTAAGTTAAAACTCTGAATAATTCCTTTATTAAAGATTGGAACTTCTCTGGAATTTCAATACTTACGAACAATTTCTATAATATTTGGTTGTTTGATTATTGACTGAGATTATACTCAGAAGTAACACGAGAGCTATTGGCGACAGACCCCGCAATTTTGAGCCTCAATCCAGTGACGAGGACGTCGCTTGAGCACTGGAATCTCCCTCTCCAAACTTCTATACCATACCAACGGAAGGACTTGGAGCCTCGAAAGATTTAACTTGTATCATCATCACTACACGGCGTTCTTAATGGCACCAGGACTCGAACCTATAATTCAAGGAGAACAACGCGAGTCGTCAATTCGCGACCATGACCAATTGGTTATCACTTCTACTTAACAAGATTTGAAGTTCCTTTATCTATATGACTCAAGCCCTTTTTATTAATGTGATAAAAGAAGTTCTTAGATAATAAAAATTAAATTCACCGTAAATTTATTCAATAAATTGATAGACTGAAATCTAACGTTATAGACAATATTTAATTTCTTATTATTATTGTAGGAATTCCATCATTTTTAATTTCCACTTAGCGATTTTTTAATCACGCCTTTTCTAAGAAAATAAATTAATAATTCAATGCATTTACAAAACAGCAAGCAGTTATCAACTTATGCAACTCAAATGAAAATATTCTACCAAAAAGACAACTAAACGTGTTATCAACTATATCACACATTTGAAATAAAGGCATTTGAGATGCGATAAATTTAGGAATTAGAGTTCATCAGATGACTCAAGCAAATATCTCCAACTATACTTATTAGTAGTTGGAAAACTGTCATGTTTATATTAAAATATCTGTAGATACTTACTCGTTTATTCATGTATAAGGTATCAGAGTATTTAATTGTATTTGTGGTTAATGTATAAATTCAAGTGTATTTGTCGGGGTTTACATTATCTTTCAGCATATTCATTATTTTTCTTTTATCATCCACCATAATTTCAACAGAATTAGTAGTGCAGATGTTAGAGTAATTTTCCAAAACTGATTAGTTCCATCAATTAATAATTAATTAGGTTCTTAAACAGGAAACAAAATGAGCTTATGAATACCGTGTAGGTATGATGCATAATAGCGTTAATGACACATTTTTTAATCCCTTTTCGGAAAAAGCTTTCATTTATTTTTTTTCCCCTTTTTTGGATGCTCAGTTTAATTTTTTGTTCCCGTGAAGGCATTGTCTGTGGGTATGTTATTCTAATTCCTTTTTTTTCTTTCAGCAATTTGCTTCAGTGCACCATTAAGTGTCTCAATTTAAATGCTAGGGCACACGCGCGCGAGTAACGTTAGTTGAGTAGCAGAGAGAATAGAGCTTTCATATAAAAAGGCTCTTAATGCTAAGTACCGTAAAAACTTGTTCACTTGCAATAATTTAAGTATATTAAGATTTCATGGTGGCGGATTCTTTACAGCGTGAAAAACTACAGCCGAGTCGTGTTGAATACTGTTCCAAAACAGAATGAAAAAACATTCTAATAAAAAGCGTGAAAACTAAGCGAGTATAACACTGTAGAGGAAATGGATTTTAATTGAGTGTGTAGCGAAAAAAAAAGGAGAGTGTATATCGAAAAAAATGATTAAAGCAATCTTTTTCACTACAATATACGACCATTCATTTTTAATGAACGAACAGTTTGAAAGTAAAAAAATAAATAAGTGATAAAAAAAAAAGCACCGCCTCAACCGAAAACTTTTGCCTCCATTTAGCATAAGATCAAACCATCGTATTAATTCGTCTTAAATTTTTTCCCCCTTTCTTCCTCGATTGTTTTTTAAAAGGGCCCAGAGACGAAACCTCCCCCCTCTCTCTTTTTTTTTTCTAATTATTATCCGAGATTGCGGTTGTCAAACCCAGCTCGGCACCTCCTTTTAATGTCTTTTGTTTTCCAGTGCCGTGTTCTTTTGTTTCATCACTTTCCCTACAGTCCCCCCTTTCCCCCTCCTCCCTTCCATCGAACAATTTCCTGAGCTTTCTCATTGCTCGATACTTATCAGCAGCCAGAAGAAAATTAAAATTATACATAAGAGAAAGAACGAGAGAGAAAGAGAGAGAGAGAAAGAGAGAGAGAGAGAGAGAGAGAGAGGTAAAAAAAATCATGCTACAGCAGCGATGAAAAAATATCATTAATTAATTATGAGCCATTGATCTAACGAAGAAGAAGAACATCCAACGAAGGTTTTAAGCGACAATCTTTAATTGAGTGAATCTAGTTTCAAAAGAGAATATCAGTAATTTTTTTTCACCACCCCATCCCTCCGTAGTATATCCGATAGGCTTTTTCTTCAACCTATCTTCTTCTTTCAGACCCATGCCCCCTCCTCTTATCATCCGATTCGACCCACCCCCTTCTTTATCAACATTGTTTGTGAGTCCGTGATTAATTAATATATAGAAGGAGTTTCTCATTTCTCAGTGAATGTCGTCCCCTAAAATTGTACAGATGGTTTGTTCATTTTCTCAACTGCTCAGATTTTAACCTCAGTGGAGCTGCATCGGATAAAGAAAAAGACAAAGCGATAAAAACAGATTTTTTCCCTCTCGCTTCCCCTTGAAACAGTTTTTTTCCCTTCACCCGTGTAATCTGTCTAAATGGCTCCACTGAGCTTTTATTAAGCGTATGCTTCAAGACTTAATCCTTTCTGGGAAACCACCGTATGCTAAATAAAGCTCGCGCGCTTGGAAATTATAGAGATAAAATTGTTCTCCTTCTTGTTCTCCTACAATTAGCTCTTTTGCTTAAGAAAAGATTTCCCCCATGAATGGGGAAGTGTAAATTGTTATTTTTCCTGGATGAGTTTTTTTATGTGGACTCAAAAAACAGGTATTGTATTATTGCATTAAAACGTTTCTTAACTGATTATAGTTCTTGCCTCAACTATTCATACATACACACGCCACGCACACGAGTATGTGTAAATGTATACCATTCCTTTTTTCTTTCTTTTCCTTTTTATACTGTCCTTTTTTTTCCAAAAATAATAATAATAATAATAATAAAAATTACACATATTATTATTGCCAATTAATTATAATATAAAAAAGGGATCATATTGATAATCTTAATTCCTAATTAATCACGCAAGATATATTGTTGGATTTCTGGCTGCAAATGACAGTTAAATTAGTTTTCATTTGAAACTGTAAAATATAGAAAGATGTTCTACATTTCATATTCTAATATTTATTTTTCGTTTTAATTTTATGAACAAATATGTTATATTGATTTTTAAGCAATATATATATATATATATATATATTTAAATTTTTAGCATTTCAACCGTTAAATGTACAAAAACTCCTTAAATTCGTTGATATTGTTATCTTTAAAAATGATTATGGATACAGAATTGAATATATTAGGTCGAGTTATAAATAACTTCCAAAGCATCTAGGGGTAGAATCTATTGTTCGTATCTATCTAGTATCAACCACCGGGGCAAACGAGTTTTTGCTTTTATTATATAGATAAAGATTTAGTTAGTCTTCTGGCAACTGTTTTAGTTGGTGCACGTTTTATTAAACTGTTGTTTCTAACCCCTTAAGTGGAGAGTGAAAAAATTGCATATTCGTCACATGATACTTTGAGATGTTAAACAAGGCAATCGTGCTAAGGCAACAACCAAAAAATTAGGCAGTGTGTACCGTTTTTACTAATAACCGATAGGGCTGTTAGAAATTAATTTGCAAAATTTCGTTCTTGATACACGACTTTATTAGACTAAGACTAACTGAAGGTGGGACGTCCTTTTGACCTTGACCACATCCTTTAAAGATCATATTGTAGCAAAATCCATGACAATCAACAACAGATATTGCAGAAAGGTTGAATACATCCCAATCAATTATTTGCTGCCAACTTTGCAAATAAATTAAGGAAAGTCAACAAATTAGGAGTAAGGTTATCTCACAATCTATGAATAAAGAAGATTGCATGTCTATTGTCACTTCTGTCACGAGTACAAATCGAAACATTTGTTAGATCCGAATGAAAACATCTATGGATAAAATATTTTATTGTATGTATGGTGGTATTGTCGAGGTATATTTCATGACGTATTATTATGTCAAATTTATCTATTATTTCCGGAATTTACGATCAGCGGCTGAAAAGAATGTTCGAGAGTTTTCGCGAAAAGCATCCTGCATTCATCAATCGCAAAACGTCATTCCTTTAGAAGATCCTGAAAACATTCTTGGACTTGGATGGTCCATTTTACCACACTCTCTTTACTCCTCCGACTTTGTCGAGGCAGAGTAAAACTTTTTCTGTTCCTTACAATACCTTTTGAATGGAAAAAATCTTTAATTGTGAAGAATAAGCCAAGACGCCAAAATTTTTTTCCAATCCAAACCACCTATATTTTTTTAGGAAATAATATGTAAGCTGAAAGGGAAAAAAAGACGGGAGAAGGTCATACATAACTGGAGTGAATACATGAAAAAGTAATATGATTTTGTTATCTAATGAAAACAGAGTAAATATCTGAAAAAAAAGTGAAAGTATTTTTATACTAGTATATATTAGCGACTCGACCTAATATATACTAATATAAAAATAATTTTCAACCAATTACGTTAATATTATACACTCTCAAACACACATTCACGCATTCATTTCAATTAGAGAGATAGGATGTTAGTTCGATACAGCGTTAGACTAGAAATGCACCCACTCGCTCTCGTAGCTAAAGCAGAAGAGGGAGAATAGTTTCATCCTGAACTTTGCAAATGCCACAGGAGCCTTTTCGCATTCATAGCTAAAGCGGAAGAGTCAGAAACTTTCCTTGTTTGGAAAATAAATGCAAGAATTTATTCAGATCCCGTGGCATTACATTTAGGGACCTTAAGGTATTTTATCTTTTGAGAAAAAGTCTAGTGGGGATTATTAAAATTATAAAATTAAATAAATATATATATGTGTGTGTGTGTATATATTACCATTCATAACATGAAAGTCAGTAATCTCCGTGTTTCAGTTGAAACAGATTTGGATTGTAGTTTCGTTCGTTCGGGGTTCGAATTCCCGCCACGTTATCTTCATCCAAAGATTGGATTTTTAATTTAAAATATTATTTGCAGTTTGTGTCTAACATCTGGATGATTTTAGATCTTTCTATCAAATAGGGTGTTTCTCGAATATTCTTTGTATGTATAAATACTGATTCCCATCAGTTGTGGGCAAGTTCTCAATCTTGTGATGTTACTCTGTTCTAGTAATAAATCTAATTGTTTACAAAAACGGTGTAGTTCTTACATCTTCGTGACAATATATATATATATATATATATATATAATTTTGACGTATTCTTTTTGGCATTTAAACTATTTTGAAGAATCAAATATAATTTCTTGAACTATCAAATTGCAAACAATTGCACTGTTGTACTAGAAGAACAGTTGCACTAGAAGTAGTTACTGTTATCATTATTAATCACGAATTCATCATGCAAATTAATGATAGGTAATTAACGATGAATAACGACTATTGGTCTTCACGTGGAATTCTGCTAAAATTTTGGAGATTAAGAACAATATCTTAAGTGCCAAGAAATTATTGTTCAAAATTTCGCAAACCGTCAGCTGAAGGACCTTTTAAAGCTCTGAGACTGAATCAATCCTTTATTCAATGTATGATAAACATATACTTTATGATCATTATTGAGTTTAGTGTCATTAATTTTCTGAAAGAAAGGTGTTCATTCTTTTTAAAAAAACCACATGTTGATCAACTACGTATTGTTTTCAGATAAGAAGGTCTATGTTAAATTATAAATTGATTAAAAATTGCAAGTAATCTTTTCAAAATATTAACGTTATCCCGGATAAGAAAAAAAAAAGGAACCATGAGGTTCAATAGGTTTCAGGTTAATGGAAATGAAATGTTTTTAAAAAAATTTAAAAGATGTCACTAAAAAGGAAGAAATCTAATTGAAGTGAAACACTTCTTCAGAATTCCATAAAGCAATTTTCGAAAATCTGTTTCAATTGTCAATGAGTGCTTGAGAATGGTAGTCAAAAAGTAACGATTTTTCTATTTGTATTAACGCCTTAAGAATTGAAAAGATAGATGAATTTTCCTTCCCATTTTCATAATTTAATACCAGCCTATTTCTTAAAAATTATCAGTTTTATATTTCCAAAATTTATGCATTGTTATCAATTGATTTTGTTATTAAATAGCTAAGGTTTTGAGATTATTATATTTGACTAGTAGAAAGTAGTTTGCATAATAAGAGCAGACAATCCCTGGCGTATTATATTTTATACTAGTAATTACGTTAGGACACGTTAAATAAATTATGAAATACAGTTTGAAAATATTTACGTATTATATTAAAGCTTGTAGCTTAATAATACAGTTTATACGATCGAATTTATTTATAAGTTTATTTAAGATATCCGTTCCCTTAAGGAGAAATTTTTTGGAAATTCTTTGATATTTGCTGTCAAAATATTTTTAGTGTTGAAATATAATCTAAAACTATGATAAAAACACATTTAATACTCTACATTTAGTAGAAAAACATTTTAGTGTGGAAAACAGTGAAAATAGCAAATAAACGGATTATCAGAATAATACTCATAATTTTAATGTGAACAAAAATATCATTCATCTATAAATTTTATCTTGAAATCATAACATTTTAGAACAGGCACTACTTACATGATGGGAATCATTGCTATAGTTTTTATTGTACTTAGAGACCTTTGGTATCAAATACATATTAATTGTATAATCGTGATAGTTGTAGGAGTTCTTAAAATCTATAAAAGGAAGATACACAATTTAAACTAGCTTGGTTCACAACTTTTTTCTAACATCTGTTGTCATATGTAAAAATGGTTTAAAAACAACTCATTTTGAGAAATATTTAAAATAAACTTTCAAATCCAATTTTCAATAATAAACATAATAAAATATTTTTAAAATGCCTCCCCCCTTGTTTGTAAGTGTGTAATACCCTCTTTTCCCTCTAAGACATTGATTTCTTTCCCTAAGAGCTCTTAATATTTTTCACCGCTGTTTAATGTTTCGGACTTTGGTGTTCCATAACGTTCAGCGTCAAGAATTCTATTATTGTCAAGATGTTCATGATTTCAACGAGGAGTTTTAATAAGTTTCTTCAAGAAGAATTTGTACCTATCATTAAGTTATAGTTTAGCATCCGAAGTACCAGATTTTAAAGTTTTATGGTGTATGAAAACTTCTTTCGGTACCCTCAGGCATATAGTATTATTAAAACACTACTGGCATCACACTCATCTGCGTCTTGGCATGAAGGTACTTTGAGAGGAATTCTTTAGAAAATAGCCCTAAACCATAATTAGCACTTTATGACGTTGGGCTATTCACGATTTTTTTTTTTCAATAACCTCGGAGACTTTTATCAATTTGAATTGAATAAAATAACAATTTCTTCCTAACCCAAATGAAACGTGATGTGGTAAATTAGATAAAGATTGTGGTGAAATGAAGTGATTTAGGAAAAAAGGTTACATAAATGAAATATAATTAATGGAGTATGAAGAGAGATTGAGGATAACGATATTTACTGATACAGAATAGTGATTCGGATTGTAAATTCTTCTATTAGTTTTTGTGGATTGAAGAGAGTTCTACACAAAATATTAAGCTACATTGTTATTGTTGATGAGAATTGTTGAATTAAGAACGATTGAATTGGTAAGGTAAGATTTCTTATTTAAATCCCAAATAAGAATTGTGAGTTAGGTTTGGATTTGAGAGAGTGCGAAGCCTGTTATTCCACAGTGATAATTTATAAACTTCTTCGTTGTTACGTGTATTCAATTGGAATTAGTCTTAATTGCTTAATATATATTATTAAGATATGGTGCAAGAACCAAGTAATGAAGGACAGACGTTACAACTTCATTTGATAAACCTTGATATTTTTCTGGTAATAACATCAGCTATATTTTCTGATAAGGCACTGTCCATGCATTGGTTTCTTGCCCTTCAGTGAGCAATGATACAAGACCGCAATAACATTTTGTTGTTGTTTGAATCGATTACCAACATACAAATTCTGATCACATTAAAGTTTTGTATTCTGTCAACAAAAGAATCAGTTGGTTTGCCTTTACTAGATATATCTTTATTTTTAAACTTTAGTTTATGCATTTCGGCATCTACTTTTTTTTTTGAAAATACCCAGTGCATTCTAATTTTGTATCACTATCTTTCCATGTGTGTCTTTCTCACTGAATATATCCTTCGGAGTCCCCGTCATTTATAATAGTATGGACATCAAAAACCTTGTTTCACAACAGATCGTTGGTTTGATTTATTTTATTTTACTTTATTAACGTCTCACTAGAAGCCACACGAGAGTTACTGGCGACGGACCTCATAATTTTGAACCTCTGTCAAGTGACGATTTAAAACGATAAATAGATCGTTGGAAGATATGGTTAACACCAACAGCTTCCATTTTTAAAAAATAACCTCTAAAATTGCTTTGTAACAAACGATCAACTTTAAGTATTTCAGATTTAATGCTTTTAGACCTTTTTGAAATATTTCTGCAGATCGCACAGTATGATGACATTACTTCAAATGTCCTCTACTTTACTAGAATAAATTTACAAAGCCACGATACTCATTTACAGAGGAATAACTTTTAAGCTGTCATATTCCATCGACTGAAACACTGAGTTCTGCTATTTCATTTCAGAAGAATTTATAACTAATAACTCATTAACCGCCTTTTGCATAGACAGTTCATTTCTGAAATCATAGGCATAAGTTTGTTTTCATGATTAATGTATGAAGTTTTACAGAGCCTGGGTAAATTTAACATAGCACTTAATTTATTTATATGAAAAAAATCTTTATCTTTTGTCGCATACCCCACTCAAATCTAGCATTTACTTTAAAATAGTTTTAAGTTATCTTTGAGCTGAAAAGTCCTGTGCAAAAGTCACAATGCTGCTTGACTTTTTCTCTGAAAGTCACACTCTTATCAATAAAGCTTAAGCCCAATCCATACTTAGAATATTCACAGAAAATGCTGATTGTGTAAGCATTTTGAGTATTAAAGTTGTAAAAATAAACATATAAGGACTTCTAAATCAATTATTTTGCTACCAGTTAAATTTTATTTTCATATTCTACCATTTATTCATCGAAAATTGGAGAAATGTTCATCTTCGAAGTATTAGCGTTAGATGTTATACTATTAATTTTGGAATGATTTTTTTGGTATAATTATTATTACAAAATCAACATTTTCTTTTTGGCAATAATTCTATGTTTAGTAGCATTACCTATTTTAAATAAAGATAATCGCAGTTTTCATCAATGAAAATATCTCAAACTAGAATTTATAAGAATGAGCAAAGAAAACAAAACTAGTGTAAAATACAATAACGCTTTTTGGGTATCAGTTGGTAGAGTCTTAATGGGTTTATAGTTCGATATAAAATTTTGAAGAATATTTTGTAGAGTTAGTAACATGTAATCGAATTTCGAGTTCCAATTAATAATTTATTGAGATGATAGAAATAAAAAATTTTATTCAACATTTTCCGTTTTACTGCCCAAAATGTTTTCTAATGTAACTTCATTTATGTTATTTTTTATTTCGGTTTCTGTTAAAATATTCTTACCGGTAATAGCATTTCACGTCATAGTTCCGTTATTAGCAACACAAAAGTTGGTGATAAATTTCTAATTATTGATTATAAATTCATGCAAACAAATACTGATCCATGTAATGGGCCCATCACCAAATACTATAAGTAACTCGTTAAAACTAGTTAAAGTTGGCGAATTAATTTTATTATAAGTATTTTTCTTTAGAATTGTCTTCTGACTGCCGATATCGACCAACGCAGTAAATGAATTATCATTAATAGCAACCATTTCATACATTAAAGGAGGTAAAAGATTTATAGCGAACACAATTAATGATGTCATTTCGTTCGATTTGGAATATGTTTGTTAGTACATTTTATAGATATATGGCCAAAATTTTTGCAAATACTACACTTTAAACCTCAATGTCACTTAAGAATTTCAGCTGCAATTTATTTATGACGAATTTCTTCTAATTAAAGCATTTTTAAGAGAAAACTATGTCTCAAGGTTACATTGAGCATACAGAAAACACTATGCATGACCCTCGATTAAAATTTTTGCAAACATTTTTTGCTGTTCGTTCTATAAACAATTCTTCCTCACAGTCTTGTTTAAAACTCTTCGTGCCTTACATGTCAGAGCAGCAAAACTTACGCATTGAATTTCTGAGGTCTTTCAAAGCAAAATAAAAGGAAGAATTAAAAACATCACCTGGCATGTTAGAAATTAATACTGGCATCATTGCAGAAGGGGGGGGGAGGTAGAAGTCCAATTTTTTTTCTGCTTTATCATCAGAAAATTCAACCTTACTATTTGGCTTCGTCAATTCCTTTAAATTCGAAAAAAATTTTAAAAAAATCTATTAAGGAATTCTTTATTACTATTAATATCCAGTTCTAACTTATTTAAAACACAAATTAAATTATTTACAGAAAAAGAATTTCATATAATTTTTTTTTCAATCTTCTCATTTTTTTGTACTACATTTAAATGCATCATTGAATAATATAATATGTACCAATTTAATAGTTTTATTGCTTCCTTTTTTTTAAAGAAAGTTTGAAATGAATGGAATATCATTAGGAGTGTTCATATTTATATTATTCATGTGCCATAGTCACTGAATAAAACTTATTTTCTTATGTTTCTTGAAAGGTAAATGAAAGGGGGCATTTATTTCTTTTTATAGTAGTTATATATTTAGAACGCTTGAACAGCAACATTGTCACAACAGACAAAGTACAATGTCAAATATCAATTTTTCGTACAATTGTGTGTTATTACAGTGGATTACAAACACTGCCTGTACTTACCAGTATTCATAAGTTCTTGATTACAAGTACTGTCTGTACTTAGTTAAGAAGTTGAGAATCCATATTTTCCATCGTCAGCAAATTCATCAATCTCGATTAGCCAGTTCGCGTCGTGTGTTAGCTCTTTAAATTTTAATTACATCATTTTTTCATTCAGATTCGTTAGCTAGAGCTCCCATATGGAGGTTGGCATCAGTATGTTTAAAATAACCACGCTCATTTTAAGAGGAAGAATAGGTTTATTAAAGGGACTTAGTACCTTTGCACCTTCAAAAGTTCGATTTTTCAAATTTGATTTTAAAAAATAGTACTGAATGTTAGGAGCATTTTAAAACAAACCGCGTCAAAATCCGACAATTATTACGTCCTGTGCAACAAAAAATGTAAATGTCTAAAGTGGCTTGTTCTATGTAATGCAATGTAAACAAACCTCTTTTTCTCAGTTTGCTATTTTCACACTTTCCCACAGGATTAAAAAAAATCTTTTGCATGCAGAGCTTTAAAATTTTACATGAGTGTTGTACTTGTAAATCTTTATTCTGTGAACCTCAATTTTGTTAATAGGATGATTAGATTTTATTTTATAACATGATACATGAAAAAAATGTTACTAAATACAAACTTGATAACTTTTTTAATTTTTCAATTTTTTTAATGTAAGGTAAATTTAAAATTTGAGGTTTACAGAATAAGGTCATTATTTAGCTTTAGTTTGGTATAAGAATTATGGTTCTACTGTACAACTTTCAAAAGTTATCTTGCGGGTAACGTAAGGTAAGCTAATTTATTTTTCAAATTTTTGTACGCACATTTCGTGTTGTATAAGAAAATATATTAATTTAATAGCAAATCTTGACCCAA
This sequence comes from Nephila pilipes, assembly GCA_019974015.1. Classification (NCBI taxonomy): domain Eukaryota; kingdom Metazoa; phylum Arthropoda; class Arachnida; order Araneae; family Nephilidae; genus Nephila; species Nephila pilipes. The sequence continues at coordinate 3,255 of BMAW01018528.1, read as the reverse complement.
TATTTTAAACTATGAACTTTATTACACAAACTGGCAAAGTTTCACACTGAAATGAGCAAAAATTGTTGTTTTATGAAGAATCGAAAAAAGTTTGTCAAAATGTTCTACTTTTGATTTCGTAAGGTACTAAGTCCCCTTAATTGAGCAAAAATTAAAAAAAGACTAACACGAATCACTGCATGCTGATACCTCGAGATCTGAGTTGTATGTGGCACTCCTGTATTGTAGGGGAATCAATCACACACGCACACGCCCCCTATATATATATATATTCAAGAGATACTTGTTTGATCGTAAAATGTTATTACTACTCTCTATTTTTGATGCAATGCTATTGAATCAAAATTTAACTATAAATCTGTTATTACTGAACATTTGATAAATATTTCGCGGGTAATCATTAATTATCTTTTTAACATTATTTTAATTTTTCTTCAAAGTATGCTAAGGATAAATTCTGAGGCTCAACTTTCTAGAAAATGTATCTGGACGGTTAATGGTACATAATGTTAAATTGAATTTGAATATGAATTCTGATATTATTTCACACTTTTTAAAGAATAAATGTTTGAAACTCTGTACAGAATAAAAACAATTCTAAAAATTGTTCTGTGCAAAGTTTTGCAATAAACAGAATTAACCCCAAAGATGCTAATTTTTTTATTAAAAAAATGATTATTATTTCATACAGTTAGATATTAGAATTAAAGCAAATGATAACGTGATAGCTGAGTGAAAATTTGATTGTTTTGATAATTTGTTGATTCATTGATTTAGAGATTGGCCAGAAAAGAGATATTCAGAAAACAATTATTTTCATAAGTGACAGTTGAGGTTGTCAGTTGGTTGTTTCGAATGACAGTTAAGGTTGACAAAACCAATAGCTCCTTAGGATTTCGGCAGTAAGATCGGGGGAGGAGATCGACTGATCTTCAGCTGCATGAATAATATTAACCTTCGATCAGTTGGACTGAAGAAGAAGTTTCCGGTCATTTATTGTAGTGCTCTTATCAACAAGGTGAAAAGGATTTCCCCATTTGGCTAGTTATTAAGGCGTTTCAACTTCTGTCATCGTTTCTGAAAAGAACCATCGCATCCCCCCCCCTTCCATTATCACTGGGATGATACGAATTTTTAAGCTTGTTATTTTTTCCACCAAAACTGCAATTGATACACACACCCTTCTTGTTGTTTATAGTTTCACTTTGAACAGTTCCCTTTCGATGCATTCGGCTGTCTCGAGCTGAGATAGTGAGTAGCGATATATAACTAGTTGTGATTTATGAGCCATTTTCTGAGTCAGATGCAAAGAGGTGTTTTTCCGACGGGGGTATATACAACTAGTATATTTAAGCAGTGCTATCATCTAGCGTTCAAGTCCTGGGTCACCGCTTCAGTGGGAGCTATGTTCTTCTCGTCGCATCGTTAGAAGAGTTCGGTTAACTTTGAGTGACAGGGAAACTTAAACCTTTCATCTTTCACTCCGTAGAATACTCATCCGATCGCTTTTTGTAGCGCTTTTATAAACTAAGCCAAAAGATATTCTCCATCAGGCTAATTGTTAAGGCGTCTTAACTTCTGTCGTTCTTGTTGAAGATATCCGCTGTATGATGGCTATTGTTGGCGTTATATCATAACCATTTTTCTGCTCATTACGTAACATAAACAAATGAAGTGCACAAAAATAGGGTATTCATTTTCTGCTTATGTATCCTTCCAACGATTTTCTTCGCAAATTTATACAAAAACGAATAATTTGTAACATCCCGGGGTTACTTTCTTCCCTTAATTGTTTTACGGAGTTTCACAAATGTATACAAAATTCATACAGGCAAGAGTCAGTTCAGATATCAAATTATTTCTTATTAATTTCTTAGATTGATCAAAATATCCTTTTCTTATTGACATGTCTGTGGAAGTGGTTCCTACATACGTCTGAACTTAAAGATTCATATTATAAATGTTTACTCACACACCTTTCAGTTAGTAACCGGGTTCGAGTTCGTAATAATACTCGAACGATGGATCTGGATCACTGTCCGTATTCAGATCCACACTTTTTACCAACTTCGGATCATGTATCTCTTTATTCTTATCAGAGTTGGCTCATGCTTAATTTATTTGCTAGAATTAGAGTGATAGGAAATCCCTCTATTTCTATCACCACTCCCCCACTATTAAACTCTCCGCTGTTTATAATTGCATCTCATCAATATTAGTCATTACACTTCAATTTTTTTTTATATAGTTTACATTTGTCACGGTTCATTTACCATTGGAGGTTTTCAATTCAATTAAAGTAGTATAAAAACTCAAAAATTAATTTTCATTTATCTAAAATTTAAGTTAATTACCTATTTACTAAAATTTAAAGTAACTTTAAATTAAGTTTCATATCTCTGTTAGACTAGAACTAGAAGACTAGTGTTAGTAGTCTTAGTGTACTGAAATGGAGACGCGCGCGTTCACTTTTCTTTCAACCTGAGATAAAACACATAATAATATTCCAACAAATGCAAAAATTTCCTATACGTATAACAACTTTTTTATGACCAAGAAATTTTTCGTTTTCTTATCAGAGAACAATGAGTCTTTTCTAGGAGACATTTAAGATTAATACAAATGCTTCTGTTACTTGTGTTCTTTAAACATTCTAAGTATTATAATTGATAAACCAATACACATCGACAATACCAAGAAACTTGAAGAAAATTAACGCATTTAAAAATATATTGTACTCTGATGTGCTATTTTTTATATGTATTTAAGACCAGGACATATGCGAAGAAAATTATAAGTCCATTTAATTCTCTCTATTTTTGTGACACGTGCATGTTTTGAAACTAATAGCAGAGTTTTAAATTTTCTGTGCTCCTAATAATGATATTATAATCTTTCTATAGGGAATTGTAAAAGTAGTGTTTTAATCAAAAAGGTATTTTTTCCGCTTAGATGATTCTGGACACGAATTTTGAGACATATTTGCATTTAAGTACCGTTGAAAGAAAAATTATTGCACTTTATGGTTCTATAAAAGATACCAATGCATACATGAACGAAAAATACTTTTCCTCTAGATATTATTATATCTAAAATTTAGATATAAATATATCTGAAATTTACATATTGATATATCTAAAATTTAGTTATAAATAAAATTTCCAAAACCAAAAAGTTATGTAATTTTCTCAAAGAAAATATACAGAACTTGATTTAAAAAGTTGGTTCACTATTTTTCGTACATTGAAAATATTT
>BMAW01018525.1:256966-272332 GCA_019974015.1 Nephila pilipes | reverse complement strand
TTTTCACATCTTAAATACTTAAAAATACTTACAAAAGTCAGGAAAAGAAAGTAATTTAGCAAAATATTTCTTTTTTTTTTACACCCTTTTGAAAGTACTTGTCTTTTGTTTCAAGAAATGGAAAGCAATAATCTAGCTACGAGTAAGCAATTCTATGTAACACAACGCTTGGAAAATCGTGGTGGTATACTTGAGGAAGTCTTATTCTAGTTGAGACCTATTCAAAGTCTTAAAAATAAGCGAATAAGTGACAGTGATGAATAATGGCGCAAGATCCGGATATGGCTATACTGCATCAAACAAAGTGCAGCTGTGATCCAGACATTTGAAAGAATGGAAAAAAAGATAAAAATTGGTTGACTAAAATGGAAAAGAATCTCTAGGATAACCAGTGGGTGCGTCACTGCTATTTACCAAAGGCGGTACCCCCCCCCCTGGGAAAGTGCCTAAGGTGAGTGATGCCCGTATTTATCTGAAAAATGTGAAGAGGTAATTAGAGGCGTAAGCATGCATCACATATACCAAACTTCACTTGATTCGGAACAGGAGATTACAAACGATACAGGACAATTTAATATTTAAAATATCAATATTTATTCTATCATTTAAATTTAGTTTTGTGCATTAGAATCTCACTTTGTTCAAATAAGGCAATAAGGAAATTAGTTCAAATATTTACAAATTAATAGGTGATTAGTGCTGGGAATACAGCTCGTATATCATAAAACTGTCATAGAATATAGTGATGTAGAATAACTGTACAGTATGCTTTTCGACCAATGCAAGCATAACTTGAGTGTCCAGAAAAAAGCGAATCTATTGGTTCGAGATGTCTTTTATTCACCCAGTATGAGCTCAGCATGTTTTGGCCATCGACGGAGAGATGGGAATCCATGCAGGTCCAGGAGAGAAGTAAGATTGTAGACAAAATCACCAGGACAGCTTGCAGATTGATAAAACAAGAACTTCTTTTTCTCCTCTTCTATTGCTGTTTTTGTGTTCTTCAAATATTCAGATAGCTGCACGGAAAAAAAAAATATCGCATGTGCGGACGCAGAATACTTGAAATTTACATAACCGAGTACTCGTAGATATTATTTGTTCTAAAGTGCCATCTCGTGGCAAGATGAGAATGTGCAATTGGTTCGTGTCACCTCATGGCTTTGTGAGAAAGTGGCAAGTAGTTTAAGGAGAGCAGCCACAAATGTAAGCCCATGAGAGCCTTGAAGTTAAGCTTCTTTAATTCAATCAGAACATGTACACATACACTGCTCCGTATGGCACACAGAACAAGGTACATCTCATTTTTTTAACAAATTAAAAAGGGAATGAGAACGATGTTGTTATATGCCAATGTCTAGTTTTAATACGGTTTAATCTTTCTTACAAGATATTTAGAACTATTTGTTAAAACATGTATTTGTAGACTTTAATATTAATCAAGCTTTTCAGTGTGTTCTGGATAAAATTGTCCCGGAGAGCTGCAACTGGTTCTGAACGGCCCCTTAGACCTTTTCAACGCCCCCCTGTGGGAGCTATCGATTCCATTGGGAATCTCAGTCTAAAAAAAAATCGGAATTTGAATAAATAATTGCGGTTTAATTTTTGTGATTTAACATCACTCTCAAGTAATTTAAGAGAGAGCGGTCTCTTTAACTTTTATTTCTCTCTCTATCTCTTTCATATGACGGAAGTACGAGTCATATGAAAGAGTCATCTCGTATATGTCATATACGAGAAGGACGAGTTGGTAGTTCGTTTTACATACTTTTACATCCTTATACGCAAAGAATTTCAGTCTGAGTCGAACTAAAACTTGCTATTTTTCATTAATTCCCACTATAATCTTTGAAATCAAATCTTGAACTTGTGACTTATCAAACACTTAACCGCTTACCATTAAAAAGGTTATCCAAATTCCGTTTCACATTAAATCATGAGATAATACTACTTTAAACCCAACAGTCTAATGATAATTTCGCAATTATTTTAGTTATTTCCAATCGACAAAATAGAAGGTATTTAATTGATAATTTTTCTGTTTATTCTAACATAGAATAATATAAATATTCTGTTTATAAAAATCCAATAGTGTTGTTGATAGTTGTACATTTTCTTAAATTATTTGATGTTGAATTGTTAAATTAAAACCGTACATTTTTAAATGATTATTTTTCTATTTTTAGTTCAATGATTAGGAAAGTAAAGCAGTGGGGTTTCTAGAAAATCTGAAGTTTCTACAATTTTCAGAATAGAATAGCTTTATTTTTGTTTCTCTGTTAGTAGAATTTTGAGATCCTTGGAATTTTTTTTTTAAATCGATTTTTTATGTTGAATAAACACAAAAATTAATAATAACTTCCATAATAATAGCCTAAAGAAAATATCTGTTTACATTCTTTTTTATTATTTATTTATTTGATAAGAAAATTTATTTTTCTTTCTTCTAATTTTTACAAAATAAATATCTAACACTTATTACATACCGGCATAAAAAAAACTAGAAAATTATTCCTCATAAGCACAACTAAAGTCATTTTTTTCCTTGCATAAATCTCCTAATTTATTTATCATCATTTCCTCAAAACAAATAAAAGCGTTGTGATAGAAAATATTTTATCCTGATTTTCTCATTTATTTTTAATGGCTAATATCAGATAAAAAGAAAAAAAAAAAATCTTTAACAAGCATTTAAATATAAAATCTTTTTTAATCTGAACCCTTGACAATAATAATTTATCATGGAATCTTTTGCTTAGAAGAAAACATTGAATCTCAATTGCCATTAATATAAGAGAAAAGTAATTATCTCTATCATAAAATCCGAAAAGGGAAAAAATGTTCTGCGTAATTTAATAAATAGGTAAAATGAGGCTAAATACAGAAAGCAAGGGAAAATCAAAGAATTATTATATAAAAACAATAATTCTAGAATAAAAAAACAAAACATTTTGAAAAATAACCTCAAAGACAATTTTGCGTGCTTTTTTTTTAAAGTTTTTCATTTGGCCCGTGTAGTTTAATACATTATAAATAAATATAGATTTTGGTAAAATGAATTATTCATATACATCCGAGAGTAAATATTCCCTGGAAAATACGGGGAAAAAAAAAACTAAATTCTTAAACAAAAATTTAAAGCTGTTATTTATTTATGCCCTTATAATACTTTTTATATTTGAATGTAAATCGAACTTCGGTTTTGTATTATTGAGAGAAATTGAGCAAATATTATACGTAAAATTCATCTTTATGCTTATAAAAAAGTAAATATTCTATTTACAAACAGATCAATTTAAGTTGAACTTCCTAAGTGTGAAAAAAAATGAAATACGCTGGTCATTGTGAAATTGGTATAAAATGAAGGATTAACTGTTCCTTAAAAATTGATTTTGCTAAAACGTAGGTAAATCATTGTTTCTTTATCTATCAAAATAATATTTTTAAACCTTTTATTACATGAATGCTAAGAAATTTACACACATTTTGGAAAAAATGTTTACGCCTATGTCTCTATTACGCCTATGTCTCTATTACGCCTATGTCTTTTCTATTCATGGTTCAGTCCAACATAGCAAGTATTGAGGAAAAGAAATATCCGCTTATAAATGTGCAAGAGTTTTTTAAGAGTACTTCCAAAACATAAACGTACTAAAGTAACGCGAACTATTTTTAATGGCTTGAAATCCTTGAATTGTTTTAGTTTTACTTATCGTCGCCCTAGAACTTTCTCGAGAGTGACAGAATTTGCCCTTTTGAAGAATGATAGAGTGAGTAGAACAATTCTTGATTTGGTATTTTTCTCTTAACTTTCGCCACACGCCACAGGAGAACTTTTAGAACGGCAATTTTTGTCGGAATCAAGACATGAGCTTGAGATCCAATATGAATATCAAATAACTCAAAATTCGCAGGATCACCACAGTTTTTGAAATTCTTTGTAAATCGAATATATAAATGAAATTATTCCAACTGAGAATTTGGTAATCTTCAGAGTGTTCACGGCAGCAGAAAGATTATGTTTGCGATCTCTTGGCTGACGTTACTTCCGTCGGTTCGATGGTTTGAGTTTTGATGCCATTTGAGATCCACAGTGCAGTCCAAAACCCTCTCCAATGGATAGATGTTAGGGTGGTAATAATAATAATAAATAAAATATAATCCTCATGACTTGATTGTAATATAAAATTATTTGGTCCGTCACCAATAGCCCTCGTGTTGCTTTTTAGTGCAACATGAAAAAAAAAAAAAAAACTGCGACGTCTCTCTTCAACAGACCACAAAAGTTAAAACGTCTGAATAATTAGCCCGAGAGGGAATTCCATTTGGTCTAGTTGTTAAGAGCACTGCAAAAAGCGACCGGACAAATTCTCCGGTCTACAGAAAAAGGGTTAAAATCATCCCAATAACTCAAGATCAACTGATTTGTTCTTCTGATGCAATGGAAAAAACATTGCTCCCGCCGAAGTAGCAATCTAGGACATGAATACTAGACAGCAACACAGACTCGAACTACCAGTTGCACGGACCCCAAACGCAAAATTTTGTTTCTGTGTGTCTAACTGAGAAAACCACACATAAATCACAATATAGTAAGCGAACCCAACAAATAGACCCATCATCTCAGCTAATGATGTCAAATAAGAAACTGTTCGAAACAAAACGCAATATAACAAAGAAGGAACGTTATCTATTACAGTAAGAGCTGGAAGAACCACTTTCTCTTAAATATCGTGCAAAATGCCTCTTTTCGTATCATTACGATGCTACTGGAGCAAGAATATGCGACGGCTTTCTTCGACAGCGACGAGAGAAGTTAAAACGCCTCAATAACTAGGGTATTTGCTAAGAGCACTGCAGAAAGCAACCGAACCAGCTTTCTTTGCATCCGAAGTTTGAAGATTCGAAACGCCATCGGCATTCGAGGTCAACCAATCTTCTATTCCAATGCGAAGGGGAAACCTTCGTTCCCGATGCAAAACAAACATTCAAACAATCAATTTTCAAAAGTTTCTGAACTCTAGAGTGATAATAATAATTCTTTAACTTACCATTTCATACAAAAATGAGCCTTTCGATCTAAGTATTACAACACATAACACATGATAATACGTTTTAATTTCTTTCTTATGTATAAACAAAATCATATAATTTTGGAAGCCCGTTGACTTTTCTTACCACTCTCTATATGCTGATAAAATTTCTCTAATAATTTACGTAAAAAACATACCTATATTCATTTCTACTTAATGAAACACTCGATTTTTTAGGGGAAAAAAATCAGACTTCAAGTGCCCTGTATTGAAATCAAGGAAATATGTTCCAAATTTTATCAATATTCATACATATATCTTACTTTTATTTGATTTGATTAAAAATTTAAATGACATTCTTATGAAATACATTGCAGAATTTGTAAAAAAAAAGAATCTAAATTTAGCTTTTTTTACTCTGCAAAAAATTCGTTTTTATTGTTAATAAATGAGCAAATTACTGTGTAAAAAGATACAAATTTCATTCAGACAATGCTAAAAGAGCAGGCTAATTGTAACTGATTTTATCAGTATTGTTCGTTGTAAAATGAGATATTTAATAACGCCTTTCGGTAATATTTTGAACTCCAATGCTTGAAAAATATCGCTATGTTTACGTACACTATATTATTTAACAACCTCATCATTAAAACTATAGCAATTTTATTTCCAAAATAGAAATTTTAATAACCAGAACTAAACCAGAGAAGAGGAAATTCAATCCTATATATTTCGACTACATAAATTATTCTGCTAATTAAATCATATACACCAGGTCCATATACATCTAAATATTATTAGCCTTCTGAAACCCGATGTTTATTGTGATAATATTCTAAAGGTTAGCATAGCTCAAATAACCTTCTATCTACATCTCTATATACACTACAATAATATTCATAGTTTGATGTTGTGAATATTTCGTCTGTTAACTATTAGGTGTTATTCATGTAAAACTAACTACTTTTTAACGAAGTATTGCGTATATATTATTACTTGGAAGCAGAGCGATAGTATAATTAACGAAGCTTTGTCTAAATTCTAAAGTATAATTGTGCGTTATTGTAACAGAATATGGAAAATGTGTTTCATAGCATGATTAGCTTAGGAGCAGAATTATAGGAGAAGAAATTACTAGAATTCCAAACAATATGGTATTGGATAATACGCTACATATTATTTCAGGTATAGTTATGTTTGGGAAAGTTTGGCTGACTCTTGAATGACTGGTTTTATTGGCCTAAGAACCTTATTTGACTAAGCGTAAGCAAATGTTCATTAATTCACTGGTAACTAAATTTTTTACTCAACTAATTAAAACAAATATGCATCTCTAATCTGACATTAGAGGAAGGGAGGAAGAAAAGATAAATATCGGATGTCAGGCGGATCGAAATTGAGGAAATATCGCTACGGTATCCCGTAAACTCCTGAGGTGCTTTTATCAAAAACACGAAATCCTATGTAGAAATTTAATGCTACACCACCGATTCGTTGATAGCATTATGATACATCGATACTCAATAACTGTTCAGTAAAGAAAATCTAACAACTCAAATAATTCGAATTTGAGGATAATCAAAAATCAACTAGAATTATGAATGTCTCCTCTTATCATCCTAATGCGCTCGATACCTATCTTCATACTTATTATTCTCTTCATTTCCTTATATAGGAATATTAAGTTTCATAAGTCACGGTTTTTTCACGAGGCAAGATTATCAAATAAAAAAACTTAATAAAGAAGCCTGAAAGATTAATTGGTGGGAAAAGAGTGTGAGAACATTGTGCTAAGAGATTTATAATTTGTGGACAAGGTACCAATGAAATACATTGTAACCAATTTTTTTTATTTTGTTTTGGAGTATTTAACTATTTTTTATAGAGAAATATCCATATTTGGCCAAACTGTACGAAATATTCGTTAAATTACGAGGGGGAAACGAGTATTTGAGATCTAGATGAAACTCCGCTCTTTCAAGAAAAGAAAAGAAGGGAAAGGAGCGAAAATGACAAGATGAGTGAATAAAGAGAAAGTTTTCCAGCGTATATTAGAAATACATTAGGTGTGATTACAAAAAACAGGAAACTTTCATAGGTAAAAGGAAATAACATTTGGGTCCTTAGAGCGTGTAAATTCTTTTCGTATGTAAAGAATGTAGGTTCCTAAAGCGTGCTGTTTATATTTATTTGATTAAAATTTGATAAATAAGCTTCCGTGAGGAGTAAATTTATCCATGTAATATATTATCTCGAGGAATCCTATCGACTTTGTTTTAATTTAGTTTTCAAATCGTAAAATGTGAACTTAAAAATATTAATAGAAATTTATAAAAAATATAGGTTGGTGACTGAGCATTCGAGTTAATAAATAAATTTAATAATAATAAATTTAAATAAAATAAATTTAAGGGGTTTTAAAAATCTCATCAGTATCAGCTGAAACCTCCGCAACTTTTCTTACAAAATACATGCACAGAAACTATTTGAATTGCTCCAACATCTTCAGCAATGTTTTATCTTCCATCACTTATCTTCTTACTTAACAAATATACCATGTTGGCGCCCTTTTTTGGCGATGAAGCATATTATGCTAAATTTCGTGTTTAATCTTATTAACAAACATTGAAAAAATTTCGCATAACAAACTCTCAGCCACTACAAAAATTATCAAACTTGGCGAGAAAAATCAAATTTAGCATCTAATGTTTACCAATTAGGTGCTAAATTACCAAATTTATTACGAATTATGATACCAAATTTAGCACCAATATTGCATCTAAGCATATAATAATATTTAATTTCAATGATTCTTTCTAAAGATTGTTGTCATTCTTACGCCTCCATAGAAAGCTGGGTTTTAAAATCTTATGAGATAAAAAAAAAGGGATGTTTACAAAAATTTACTGAAGTCTCAACACATAACTCGATGACTTTGCCAAAAAATTAAAAGAATTTTATAATTTTAGACATTCACTATAAATGTTATTCTGAACAATGCAAACATTACTCCTGAAAGAATGAAATTAAAGAATTAATTGATATTTATTTTAAAAATGGTTGCCGTATTTCCAAAAAAAAAAAAAAAAAAAAAAAAAAAAAAAAAATGCAAAACAGTCATTAATTATATTAAATATCAATTCTTCATATTAAGTATTAACAATTATCATTGTTAGCTACCCAAGGGGCTATTGTTTTAGTTGGGGCATTTTGGCGTATCAGATCACGTTTTAATTTTTATCACACGTAACTGATATAATATTCAATTTAATAATTTATCGTTTATTGTAATTTTAATTAAATGTAGCTTAAATATATTCAATTTAGTAATGTATCGTTTCCTTTGATTTTAATGTTGGAAAAAATTACTATTGTCCATTTCTCGATATTTCATCGAAATGCAACAGCAAATAAAATCAATAGAGCTAGATTTCAACAGTTTGAATCAAAGAAATACAAACATACCCTAGTCACTGAATATCATGCAAAGGTTAGTGAAACTTGGAACACGAGTTAAAACTGTTAGTGAGTAAATTACATTAATATTATGTTAAAAATTCAATAAATAATACAATACTTTTCTTAATTGTTTTTATATAAAGTAGGCACCTAAAATGTATTGATATACTTTAAATATTATTTTAAGTTTTTTTTTTTAAGAGTGTGATGGAGCTCCTAAAAAAAACCTCCTTATAATTCTAAGCATTCTGTGAGTCGACGAAGTTTGAAGATCACTGCTCTAATGCAATTCAGACATTTTGAATGACAGTAATATATAAATTTATTTATGTGCAATAATAATTATACGACGTTGGGCTATTCGCAATTTTCATTTCATTAAACGTCGGGGACGTTTTGGTAATTTTAATTGCGTAAAATTACAATTTCATCCCAACCCAAATGAAACGTGATTTGGTAAATTAGAAGAAGGTAAGAAATGACGGGCATTGAATAAGTGACAGTGATATATATACGAAACTGAATTGAAAGGAAATAAATGGGAAATAGAGGATAACTACATGATGATAGACATTTATTAATTTAATTGAATAATATTACAATTAACCGTTTAGGTTGAAGCGACTCCTGATTAAAAAAAAATTAAGAATCGAATCAGCCGTAATCTTGAAGTGATTGAATTGGAACGAGTGATTTGGTAAGCTTTGACTTTACCATTAAATAAACTAAGATTAACTAAGGAATCGAGAGAGAACGATCTTGCATATTCTTTGGTAGTAAATAAAGTGTTTTGTCTGGCTTTTACGTATTTTCTATTGGAGTTTTTATATTTATTGTGACAATTTAAGGAGACTTTAAGATGGCTGAAAAGTTAAATAATGAAATAACGAAATAAATAATGATTATTTTTACTACCCCCTTTAAATTTCATTTTCCATTAATGTCATTTTTTAAATATATATATATATATATATATATATATATATATATATATATATATATAAATATTTGAACAAAATAATGTTCAGAGAATTACTATTTATTTATGTGAAATGGGATTATTTAAAAAATTATAATTATAAAAGTTTATATTTAATGATAAAGTTATTAAGATTGGTCTCAATATAAAAAAAAAAAAATATTAAGATTGGCTTAATTTTTAAAAATTGTTGAAGTATTTTGTAGAATATTTAATTCTCAAGTTTAATGTCATATTTATTCCTAGTTATTTTAAATAAATGTTTGATTTATTGGCTCCAGTCACTTTACAAACGAACACAATATTCATTTCAAACCGAGAAGAGAAATGTGCTTCAAAAGTTATGACCGATGAAATTGCTATTCACACAAACATGTGCTATAAAATTGAATCAAAATTTTCACTATATATATATATATATATATATATATATATATATATATATGAAAGATATTCAAAGTTGTTCTAACATTACTAAAACATTCCGAAGTGATGGCTGAAATGAACAGTCTTTTTTTCGTAATCAGATTATTTATTGATTCTAGCAGAGGGAGCGTTACGTTCTAATGAACTTAGCCCGGCTTCGGCCACCAAGGCCGAAGCGAGAGACCATATGAAGATCACAGATGTGAAATCAGAAGAAAGCATAAGAGTAAGAGTGTAAGATAGGGTGTCTTTTCGCTGTGCAACAGGTTATAAAGTAGGGATTTTTCACAACAGACGTAATAGAATGTGTGGCACAGGGTTAAGGATTCTAGGGAATTCAACTAGGATTCCAACCGCAGACAAAGAGTCTAATAGGGATTATTTTGGCAGATTTACAAACGTGAGAAAGAGGATTAAGCAAATTTTATGAGTACGTGATCTAATAAATAAAGGATAATTTGGAATTGGATCAGGAAATAAAAATGAATTCTTTACTTTTGAATTAGGGATAGAACAGAAAATTAAATTATGATTAAGAGAAATTATTAAACTTATTCTGCTCATGGGTTGATTTTTATTGTATACGTAATGTTGTAAATTCATTCATGTTGAAATTACAATTCATGTTGGTTTGTTTGGTTTCGGGTTACCTTAGGATGAAGTAACCCACAATAAGGAGAAGATAGGTCTCAATCTGCTGAGTTCTACAATGATGACCTTCAAAAGGTTAAGCGACGCTGGAGAAATGTATAACTCTGGATGACGGTCATCTAAAATGTTTTCCAAATAATAAATAAAAATTTATTTTCTATCTCGATCAGTTTTAGTATTAATTATAAATATACGATATCCCAGTGATAATGAAAATTTTAAGGTACTGTGGGTTAATTCGATCTGTTATCTTGAAACCAAACAAATTGTCATCATTAGCTGTCATTTACAGCATTATGTAGATAAGGTTCAATTGATATGCAGAATAAATTTTATCCAGATATCTCGATTATTTCTTAATAATAATTAAAACTGTAGATAACCTCACGTATTACTGTATTCCTTATCTTTCATTAAATAATAACGAACACTAGACATTTTACACAGCATAAAGAGCTGTTGAAGAAGGTTACCACTGCCGCTTCAGACTTCCTTCTATCTTAATGTTCATCAAAGAACGAAAATATAATCAGATATTTTTAATAAAACCAGATGATGCATTTTAGGAATTTATCAGGATTTGAAGATTATTTCAATGTTTAACGAATGCACTAAACAATGAAATCAATCTGGCGAACTAGATGCTGAAATGGGTTGAAATGAAGTTTAGTCAGAACACCTTTGGCGATGGTTTTTTGTTGGTGATACTCGTTAAAAGCCAAATGTGGCAACCCTAGTTTTCTGTTTCAGCATGAACGTTTTACATGGCAACCCTAAAATTTTTTAATTCTTGGTTTCTGATAAAAGTTCGTTAATTTTAATTGTTTTGAGTCTAACATTGCGTGCGCTGTTACGTAATGGTTTTTTTAAGCCAATTACAAGAGGAGATTTTTTTGTGCCTTCGTATCGAAACTGAAACTTTTGTTTGATAAGAGAACTTTCTGGACTAACCATTAATTCGCCGCTGTACGTCTTTTATTGATGTACCTTTTATGTGGGTTTTTACGCGTTTTCTTCCAAGTTTCATGTGTCAATGACAGTTACTAGCATGAGTATGAAGAAGGTGAATGAATGTCAACAGTTTTGAACGAATTTTGAAACGAAAGGAAATCTTCCTGTTATTGAATTTTCTGAACGTGAGAGCATGCTATATTTGTAACGGAATGGTTCCACGGATGAATATGAATGACATTACAAGACAAAAGGATAATATTATCATAAGTTTTCCAAGAGCATTGGGAGAAGTTCGTTGTTTTTCCTGAACTATTCGAAAATGTGTGATTTTGTTCTAGTAACGAGATAGTGTTTTGAAAGATCTGTGAAGAGTGAAATGGTTTAAATGAAGATGCGTTTGTAGTTCAGAATGTTTAGTTGAAAGAGAGGGAGAAATCTGTTTTAATGTGCATGATAATGTGGGACCAAGCAATTATTTTAAAAGAAAGGAAACGATTGATTGAAGTAAATGGCGTTGCAGAACGAAAGAAGGAAATTTAGTAATGTGTTTTGTCGAAAGAAATAGATTTCTTTTGTATTTGAAGTTCATTGAGTAACAAGATTTTGGTTTGGATGGCACATACAAATGAGTTTGAATGAAATGAAGATCCGGTTGCGGTTAAACGGCGGAATAAAGAGGAATAATTGATGTTGAAGCATTGATGCTTTCTGACATTTCATCCAAGATTTTATTAGATATAAGTGTTTTATATAAAGGATCCATCAGAATAATAAGTGAAAAATTTTCGTATTTTTTCCTTTTCCGCCTTGCGGGCTGAACATTCCATCAAATAAATAAATAAAAAGAAAAAAATTGCCAATTTTGCTACAAATCACGCCACATGATGGGGCGAAATTGTATTTTCACCGTTGAAGTGAAATCGACTTTTTACGTTTATTGCAGATACACACCATAGTTACTCGAAGAGATGGATCCCTTTAACTCTCGGTCATGGTTACTTAACTGCGAGTAGCAACATAAATGTAAGTTTAGGGATATAAATACTAACACAAATGTATATTTTTCACGTTACGTTTACACTCTTCCGACATGGCTTTTAATTACTACGAAAATCACATACAAAAAAAAAAAAAAAAAAATCTTCGTAACTCTTAAAATTTGCATAATAAAAAGTGGTTGAAAGTACAGATAACCTTATTGAACACGAGATTTTGAAGTTAATCTTTCACAAAAACCCAAATTGGATCATTTCACTTTCCGAGAAAATGTGATTCATATCTAATCTAAGCGTTCATTTTCAAAAAGGATTAATAAAAAGGTATTAAAATGATCGACCCTCTTAACTCCAAAATTTCGAAGGTTGCGTCTCAAAGATAACCTTTCATTCATCTCCTCTAAGTTCTCTCGTTTTAGGGGCGCAAGCACCTTATGACTTATTTGTTTCTTATGTTTTTAATTTCTCACATTTGGAGTGTAAATTTTCCATACTCTCTGAACATACATGTTTACTCGCACTTTTAGAAAGTTCAAGTACGTCAGTGTTTATTATGCATACAGCAGGCAACATAGGAAAAGCCTCTTTCAGGGATGGGATGTATGTCTTACAAATAAGAATCCGCGTTGTGACCGAACATATATCGTTTATTAACATTCTTTTATAAAACACCGCACCATAATAAACATAAAATAGACTGAAAGATAGCAGCCCAAGATTACATAATCTTCACATTTACAGTCCCGCTCGTCTGTGCGTCGAGACTCGTCTCTTTCCTTTAAAAAACCGTTGTAGTCTTACGAAGTCAAGCCATCCAATTTTTGGCGATTTATCACTGTTGAAGGCGAGTTCACTGTTGACTTCCATAGAGGGGAACATTTGTGATAAAGTCCAAACTTTTACTGAGAAAATCATATTAACTTAAGTCATTCCGAAATATTTATCATTTGTGCATTATGTATCTCTACTTGTTGATAAAAACAATGATATATGCTAAATATTCCCTATTTAAAATAAACAAACATACGTTATAGGAGAGCATTAGTATTTAGAGCATTTCATTTCTGTGTGTGTTCACGAAAGATTCATAATACCTCTATTCCGAATCTGTCGGCATAAGCTCCCTCTCTTTCACTCGTTTCATCTACAAATTTTTTTCCTGTTTTGTTCTGGTACGTGCGAATTATAATTGGGCTGAAATTGGTAATGTATATTAAGTTGTGAATCAACCTGAAGAGTTTAAAACAGTTTAAATATTTAAAAAAAATATTTTTTTTTAAATATTTACTACCAAAAATCGACTTTCTGGTTAACATGTATTTTTACAGAAAAATGTTCACATGAAACTTTCAGCAGTAGAATTTTGAGTAAAATTTACAAAAATTTCTTATGTAACTTTTTCAAAATGTACATTCTAGATTTATCGGTATTTAGGTGCACATATTTATCTATCAAACTGTCGTTATCTATTCATCGTTAGGTATCGTTATTTCTTTTATAGAAACTTTTTGAGTAAGGAATTATTATTATTTACATTATTATTATTTCCGTCTAAAGAAATCTACTAACGAGTACATTACATAAGTTACCGTTTTTTTCTTCAAATATTAATATTTTTCCGGCTAATCCCTTCGCAACAAATTTAAATTCTTTTGAATCTGTTTATGCTCACAATCCTTATAAAGGTGTGGTGTGAAAGTTTGGAGAGTGTTGTTCCAACTCAAGTGTCATCCTCGTCGTTTGATCGAGGCTCAAAATTATGAGGTTCACTCCCAATAGCCCCCGTATTGATTCTAAGTGTGGCTTTAACAATCGATCAATATATAAATGTTAGTGGATTTAACCAAAATATACATTATATTGATATCAAATTTTTTTAACAAGCACTCTTGTAGCGTTTTCTAATTTTGGTACAGATTCTTTACATCAAGTAAAAAGATTAAAATTTTACGTGACTTATCATTTTTTGGAGAAAGATTTTTTTAATCTAGTTTGTTCTGTCTTTTTCGGTAAACTATTGTTCTAAAGTCAACGATTGTAGTTCAAAATCACCACATGCATTAATTTCTTGCTAGGAGCTAATCCTGTGATCATTCTCCGTAATATTATCTATTTCACAGTCATCGAGTTCACTGCCCGCTTCAATATATATATGGAAACCCCGCGGCCTTTGTTGTTTACGCTCCGAAAGCGCTCATTTCGACCACTGACTTGTCATTCAATGCCGGATCGAAATGAAAAGCTGTAACACTCGCAGGGCAGAATTCCTCCAATCTCCCATTCTTTCAGTATTATTTCGAAATATAAGATTATAGAAATGCAGGCGAAATTTCTTTACGCCCCTTGACCTTGAAAGGTTCCATAAGTATTAGAAAGACAATTCATATTAATCTTATCCTTATTCCAAACAAAATAAAGCATCTGGGATAGATTTTATCCCACTAAAATTAATTTATTTTAATTTTCTAATTTTTTCTATTTTTTTAACGCTTTTAGAGGGAAGCTCAACTGCTGAGATCCGGTTTTCAAAAAAGTTTCATATCCGTAGGGAGATTTCCCCATAGACCTTTTACCTGCAGCTAAAACACCTACCTAAGGAACCTTAAAATTAATACTACATCATCTAAACAAATCCCTACATGTAAATTCCAAGCAGGGAAAATTTCACTCTTTCACTTTCGCCACTAAGGCAAAACAACGCATCATGTGTCAACTGTTATTACATGATGTATCTTTTATCGCTCGTCTGACCTATCCACGGAAGTGATGTGACTGCGTCCACCACAATCACCAAGTAACTTTCTCTTGTAAGATTAATAAAGTCCTAATTCGAGATTTTCATCAATAAATGTACACACACACACACACA
>BMAW01018525.1:231007-256566 GCA_019974015.1 Nephila pilipes | reverse complement strand
TTTAGAGTATTTGAAGGTTATCTTAAAAACGGTTACGTTAATAACAAGAAGTCTGGTAACTGTGTTACGTTACTAAAACAGTTATTAACGTAAGTCTATAACGTTAATATCGTTACGTTAATAGCACCGATAAAAAACGAGTTTTTAGAAAATGGGTTTTCTTTCAGATTTCACACTTGCGAAACATAATATTTGCGTAATATAATTTTGTTTTTTTTCAACAAAAATAAAAATAAGAAATAAAAATTTATTTTTCATTAATTTTTTTTAACAAAACAAAGTTTAAGAAATGATCCCTTAACCTTGGAGATGGATTTGGTGACCATTTGATGACTTGGCAGCAAACTTAGAGTAACATTTAATTCTTTAAATAATTAATTTTAATCAATTAATTTTTATTAATTATAATTAAATGGTCGTATTGTTATCCAAAGCAATCATCTATAGAAAATTTCAGCTCAATTGAGTGCCTTAAAATTTAAGAAAAAAAACTTTGACACAGGCATACAATGTGGGTAGAAGAGGGGTAGAAGAGAACCCATTAAAAAGGAATGACAGTGTATAATGCAGACATCTATTTATTACATGCATGCATTTTTGTACAGACTAGTTTAAAAATCTTAGAAAGAAATTTAAAAATGATTAATTACTTAAGCGTTTGTGTGTGTGCTTCTTCTTCCCATACTGGAGGAAATTTTAACTTAATTTATACAAAAATAGGCTCAAAGCAACTATTTCCATCAGTGTTTTGACCTTGGCACAACATAAATTCAGTTAAGGCTGTGAAGCGCATTGAACCAAAGATTAACTGAAAATTTTACTTATCTGAATAGCAGCAAAACTCGATCCGAAAAAGGTGCAAACTTACACACTAGGATCAAGTACAATAATAGCTATACGTAGATCATTAAACTTTCTGGCTCAAATGTTGTGTGCACAATATGTTCGTTAACTTTCAGATTCTTTTCAGCATTAAAACACTTCCAATCATCTATCGTCCTCTTTTCCCATTCTTTATACTTCTAATGTTAATTTGTATACTCCATGGTTTATTCATAAATAGAGGTTCTGAAATCAAATAACGTCATAGAATAGCCTAAAAGGTTAGTGTAAGAGAAAGCGCAAGAACACTCGTTTCAAATTGTTTCCCGATAAAAGAAACTGTATTGTAATTTCTAAAGAATGTACCTTTTGAAGAAGAATCAAAGATATTGTCTTAAACTCCAAGAAAAGTTATTTACTTTAACTTACAAAGCATTTAATTATGTTATAAGTACAGCTTTTTACAAATAAGTTTGATGACAAGAAGAATTGGGGATAAACGCTTCGTCAGGAACAAATTCAGGGACTACTGTGATCTTGCCGAAGAAAAACCTCGATATGACTCTCGTTGGTGAATTTCTGTTAACATTTTTCGTCATGGCTTTGATTAGATACGATTCTGGAACAGTTGAAAAGCTGGAAAATTTACGTAGCTCTAACTGTCAAAATGCACAGAGCATTCACCTATTTATGAGTTCCATAACGTTAAAATTGGAATATATAGGCGAAGAGAATCTCCATAACAAACCATTAATGTCAAAGTCGGCTGATCAGCATATAAACATAAAAGAGCCCGACTTAATGAAAAAAAAATATTCCAGGAATGGAGATCCTACAACGCGTTATCATCCATAAATATGAAATCAGGACAAGAGCACCTATAAACCCGAGAACATAACTCTCAAGAATTTCATCTATGTGTCATTTAAGAATCACAGACCCCACTCCCAGCTGTCCAGCATGATGCTTGCTCACATCATGACTCACGTTTTGTGGAAAACGATGTTTTTCCGCAATGTTTCTTGGCTGAAAAGGAGTGACACTTTCTCGCGATACCGTTAGACGGTGAGAATCAATGTTCAGACTAAAACGAGATTTGTCACTAAACATCCCATTGGATCACTGTCCGATACTTCAGTACTGATGTTTGAACTACAGTTTAAACAAGTAAGTTTATGCGTAGACAAAACGCAAACTGCTGGTAGTCTGGCATAGAGACCAACATAACTTAGTCTCCTGTAAACTGAGTAGAAACTCATACTCCTGTGATGGATTTGAGCCCAGTTCTCTGGCGCAACTGTCCCTCTGAAATCACGGAGTTATTGCCAAATGTTGTTCTTGGCGAACAGTTGTGACTTTTGGCCAACCTGGTACTGGTTGTCGATTAATATTATTTCACTCACTTTGAAATCTCTGTCACACTGAGATTACATTCTAAAATACATTCAGAATTCGAAATATTTTGGTTTTTGATGGTTCGGGTTCAAGCATTCCAACGATTCTTCCTTTTGTAAACATGTCTGGTGGTCATCTTTGTGCCATCATTCTATATGATTAATTGTTAGTCACGATTCTTCACACACGAATTGCCCGAAAATGGTCTAAACTGCTTCAGCCAAGTGATCCGGTGTATCCGCATTCCGACGTGCACAGGCGTTTTTTGCATGAAGATGTCGACTGAAATGTGCTGCATAAAAGCAAAGTTTCACCTTCAGAAGAGGATTTTTCTTCGAGTTCATGAACTTCTTAGAAAAAGGGAAACCTATCAAGGGACAAGTACAGTGAGTTAGCTATTGCCATCTTTATTGGAGACTTTCTTATGTTTGCTACGATTTCATTTATAACTAAAACCGTTCACTCTCAGCGTATCTTATTTGATACGCTTGCGTTTCCTCTCCTGTGCGCAGCGTATCACATTAGATACGCTCCGCGAGTGTCTTCTACGGCCCAACGATACGCTTCTAAGAAGAGATGCGCTTGATGAGAACGTTTTGTATGATTTTTTTAATGTTACTATATGATGTTACAATAACGCAAAATCTATATAGATAGATTATTTGAAGTGTTGACCATGGTGATATGGGGTTAGATTTCACTTCTGGCTATCAGGAGGGGGGGAGTAATTGCTAAAAGCACGTGCTGCGGCGCGGCTCTTTAAATGTAATGACATGATTTAAAGCTGCACTTACTTTCGGTTTGCTTTTTTCTTTTTTGCTTGCTTCTTAGAAGTTCGAATGAGAACTTATGGATGTTTATGGGGGTTAGGCTTTAGGTAGCAGATGCTCTCAGCTGTTCGTTTCATTTTGTTGGATTTTATTTGTAGCGTCAGTCATGAAGAAAAGAAAGTATTTGTCTGATGTTGAGATTTGCGAATTAATGAATGAATCTGACAGTGATGTTAGTGAAAACAATCTAAATCTGTTCATAGCCATTAAATGAAAAAAAAAAAAAAAAAGGACGAAGAGTATGTGCCCTTTGCTCAAAATCTTGCATGAAGCGTCAAAAGTTGACAAAATATGTGCGTAAGACATGTGATGTTGGACTATGCGTTGAAGAATTTTTTCTTATAAAAATACCAAACAGCAAAATAAGATTCATTTTTTTATATCTTAATATTCCATGTAATGGTACATCATTACACCATGAAATTTATGTAGCAAATGTAAATACATTTTGTATTTTCTTAAATGAATGATTTTTTATGTAATTTTATGAATAAAAGATGCATTTTTCGATTAAATCTTTTTTTTCTTTCGTATATATTAAGTTTATTGCATTTTAAATAATACAAGTATAAAACCAAAATATTCTAATGAATACCCGATTTTAGAGGAGTTTTTTTTTCACGAATTAGGCTTAATATCTAAAATCGTCTGGGCACAGCGTGACACTCCGCGGTAAGAAGCCGCGGGCCTAGAAAAGCACTTCTTTTTTCTCCCTCCGGTAGCGAAAGGGTTAAAAGGCCGCAAATGCCAATCTAAAACAGATTTTTTTTCTTTAAAGGGTATGTTACTCAATTTAATAAATTCTTCGATCATTCGCGACCGGACCCTTTCACTGTATCATGAATAACGCTTATTTAAGGTAGGTACAAATCTCTAATTATTAAATATTGCCGTTGTTACGTACATGATATACGAATTTTTAATGTCCCGCGCTTAATTCAAATAAATAATATGTGGATTCAAATTTGACTCTTTCTTTAATCTAATGAAACATTTTGATATCACCCCAAATAACAACTATACTACCAGATTTAAAAATGAATGTACGGAAAATTCAACATTGATTAATAAGGAGACGAGTCAATACTATGCCGTTAGAATTTACCTTGAACTGCGATTGGTCTACTGAGCAACGCCTGCTACATCCATGTCCCCTGACTCCAAAAGCTGAGTTGTGAAAAATTGTGGTAACCTTTACATTCGGCACGAATATCTTTATGTCAGTAACTCAGTGAAATGTTTCCACTTTTTCAACAAACTTGCATACTGAGCCCTAGAAAAACATCCACGTGTTTTGTTCTAACAGAATTTGGAAAGGGATATGTTGATTTAAGGAAAACAATGTCCAAGATGGAAAAATATAACTATTTTATTAGAAATTACCCTATTCATTACATGTAACATTCAATTTTAGAAAGTAGTCGTGGTTATAGTTTCTTGAGAAGAATCTACAAGCATTTTTTTTTTATTAACTTTGCTTATTTAGGTTGATGATATTTTATAAACAAAAGCACATTACATGGGGTAAGACAAACACAACATGAAGCTAAATCAGATAACACAAATGTTCCGAAGGCGGATTGGATGAATCTAAAAATTATTGCATTCCTAGATATTTCGAACCCGTAAAAAGCTACCCAAGGTCACAAAAGTTACCCAAGCTACCCAAGGTCACCAAAGCTCTCCAAGCTATCCACTCTATATGTTAAATATTAGTCTCCCTTTCATAGGTGTGATATTATGTCATATGACCTCATCTAACAACTTTCAGCGACTGTAATTATTTTTATCTTGCTTTCGTTAGGCGGGTGTGTAATTGCAGATTTGATATTAGTGCAACGTCTGAGTGGCGAAAAACCAAAATAAGTTAAAGCTCTCTCTCATGATAAAATTGCATTAGGATGGTTTGGTTTTATTAACGTCTCACTAGAAGCAACACGAGGATTATTCAATCGCATTAGGAAAACATTATAGATAAAATATTTTGCATATTTAAACCATAGCAGAATGATGTAGTCTTCAAAATAAAATTGAGAAGAAAAAGAAATTTCAGTTAAATACTCCAAATAAAAATGTAGTACAACTGTAAAAAAAAAAGATTATTTCTTGAAAACTAGCTTAAATATTATCTTAAGTCGAGGGTGTATAATGAATGACGTTTAACATTCGCGAAGTTTTATTTAAGCTTTTGTTGAATGCAAGAAAAGTTTTTTTTCTTTTTTTTTTGTAAAACAGATTAGTATTTCAAAGAAATATTTAAATTCTTAAGAACTGCAATAGTTTGATGTGTCGTATGCATTACTAAATTAGCATAATTTTCTCTAATGGATTATTGATTGTTAGTGCCAAATGGTCTTGCATATTTAAAAATTTCGTTGGTAGTTAAAGTGTCGCTTAACACTAAAGTAAACAAATTTCTCTCTTTAAGTAAATGGCTTAGTTGAAAAAGAAATAGAAGAGAGAAGGAAAAAGGAAGGCATTTAAATAATATTAAAAATGCAACATGTTATTTTTTTCTTATTGTTTTGATATTTTTTTTTAATTATTTTAACTCGGAGGTTTAATAATTTTCCATTTTTCATTATTTCCTTTTCCTTTTATTTTTTAAGAAATAAAAACAATTGAAACACAACTTTATTTAAAAGTTCTATGTAAAGTCTTGCAAAGAACAGATTTAACCACCCAAGGTGTGCTATTTCATATAATTATTATTAAATTACTCAATTTAATATAAGATTTAAAGTAAACGATGAAATATCGAGAAAGGGAAAATAGTTAACTTTAAATTGATATTAAATTGAAAGCAAACGATACATTATTAAATTGAATATGTAATTAAAATTGAAGTAAATGATACGTAATTGAAAAGTGACCTGGAACGCCAAAAGTGATTCACTTAAAACAATAGTCCTTTATGTGGCTGAAACATTTCCTAAATATAAGGAATATATCCCTCTATGAGTAACTTTTAAGCTAAAAGAAAATATAATTATGCAGTTTTTCTTTATTTGAAGCATACAATTTTAGTAATTTTTTTTGTCACCTCAAACACATGATTTGATTTTCTTATTCATTACTATTAAATTATCTCAAATAATTTTGTTTCATTTGTGTGAAATTTATGTGGATTTTCTTATCTGTTCTTGAGATAACTTTAAAAGTATTTTCATTTTTTTTAACGATAAAAACTACATTATTACTTTTTTACCTTAGAAATATCGTTAGTATATTTGAAATATTTCTCTCTTAGTTAGAAATCTAATCAGAAAATCTCAAATTCTTTTCTATCTAATAAACTTTATTCTTAATTTAATTAGCAAAAACTACGACTTAACATTTTTACCTCAGAAAAATTGTTAGTATATTCAGAAATATTTCTCTTGTAATTAGAAATCCAATGAGAAAAACTCTATTTTTCTCTGTCTAATTATCTCTCAAATCTCTATCTAATAATCTCTATTCTTTTTTTAAACATTAAAATCTGCATAATTACATTTTTACCGCGCAAATTCCTTAGTATATCCATAAATGTTTATCACGTAATAAAAAATCTAATTAGAAAATCTCTATTCTTTTCTATGTAATAAACTCTCTAATCTCTAATATTCTCAATTCTTTTTAAACAGTAAAAACCGTGTTGTTATAATTTTACTTTAGAAATATCGTTAGTATATTCAGAAATATTTATCAAGTTATAAGAAATTTAGTCAGAGAAAAAAAGATCTCTATTTTTTTCTATCTAATAATCTCTTTAATTCCTGTCCCTTAATAATCCCTGTGTAGCAAACTCTATTATCTTTTTATAATTAGTAAAAAACTACATAATTGCATTTTTACCTCAGAAATATCGTTAGTATAGTCAAAAATATTTCTCACTTATAAGGAAATGTTCTCAGAAAAAAAAATCTGTATTCTTCTCTATCTAATAATTCCTCTAATCTGTATCTAATAGTCTCTATTCTTAATTAAACTGTAAAAACTACATTATTGTATTTTTAGCACGGAAATATTGTTGATATAGTCAGAAATATTTAGCAAGTAATAATAAATCTAATCAAAAAGTCTCTATTCTTCTATATCCAATAACATCTCTAATCTCTATCTAATAATCTCTGTTCTTTTTTTTAAACAGTGAAAACTGCATTTTTATATTTATTAGCTCAGAAATATCGCTAATATATGCAGAAATACTACACAACGCAAATATACATTCGATGAAAAATTCCTTTTTTACTGTATTAGCATTTCTTTTCAATGACATTTATCACGTAATAAGAAATTTAAGCCTGAAAATTAATGCAGGACAAAAAAGGTTCTTTGGTGAACTTTCGTCATAATTTTGCACTAAAGTGGCTTTTGCTTAAACGAACGAATTAGTACTCAATTTTCATTAATGCAGAAGTAAAGTAATTATCTCTATCATTAGAGCGATTTTTTTGTAACATGAAACTTGGTTAGAAAAAGGACGAATCGATTAAGAAAAGAGAAGTTAAGAGATCATTAAAAGTAATAGTTCTCGACATTATAGAAAGATAGTTTTAGAAAAAAAAAATGTTACCTTTTTTTATGTATTTTTTAAAAATTTTTTGAAGGGGAATTAAGGTTACTTTTTTCTTTCATGTACTGCTTAATTCAACGAATTATAAATAACTCACAGTATTATTGAATGAATTACTCATGCCTGAAGCAAAATAAATTTTCCTTAAAATTATCCCGAGTTTCATTCAGAAACAAATATAGAAATTAGATTTTGAATGAAATTCGAAAGGAAAAGAAAGACTGATAATTTAACTATTAACAATATGAGTATATAGAAGAAATGAATTCAATACTTTATTTCGAAAAGTATAAATATCAACAAAAAATAGTGTTTATAACCTTAAGAAAAATAATTCAGAAATATTTGAAAAATGAAATTGGCTCAGCTAATTTCATTTTAACATGTAGTAACTGTTTTTTGGTCAAGTTTCAGATAAATTATTCAAAATGAACATTAATTAGCGTAAAGTAAGTGTACTTGCCAGTGTTACGCTCCATAGAAGCAACTATCTTCAAGAAAATAAAATACCTTTTGAAATTCCTTACGCATTTTATTTTTACATGACAAAAACGTTTCCAATGATAGCAACAAAAAGAAAAAAAAGTCCAATTCTGTCATAAAATCAATTATTAAATGAAATATTAATAGAAGAGCAAATGATTAATTATTAAATTTGACCATAAAATTCAGTTCAGATATTAAAATAATAGCGGGTGATAAAACAATGAATTAAAAAATATCTTAGCAATGTTAATCTACCTTAAAAAAATTAAATGTAAATATTATAATCATAGTGTATTATAATGTCAGTCTTTTGAACCTAATACCATATATCCTTTATTTTATGCCCATGCATTTTTGTTGACATCATTTTCTCAAAACAAGAACCTTTGGACACTTGTTAATAATGCACGTTTTTTATTCACAGGATAAAATAGAAAATTGTAAAAATTGACAAATTGGCAAGAAATAATCTATTGCTTGCAAATTTAAAAAAATGACTATGATTTGCATTGAATACTTAATGAAAGTTCTTTTAAAACACGTTCACTATTATAACTACCATCAGAACCATTAGTAAGTCAGAAATTAAATCATTTTCATACCTTTACTAACAACTTTTTATTATCTCTTCTCATTATATGTATTATATACTTGTCATGTTAACTATTACAATAACAGTTACGTTAAATAATTACGTCCACACATATATATACTTCAATGACATAATAGTCTCTGCTCTACATCTAGCGTTCTGTCGTAAGCCAGTGAACCTTTCAAAGCTGGTCTAGTTAACAAAGCTCTTTTAATCGGCGCAAACAGTATGACAGTGTTAATTAAACAATGTTGCGGATATTTCATCACGCGTTACACTTATTTTAAAAACAATTATTTTACAAACAGAAGTTACTATTAATATGCTCTATTTTCAAAGCACAAATCTATATAATCGAGATATAGATCAAAACATAGATAGAATTTATGTTGTAGATGCAATTTATCAATATTTTGAACTTTTTTTCTCTATTCAAAAAAGTCATTCCTTTAAGCTATTTTTTTTTAAATTTTAAATTGGAATTTTAATTTTATATTATTTTAAAAAAAGACACAGTTGTCTAAAGAGGATTAATGCATTGAATAATTTAACAAAGACTACCAATGAAATATTTTTATGAACCAGATTACACTATAGTAAAAGGTTCATGCTGAATGATGTAAAAGTTAAAATCTTAGAGAAATCTCATCCTCAAAAGTTAGATTGGAACTCGTAAATTTATCAATGTTAGTGAATTAAAATGGGAATTTAAAAGTGTGGAATATGGACGATAAATGATAAGATATGATTCAATAAATTAAAAAAAATTATTAGAAATGATGAATTTTGAGCATTTCAAACTTTTTGACTCAAATTTCAGAGAAATTCAGATTTAATGTCCGAATAACTGCTTAATGGAATAATTGAACTTTCTTCTGGTAAATCAAGGTGGGGCATTCAATGTGTTATGCATTGAATATCTAAGACATTATATTTCCTCAGGATTTTGGGATTACTTACTTATAATTTTTTATCTATTTTCTGATTTTTTGTATGCCGAGAATTTTTTACGTATTGGATACGGTTGTAATTGAAAAGCATTTCACTATTGTGAATGTCCCGCAGTAAAATACCGCATGACGGTAATTTTCATGGTTGTGATAGAGGCAGAAATCGGATTAGTAACGGAATGTGTGTCGTATTACTTTATTATTTAACTCTACATTTATCTTAAAGCCTAGTTAAATAATCAATAAGTTCAAAATTCTAATTAAAGATAAATAAGAACAAGATAAAACACTTTATTAATTACCGAAGAACAGGGTTATTCAAACTGAATCATTTGATTTCAAAATTTCATATTTTGAAAACAAACGATTAAGAATGATATGTAACAAATGAATACAAGTGAAAAATATGGAAGTGTTATACTGTGAGCAATATATGACCCTTGTGTGTTGCCTGTGAAACCATTTCCCGAAAGCTATTTTAGAAGCCTTTTCGAAGCTACCTAGCAGTTGGATCGATCACAGTGGACCAGATGACTTGATGTTACACAGCTAGTCACCTAAGTAAAACCCCATGATAACTCCATTTCATAAAACCCCATGATATTTTTTCCTTTAGCTGTTTGTAAAAAATAAAATGTATGCGCTAACATTGCTCATAAATTTATTTGAACTTAAAAAACGAATTTATGCTGTTGTATTAATTACAACCGACACTGTACAACGTGTTGGGCGAATTTACACGTCGAATTGACATATGTGTAACTTTTTTTTAAGGAAGATATATTACACACTTTTAAAAGAAACTTCCACATTTTCCCTTTGCATTCATGCAGTACTTACAATTCTGTGTATTTAATTTAAGAAAATATGGAATTTTGAAATTGGAAACCCTATATGGAATTTTGAATAACTCTGCATGGATAAGGATGAACTTGCTCGAATCACTTAAAACTCGGTTAACCTTAGCTTTTATTATAGTAAAAAATTTTTAGCTTGACAAATTACTCATTCTGATTTAAGCACTTCTGGACAACAACAAACTCGAATCTTAGTACTTTAATTAAATGTAGTTTCAATCCAAACGATTAATTACGATGTTTCAATCCAATTTTATAAATAACTCTCGGCGTGTCCCCGGCTTTTCCTCTTCAATTCTATTTGATTTATAAATCGCTGTCTCTAATTCAATTCACTACACTTCTAATTTTTATGAAAGTCACCTAACCATGTTTGATTTTGGTTGGGAAGAAATTGTAATTACATTCAAATTACCAAAAAGTCCCCAAAGTTAGTAAAGAGAAAATTACGAATTACCCAACGTCACAATTGTGGTAATCTTCTAAATCAACAAATAATTCCATACTTTCCAAAAATAAGATTACGGAATCATTGGGTACCACGTGAAGCAGGCGAAGCCAGAGGATAATCTCTATGTGGTTGTTTTATACAAACTAATCTTAATGTGAGAGAAGACTCCCTCCTTATCTCTCCCCCCTCTCTCTCACACGCACGCACCTACACACACACACACACACACACACACACACGCACACGCACACACACACGCACACACACACGCACACACACACACACACACACACACCACACACACACACACACACACACACGTCATTTTTACGGTTTCCTGATCGAGAATAAGCATTCGTTTCTATGTTATTTCCCTGGGATCATCGAAAATCCTTCAAAGAGAGTTTACTATTCCTGTTTTAACCACTTTCTTGTCATATGTTTTGATAGAAAAGCATCTCCAATTTGACGTACAAAAAGTAATTTTAAAAGCTTTTCGACAGATTAATTGGCATCTGACATTTTAAATGAAGGTTGTTAAAATTAAGAACTCGAGGAAATTTATTCTTTCCCTTGATGCGAATTAAATTGGATTCGTTGAATAGGAGACGCTAGGTTTCATGAGTTGGGGACGAAATATTTTTTAAAAAATTTCTCCTTTCACATGAGAGAGATTTTTAAGCATTTTTTCTGTGATTTTGAATCGATATCTGCTGATAATTCAACTACCTCAAGACTTACATTTTAAAAATTACCATCTTAAAATACATAGGAACTTCTATTTTTTTCAAGAACTGAAATTTAAGATGATCATAAAAATTATGAACGCTTCATAATTTATGCATGTAAAACAAAATCACTTTAGGTTACTGGTTTATAATTGCATTTACATACAGGGAAATAAACAAAGTAGACTATTCTCTTATAAACATTTATTCTTTGTTTATTATTCATTAAATGATGCAATGTAACCTATTTTTAATCACGGAAAAAATCCGATGGAAGTTAAAAAATAAATTAGAAACATTGATTTTTGGTGTTTGAATAATACAAAAATGTATCAACTTGTAATGTTGGGTTTTTCGCTTTTTTCTCATCACGAACCTCGAGGACTTTTACCAATTTGAGTTGCATAAATTTACGATTTCTTCCCAGTCAAAAAGAAACGCGATTGGATAAATTAGACGAAGATAGAAATGAAGTGTTTAGGCATTCAAAGGAATGTAATTAAAGGAAAATAAAATGGATATAGAAGGCACGGACTTGCCGTCAGAGAATTGTTACTGAGATTGAAATTCTTCTACTTGTTTTGTGGATTGAAGAAAGTCCCATGAATAGCATTAATTAACGTATTTATTGTCGAAGAAAGTTGCGAAATTAAGAAAGTTTAGACTGGTAAGACAGATTGTTTCTTTAAATCATAAATTATTTTTGTAAGTTAAGTTGAAATTCTTGAGAGAATGACATTAGTTATTTTGCAGGGGATAATAATAAGGAATCTGTTATATTCTTGTGTGTATTCCATTAAATTTGGTAGTTTTTAATTAATATATTAGATTAAGATATGGCACAAGAGCCGATTAATGACTGAAGAACGCCACAAACTTTGTAAAGTATGAAACCAGAACTTTTTTTAGGAAATGTGCATTCACATACCCTATGAGGCATATGATAAGTATACCGCCTTCCTCAAAAGGCTCGACTGCGTTTTAGACAGTCCTCTTTGTAGGAATATGAATAGCACCACAAACGAAATTTGTTCTTTACTTAGAGCGATCAACGTATTCGTAAAAGTGTTTCGCCCTTGACAGCCGAATGATCTTAGACACGAACTTGCGGCCGGCGTTGTTTCAGATGAGACACGGATTCGCGTCTGGAAGTCACTAAAGATTCTTCATTTAACAAGGTTGATTTCTTTTGAAATTAGGGTGTCGTCCTCATCACTCTGTCATTTTTTTGAAAATAAGAAATCCTTTATCAATAGTCCTCATACTGTATTTTAGTGAGACGTTAATAAAAATTAGTCAAGCGAGCTACTGTGTTTCTCAACACTCCAATTTGGTAATTACGTCAATCTTCATTACTTTGCAACACCAGGAAAGATTAATCTGACGAACGTCAACATCACATGGAAGAAAGAAGAGGGTGGGATAAGCAAATGATTAACGCATTTAGTCGACACAGGAGGGAGAAACACACCTGAAGCACAACATGAAAGAAAAGTAGCGTAGTGGATTTGTCATTCGAAAAGCGCTTTGCAAAGTCGGAGTTTGCTCAGAATATCGTGTTATGCCACGAATAAGAAGAAATGCTTACCAGCAAGTGTCGGAATTCGATAGAAACAGGATCATTGCCTATCGAGACTGTGGATTATCGTTCCGTGATATTGCCTATCGCACTGGTCGATACCCAACCATTGTCATGCGAATATGGAATCAAATGTTGCTGAGGGTCATACAGAATGGCATGCAGGATCTTCACTCCCTACTATGACTAAAGCTCGTGAGGATAGAATATTGTAAAGTCAGTCCTGCAAAACCGTACAAACACATCGCGGATCATTACTCAGGAAGTGGGCATGTTTGTAAAACGCCCAGTATACGCTCATGCGTTGCGACTACGTTTGCATCAGCATGAACTGTTAGAACGGCGACCATTTATTCGGATTCCCTTGACAATGCAGTATGGAAAGAGACAGTGACTCTGGTGCGTCGAACAACAAAGCTGGATACATGAGTGGCACAATATTGTCTTTTCAGATGAGTTCAGTTCTATTTTCTGATGGCCGTATATGTGTCTGGAGGCTCCGAGGAGACCACTCGTAGCCAGCTTTCATTCCATATCGGCATAGGGTCCCTGCACCTGGCGTGTTGGTTTGGATAGCCATTGTGTATACGACGCGTACATCTCTGTTCGGATCGACGGTAACTTGAAAGCAGATCGGTACATTTTTGACATCTTACGTCCAGTGGTTGTGCCCTATCTTCGAGGCCCACCAAATGCCATCTTCCAACAAGATAATGCAATATTACGTGATTTTCATCGTGTTCTGATCTTCCTCGAAACACAAGGTATTCGATTGTTGCCCTGGCCAGCATGGTCTCCAGATTTGTCACCCATTGAGAACATCTGGTCATGGGTTTGCTGAAAGACTGGTCCTCCACCCCTTTTCAGCTAATACGGTTGATGAAGCATGACAGACTTGAAGCAACATGGAAGGAGTTGCCAGTTTTTCAGTCATCCAAGCCTAGTTCGACTCCATGCCCAACCGGGTAAGGGCCGTTTTAGCTGAAAGGGGTAGCAGCTGTTTCTACTAATATCGCATCCCTGTAAATCCCGAAACTGCTTGCAAATTTAATCATTTCGTTTTCTTGCCATACTGTTTATGTACAATAAGTATCTTTTTTTGTATTTTCTTTCTTTCATGGTGTTGCAAATTCAATGGCTAGCAGCGTACTTTTTGCACTTGAAAACGCCTCTATTTTTCTCATCAGTGATACACGTTCGCTATGATGGATGATGTGTAGATGGCGTGTTTCTCATACACTTCAGTGTTCCGTTGGAGCAGTGAATTTCGTAAAGGATGAAGCAGTATAGATGACTGGTCTCGATCAGCTCAGATATACGTTGTCATTACTATTATGCAAAAGAAAATTTGGTGATGTAGAATCGACGAGTCAATATACGGAAACAAGTGGCAATATTCTTTTTAAGCAAAATAAAGTTTATAAATTTCTTCGTGAAGGTTAATGCAACCAGCTGTTTCCCCACTACATGAAGTGAAAAATGCAACTAAAATCCTTCGATATTGCATGTTGTGTAATAAGGGGTTATTAAGTTGTTTGACAATACTTCTTTCAAATCCGTTTTTCTTCGTTCGGAGATTTCGTTCTTCATCACCATTGACAATAAATCTCGCAAGTAAATTTAGACTAGCAGATATTCTCTTCCGAATCGTTCTTTGATTTGCACGACCACTTTCGGATAATTGGATGCGGTGGTTGGAACGCTTTCAATTACCCTCGCCGCCTTCGAATTTGGCACTACCGATTGCAATAAATACTGAAATTTATCATTGTTGGATAAACTTCCATCTTCGTGAATTTTTGAAAACTGGCTCCAAAATGCCAAAATATTCTTTTGCATCGTTATTGAATCTTTTTCTCGGGAGTTTAAAAGTTCTCTTCTCAAGAACTCTTGTTTCTGGTAAGCCTATCGGTTTATCCATTATGTTTTCAATCTTAGTTTTCAGCTCGTAATATTGATCTGGATAGATCTCAGCTGACTGGAAATCCTCTTTGTAAGCATTTTCGGCCTCATCACCTTTAAAAATAAGATTAGTAATATCTCTTTGGCATGTTTCTAAGCGCGTAAATTTGTCGCCAATCTACGATTTCAAAATCGAAAGTTGCTTGACATCCAGAATTTCTTTCGTAAGCTCAGGGTCAATTTTGTTCGCACAGACAGTAAACGATAAGCGAAACGATTTTCGTAGCGTTTTTTGCTGTGTCACATCCAATTCAGGGTCAAAATAATCTGACTGCAGAAATCGCTCCATGTCAGTGGCCAGAAATTATGAAGAGTTACGCACTGTAACTGAACAATTCATAATATTAAAGTAGGGCTGCCATCTACCAGATGACGATCTCGGTAGATTAATTAAATATATACTGAATAAATCAAGATGTGACACATAGCAGAACAAAACATTTATTACACACCAAATACAACAACAATTCTACATTCATGACGGTTATAAACTATAAGATTGAAACAAGAATATCATCATCTCGCGTTAGCCCGTGTTGCTCATCATTGGTAGGAAAATTGCTGCCATTCGCAACAATACTGAACCTCATGTGGTCAATGTATGTAAATATCTGTTGCAACAATTTTGATGGAAAATCCTCGAACCTTCTCAGTAAATCTGACTTTTCCTCTTGCGACTATCTTGTCTTTAGTCCACTCAAGAATGCCTAGAAAGATAGTTCCTCAGTCAATCATGGAGATTTATCATCCAAGGTATTGATCATTTTGAAAATTGCAGGGATGCCTGTATCATTCTACAAACTAACTATTTATGGTCATTTTGATGCTCATGCACCAATTTTTATTCTGTACTAGCTGATATACTCGTTGCTCTCGAAGGTGAATACAAACATATAACAGATGAAAGAATAATTTTTTTAATAAGAACCTATTAACAATTACAATTCTAAATGAAAAAAAAAATGAAAATTATCTGCCAAGGAAAGAATGATTAACCAAACACAATGAACGATAAGTTTAAATCCAATGGGCGTGAAACCTAAGATTTATTTATTAAAAAGAAATTTTTAAAGTTTTCATAATTTTGATTTTTCGAAAAAAGTTATAAATTATAAAATGCCATATTAAACTTTTTTTTTGATAAAGCAGTAACTAATTTTAAAATGTTATATTACGCTTAGAAAGAAATTAAAATTCAATAATACTGAGCACTACTTTAATTCCTCCACACAGGTGAATTTAAAAATTTTACAAACTTGGTACCAAGCATAAATTAGTTTTAATGAATATTAATATTTGACACAAAATACACAATCTGTATCAATCATATGCTAATAAGTATCTTTCTTTTAAAAAATTTATTGAATATAAAATGAGTATAATTTTATGTTTAAAATTGTTAGTTATTTTGGTTTGGAAGTGATTAAATTTTTTATTTTTATATTTTATAGACAAATGTTTAATCTGTTGAATTAGTTTTTAACTATATTTTTTGTGATTTATAAGGATAAAAATTATTACTCATTTGAAATGCTTTATAATTGGTTGGAAAAGTTTTTGAGAAATTAAATTTGTTTAAATTAGGAGCATTACAAAACTTTTTAATTAATTAATTGTAGGTTTTACTTCCATTGTTTATATTTCTTAGTTTGATATTTTATTTAATGAATAATTTTTTTCTTGAAGGATAATTTGCACTTCAGTTAAATTATATTTAATATTTAATTCTCACAATTTTTTTTATCTCTCTCTCCCTGCCATCTGGTATACATTTTTAAATAAAACTGATAGAAGTAGGGGTCACCAACTAATTTTTATTAATAACATGTTAGTAATAAAAATAATCAATACTCGTAGAAGAAATCAATGTTACACATGTCAACTGAAAACAATCTTCATATTTTTTTTTGAAAATATATACTTAAGAAACAATTCGGTAAATGATGCATATTTTTTTCTTATTTTTAAATGAAAGTTTATTTATTTCTATTTCTTTTAGTTCAATTTTTTTTTTATTCAAGGCATGATTTCAAGGACACAAAATCAATAACATAAATATTTAAACCAGTAGAATGTGGTGACATTTGCAGACAGGAAAGCTGTGTTACCATAACAATTATAGAAAAATAATTTTATAAGCTAACTCGATATGTTTTATCCTAGCAAAGTTATTAATTATTATAAAAATCTCTAGTCGGATCAAAGTATTTAAAAATGCCTTTTCTACTGAAAGCAATGTTACTTTATGGCAATTTTCCCTCTGATTGAGCATTCCTTGCGAATGTATGAATACCCTAAGTTTAGAAGAACTGCGATCAACAGATGCATTTGAAGACGGAACCGTAAAATAAAATGATTTTAAATTAAAAAAAAAATCTTCCCGTACATATTTGTGCAGAACATTATGAATTATAATATTTTTTGTGTCAGATAGTGACTTGCCTAAATAGTCTGGACATAAATATAAATTTTGCAATTCCCATAAATAAATAATTCACGTAGCAATTTCGTAAAGAAAAAAATCTCAATAAAATTTACATAAAGATTTAAAACTCGCTTCGAGAACTAAAGCTAAACTCAAAGCAGGAATATTGAAAAAATACAACAAATTAATCAACAGACTGTCTGAAATACGAAAATGAATGGTAATTGACAATAATTGTATTCAAAACATCCTTATAATGAACATAACAATATTTATTTTGAGCATAATTTGACGATTGAAGATATATTAAGCAAAATGTATCAATTCAAAGTAAATATGTTTACATTCACCTGTGATTTCCAATACATCAAAATGTCCATTGCTTCACTAAAAATTAATGTTTCGAAAAAGACACAGGCTCATAATATGGAAAAAACTATTGATTTAGAACATAAATAACTGAAGATATAATATAAAATTTAACAGTTGAAAATAACAATATTTACAGTTACCAGTGACTTCCAATACATCAAAATGTCTCATGTTTACTATAAAGTTACCAAACGATAAATAGCTTACAAATAATACAATAAGTTTAGAAAGCGAAAGAAATCTCTGAAATATTTACTAACCTATTTTTACGGTGGATTCTTAGTATGAGATGCTTATATCTCATGAAATCCCGTATGAAGTGTATGAAAACATGATCTTTTTTTTTCATTTTTCGTCCGTCGTCCAACCGCAACCGGATCTTCACTTCACTTTAACTCATTCATACACGCACATTCGCATTTTCAAACCAAAATCTCGTCACTCCTTGAGCGTCACACACATAAGAACAAATCCCTCTCTCTTTATGGCCCAAATATAAAATTTTCTCTTTCCTTTCCGCAACACCATCTATGTCCATGAACTATTTCTTTAAGGCAATCACATGTTCTTACATTATCATACACATGAAGACAGAGCTCTCTCTTTCTTTCGACTAGGCATTACGATCCACACAACAAGGTTTTCCTTTCTCTCATAACAAATTTATTCATACACCTTTCAAACCACAATGTTATTAATCGAAGAAAAACGGGCAGCCTAAAATACAAAAACTTAACACCAAATGAATAAGATAAAAACAAGAATCAACGACTAAAAAAAGGTAGGGATAGTTTATACAAAACAGTATAATTGAAAACAATAAAACAAATTAATCAACGGTTAGTCTAAAATACAAAAATAACAATAATTAACAGTATACTCAAAACAATTATTATTAATTGAGCAACATTTTTTATAAACAGATCTCAACAGAAAATGCTGTATTAAATTTAAAAATATAAAGTAACTATATTTACATGAACCTGTAATTTACAATGCATCAAAATGTCTATTACTTTTCTAAAAATGAATGTTTGAAAAAAAAAAAAGCTGCGAGCTCGAAACATAGAAAACAGTACGGATTACGATTAAACAATCGAAGGTATAATTTAATAGAATATTTAACAGTTGAAAGTAACAATGTTTACATTTACCAGTGACTTCTATGCATCAAAATATCCTACGCTTAATATTACCCTACTGAAAGATTGATTAGGCTTTCGGGCAATTCTGCGCATGCGCAGTGCAGGTGAAATTCACTTTAAACATAAATGTTTAAGAAATCTAAAGTAAATTTCTGAAATACTGCTTCGTGGTGCACTCTATGAATATCCATAAAATCTTTGTTCCAAATTTAGTACTCCTGTGTTTTGTAATATGTCTGCTACAACGTCCACAAAAACAACACAAGCTCTTCCATTTAATAATATAAATTACTCAAAACATTAAATCTTTCGTCAAACCAACAGTTGCTCTACTATTCATCAGTGAGTAGCCATATACGAGGCATGTTTTTTAAGTAAGTACCGTTTTGAAATTAAAAAAAGACGTGCAAAGAAATCGCAATAATTTTATTTTTACATGAAAGCCTGTACCTTAATCTACTTTTCTACATAATTTCCGTGAATATTGAGGCACTTGTCATAACGTGGCACCAGTTTTTGAATACCCTCCTCATAAAATTCTGCCGCCTGACTTATTAACCACTGTATCACAAATGTTTTGACTTCGTTATCATCTTGAAGACGCTGACCGCCCAGGTGTTTCTTCAAGTGCAGGAACAAATGGTAGTCGCTGGGCGCCAGATCAGGGCTGTATGGAGGATGATCTAGAGTTTCCACATTAAAAAGATTTGATGAGATCTTTGGTCCGATTAGCCACATGTGGACGGGCATTGTCATGCAGCAAAACGATACCCTTACTCAACTTGCCACGTCTTTTGTTCTGGATTGCACGACGCAGATTGTTCAATGTCTCACAATAAGACGCTGCATTGATTGTCTCATTACGAGGCAGAAACTCCACTAGCAATACTCCTTTTCTGTCTCAAAAAACTGTGCACATGATTTTCCGGGCAGAAATTGTTTGCTTAAACTTCACTCTTTTGGGTGATGATGAATGTCGCCATTCCATGGATTGTTGTTTCGATTCTGGTGTGACGTAGGCCACCCATGTTTCGTCACCAGTAACAATTTGGTTTAAAAAATCTTCACCTTCATTGCGGTACCGCTCAAGGAAAGTCAATGCACTGCCTAAACGTTGGGTTTTGTGCAAATCCGTCAACATTTTTGGAACCCAACGTGAACACAATTTCCGGTAATTCAAGTTCTCGGTCACAATGCGATACAAAACACTACGAGAACATTGAGGAAAGCAGTCGGACAATGATGAAATTGTAAAACGTCTGTTTTCTCTCACCTTTTCGTCCACTTTCTGCACCAAATCTTCATTAACGACCGAAGGACGCCCACTCCGTTCTTCATCATGCACATTTGTGCGGCCATCTGTAAATGCTCTCACCCATTTCCTTACCATTCCATCACTCATAATGTTTTGTCCGTAAACTTCACAGATCTCACGATGAATATCGATCGGTTTTACTGCTTTAGCACTAAGAAATCGTATAACAGCCCGTACTTCACAATCAGCGGGACTCACGATTGTCGGAGGCATCTTAAAC
The DNA here is from genome assembly GCA_019974015.1 of Nephila pilipes. NCBI lineage: Eukaryota > Metazoa > Arthropoda > Arachnida > Araneae > Nephilidae > Nephila > Nephila pilipes. Next base: position 235,879 of record BMAW01018525.1, on the reverse strand, counting down.
ACTCAGTAAACAACGTATACAATGAAGAATCAGACTGTAATGGCGTCAGTGCGTAGACAAGAGATGTAGGTAACCAGCGAGCATGCGCGGAACGCCGACCGGAGCGCTGCGACGGCGGAATCGCAAAACGGTACTTACTTAAAAAACATGCCTCGTATTTAAATTATATATTCGACAATGATCACTATTTTTTTTGCCTTAGTTTACTTTCATTATAAGAAACAGGTAAAAGTCTTAAGTCTTTCGGTAGAGATGAGTTGTTATACAATTTCCCAAATTTACACACACGCATATTATTCAGTATAGATGATATTTTAATGCCATATTACACAAATGTTTTGCTTACTTTTTCAAAAGTATTGCTGAAGAAGTAAGCTAGGATTTTAAATATATATATTGATTAAGATCTCAGCTCTTTAGATTGAAAAATAATTAATACTTTATTTCCGATAAGCTAGATATTATTATGCTCCCATAGGGATATCTAAATTCTTAATACCAGTTAATTAAAGTTATCTAATTTCTTATAGTTCCACAATTTCGACCTTAACACTAAGTAAATATAGTTTAATAGTTAAAAGGTTTTATCATTAAATAAGAAGAGCAAATAATTTGCTTTGATGTGTCAAGTAATTTGTTCTCCACATATTAAATTTCCGTAGAACAGAAAATGCAAATTGGAAGTAATCCATGCGATAAAATTATGATAAAGTCACACAAAACGAAAAACGAGAAAATATTAGCAACTTAAATCTTGGAGTCTTAGAACTAATAATTTTACATAAATTTAAATAAATTGTAGACTTTGCTTTAGTGAACGAGACTAGACAAAATCCTGAATTATTACTACTTACATGTTAAAAAAAAAACACGAATTCTTCCTAGTTTATTAAATACCGCCTTTTAGGAAGTTAAGCGTTTCGATTTAACCTATTAAAGACGCGAAGGTGATAATATGAAAAGTTACTTTAATTTTTTTTTATGTAAACTAAACAGTCTAACATTAAAATTTTGAATAATATGGAAGAACACTCAAAAATTTAGACTTCGTGCTGATGTACTCGTATCATTAAATATAAAGGGTTATTATCCACTTAGGAATAACTATTTTAAAAAAAAAACTATATATATATTTTTTATTAAATTAACAAATTGATTTAAAAGTTTTCTTCAAAGAAAAACTTTTTAAGCATTTGATAAAGAGTTGCGTGATTTGATAAAGAAAATATTTGAATCCCAAAAATTATATAGTTTTCTAAATATTCTAACAAACAATGACAATATAACACATTCGAAAGCAGTTGTTAAAATATTGTAAAAATGAGATTTTTTAAGCCAGTTTTAACTTTATTTGAAAATTTTATTCCAGAATTTTCTTATGTAAAATGATCGGTAGATAATTTCCCCGCTGCGCAGAGTGAATGAGTAAAAGTGAAGTTTATTGACGCAAGTGTCAGATGTGGCCTTGCTACGCCAAACAAAATGTAACTGTGGTCAAGACGTTTGAAAACAAAATTGAAAAAGAAGATTAAAATTGGTTGACAAGAATGAAGGTCGAAAATATAGAAGGATACCTAGAATATCCCGGGGGCTTGTCACCCATGTTTCCCAAAGACAGTTAACTCCATAAGAAAGAAGAAATGACTGGGTGCCTCGGGGTCATGATGCTCGCACCCATGCCCCATGAGGTCCACTGATACAATTCCCAGGGGCAGGATGCGCGGCTATACTCCAAGACACTGAATATCTATTTTAGTCGCCTCTCACAGCTACAATGGGATTATTCTTTCACATCCGGTCACCACAGGGGTGTGACATTGGGCTATTCGCGGTTTCTCTTCACTAACCTTGGGGACTTTCAATTGAGATTGATTGCTTTCGCTAAACAACCTTTGCCCAACCAAAAATGAAACGTGATGAAGAACATTAATATGTAAAGCAGTTAGGAATGAAGTGAAGCGGTGGAGTTGAGAATTATATAAACTTCATCTGAAGGAGTAGAGTATCTGAAGGAGGATCAGAGAGGCGTTGTAGTGAGAGGAGGTGGAATCTAAGTGCTATATTATAGGAAGTTGGATTTACAGATTAGTATTGAGGTGAGGTCCGAGTAGAGATCTCTCGGATTGAGAATTGTTCTAGTATTTTCAGCAGTTGTTCCAGATTCGGAGTTGCAGTTGATAAGAGATATTGGTAAGAAGTTGTTAGTTTATTATTGGTGGGTTGAATTAAAGCGTTAGTAAACTTAACCTGGAGAGCACTATTATTGATGTCATAGCAGATATATAATAATAAGATTGTGAAAGTTGTTTTAGTGGTTCTGTAATTATTGGTGTCGTAGTATTTAATATTTAGAATTAGTGATGGCACAAGATAACGCCCGGGTCGACCGGGTGTTACAGGGGTGCCCCACAGAACAGAATCCTCTATCATTCGCATATCATAAGAACTTTGACCATCCTATTCTATACCATTATGAATGAGTAAAATTTGGGAGCAAAGAAGGTTTCGAAATTAATCCACTATTTCTTGAGCTAAATAGAGAAAACATTGTTTCATTAGTGGAATCGCGATGGAAGTTCAGCTAATAAAAAATAATTTAAAAATGGTTTTTAAATTGTTAATTCATTAACAAAATGAGACATTTTTCATTCACTGATATAACCTGATAAAAATATTACCCAAAAGATACGTATCCTTTATGTAACCCAGTATTCATTTTCTGATCTATTACCCATTTTTTCATTCATTCACGCTAACATGTTACTATCCAGGAAAAACCATCGGAGAAGAATACCAGTGTTTGTTGACGAAACCAGGTTTTAAAGTCAGCTTCTACTTTTTCGACCAGAAAGAAAATATCTTTGAATAAGTTCTTTCATCTTGGAGAAGAAATGAAGGTCGTAAGCAATGACACTTAGTTCAACGTCCTCTCCATGTGGGTTACATTTTTTTAGCTCTCACCTAGCCACCGTGTAGCCCGGGCCGAAGCACGTAAAATCCATCGTGGCCCAAAGTCCTACCGTTGGCTTCGTGTGGAAGTTAGGAGAGGGGGTGCCACCTCAAGTGTCGTCCTCGTCACTTGACCGAGGTTCAAAATTACGAGGTCCGTCGCCAATAGCCCTCGCGTTGCTTCTAGTGCGAATTATAACTAGTGTGTTAATGCTTCTAGTGCGATATTGAACGTTAATAAGAACTAAACTAAACAAAAACTAATCTCACCTAGCCAACGAACACCTGGGAAGAAAATGAATGCATTATATAAGAGATACATGCAGCTTCCAGGTAAAGTAAAAATATTGAATATCAAGTATTAAGCATAAAAATTGAGGCTGTGCACGCTTTGTTTTTCGATTGCACATTATAACTATATAATGTTGAAACTTTGTAAGAAGGAAAGTCAAATGTGTTTATGGAAATATGTATTCATATATCACAAGATACTAATAATAAGTATCCTTTCTTCCCCTTAAAGAAAGAAAGTTAGACTTCAGTTATAATTTCTTTGAATTCCTCCCCTTCAATCCTAAATTGGGCCGCGTTAGCCTAGTGGTCAAGGTCATGGACTAGCGACCGGCGGTTTTCGTTCAGTCGCGGGTTCGATCCTTGGCCGCCAAAGACCCGCCGCGTAGCCGGGGCTGATACACGTTAAATCTGTTCGGGGTCCAAAGTCCTCCCGTTGGCGTGGTGTGGATGTTAGGAGAGGGGGTGCCAGCTCAGATGTCGTCCTCGTCACTTGACCGAGGTTCAAAATTACGAGGTCCGTCGCCAATAGCCCTCGTGTTGCTTCTAGTGCGACGTTAATAAAAAACTAAACTAAACTCAATCCTAAATTACTATACCTCTTTCATAAACTTTTTTATTCATTTATACCTTTCAGAATGTTTACTCTTATTTACAGTTGCCTTATGCTTCTCTAAAAACACGCATTTATTTAAGTAGCTCATATACTTTTACCAAGATTATGTAGTATCCATATTTACAGAAAAAGTTCAAAATATATTTTCTTTTGATCTTTGTGTATGCACCATACTAAAAAAAAGAGATTTTCTTGGGGTTAAATAAGGAAAGACGTGTTGTTAAAATCTTACGGTAAGTTTTCCTTCATGATATGTGGCGGCGGTAGCCTAATGATCAGGGTCGCTGACTCGCTGACGGCGGTGTTTGTCGAGTAGAAGGTTCGAGTTTGCTGCCATAAAAGACCCACTGTGTAGCCAGAGCTGATGTAGGTTTCATTTATCGAGACACAAAGTCCACACATCGGCGTGGTGAGGAAGCTTAGAGAGGGAGATGTCAGCTCAGATGTCCTCGTCATTAGACCGAGGTTCAATATTACGAGGTACATCGCCAATAGTCCTCGTGTTGCTTTTAGTGCGACTTTAATAAAAACTAAACTAAACTAAATACATGATACCAAGCCAAGCAACCAAGTACTGTATACTTTCGATTGGTAGGTAAACTTGGCATATTAACAATCTGAAGAAAGAAATGGACTTGACGTTTATTTCCAGCAAGCAATAGCGTTTAAAATTGCATCGACTGCCATCTCATTAGAACCGAATGAGACGCTTCTTGAATATAGAGAACTCGAGTCCAGTTATTCTAACCTGGAATCCCTTCTCACTAATTTTTTATAACTCAAGATTAATTACAATAATTCCTCCAGTTTTTGAACACCTATCAGTCTGTCGGTATCATCTGTGACTTTCTGCTTTACTTTTAATTCTATTTCATTTTATACCACTATTTTTTATCCAAATCATTAAATTATCTTCAACTAATTTACCTAATAAAGTTTCCTTTGGATGGCAAGGAGTTGAAATTTTATGCAAATAACATTAAAAAAATTCCCGAGATTAGTGAAGAAAAATCGAC
>BMAW01018525.1:201556-224070 GCA_019974015.1 Nephila pilipes | reverse complement strand
CTAAGAAGGAGTTGTCCGATGGAGACAAAAATTTGCTGATAAGAAAATTATGTTCATAATAGAAAAATGATTAAAATTTCAGAAAAAGGTCTTGACCCACCTCTAAACTGGATGGAAGCTGCCACATGACGTGGCTTAGAGAGATAAAGTTCCCTGATGGTCTCCTGCGATATTTCTTGCCAAATTTGCTCCAATTGTCGGGCTAGTTCATCAACATTCCCTGGCAGATGCAGTCGCCTTCCCATCCTATCCCAGACATGCTCGATTGCAGAGAGATCTGGCTGGCCAAGGAAGTGTTTGACAAGCTGTAAGAATTCATAACAACATGTGCAGTATGTGGTCTGGCATTATCTTGCTGAAAAATAAGAGCAGGATACTGCAAAAGGAACGGTAGTAAAACAGGTCTCAGAATGTCGTCGACGTACTGCTGGGCAGTAAGTGTGCCTCTAATGAGGACGAAAGGGGTCCGGCTATCAAGGGAAATGGAAACCCAGACCATAACTTCTGGTTGAGGACCTGTGTGGCGTGCAATAGTGAAAGCAGAATCAGCAAGCTTCCCTGGGCGTCTCCAAACACGTCTTGGATGATCGTCAGAGCACAGTTGGAAGCGGGATTCGTCGCTAACTACTAGACGTCCTCAATCAGTATCATTCCAACTTGATCGAGATAAGCACCACTGTAATCTGGCTTGACAGTGTGCAGGCGTGAGTGGCAGGTGGCGTAGAGGTTGGTACGAGTGTAGATTTGGCTCTATCAGCCGTCTGTGAACGGTTATAGTGGCCATTCGCGTACAGGTCGCACGCCTGATGGTTGATAACGATGAATCAGGCACTGTGACTGCTGATCTGACAATCAGTCTGTCTCCCGATCTGCTGGGGTCCTAGATCGACCGCTACCCTCATGATGCTGAAATCTGCCATTTTCACTCATTCTTGCCAGCATCTTCTAATTGTCGTATCGCTTCGACTCATATGACGAGCGATTCACCGATTTGCTCAACCTGCTTCTTTCAATACTACTTCTTTCAAACTCTGACAATTGCTCGTAATGAGCTCAAATCCTGTGGCAAGGTATTTTTTCAGTCGTTGAAAGGTATCCTAAATTGCAATGCAACAGAGAATTTGACCATCATATTGAGAATCGCTTCTTATATACACCTGCGAAGTGAACAGTTCCGATGACCTGCAGTCCTTCTACTCATTCATTGGACACCGAATTTTAATCCTTTGCATTTTCGGTCTAAATGTCTTTGCATGCAAAATTTCATTTTAATCGGGCAACTCCTTCTTGGTGGGTCGTTTTTTTTTGTTGTTATAGAGTGCATAAGATAAAATTAAGCCTTTTAGCTTTTATCAATGATATGAAATTTATCCTAAGTCTTACAAGAGCTATACGATGGATCTTCAGTGGTATCATGACTTGAACACACGATTCAATGGTAACACGTTTCAACGAAAACCCACGATTCACGGCCGCGAGTTCGTGACTATGATCACAAGGCTAACGAGTGGCCACACGTCTCCTGCACTTTACATTTCTTCTCTCCACAAGATGGCTTCTGTATAAATTTAGCATTGACGTAACAATCCGCAGCGCACTGCTCGGGCATTGGCTATCTCCGCCGTAATTGCACGTTCTTCATACTTGCCCGTACCACCCTAAATGCAATGGGTCTACTCCCGTAATACTAATACTTCACTTGGCATCTAGAGCCGAAACGAATATTTGCGCGAAATCTGAAATCCCAATATGTTGGTGCGAGTATTATGATAGTTAGGTCATTGCTTTTGGGATTTAGGCTAAAATATACGAGAGTCGTTCTTTTCAACCTCCGATCCAGCTATTAAGTAACCGGACAAAGAGTAGGAAGCAGAAATACGCAGTGCACGACTGTGCATTTCTCTAACTAACCTCTGATATTACCGATGCCATCTCCTAATTTCAAGCTGACCCTTAGGTAACCAAACATGGTTCAATTGATGCTCCCGCCAAGTACTAGTTGTGTAGTGTTATTCGATTTTTTTCAAGCAGAAAGGAATAATATATCAGAAATTCACTAAAAAGTCATCCGATTAAATATGAAAACTTTCTGCGTTATGGAGTTGTGCGTAATTGTAGACTATTTGAAGACGGCAAACCAATGATCATGAGGAAAGAGGACAAAAATTGCAAGTCTGTTTAAACACGCTTTCAATAGCCTGAAGGTTATGGCTTCGGGTATTTGGGACCATAATGGTGTTTTGTTTGCTCAGTTTATGGAACCGAGAGCTACGATCAATGTAGCTATTTATTATCAGACTTTTCGCCTACTGCGAAGAGGCATTTAACGCAAAAGAGGAATGGAGCTTTGAAACAAAGCGTAGGTCCCTCACACATCACTAGCGGCAATCTTCCTCGAAGAGAACAGAAAACTCGTTCACCGATACAACAAATCCCTGAATCTTCACTGGGATTGCGTTGAAAAGTAACCATGTTTGTTCATAATTTTGTCTTGCTCTGTACTCCTGTCTTTTTTAGGGTCTATCAGATTTTGGAAAAAAAAACTGCCCTCGTATACTCTCTCTGATGTAATATACATAACGTTAATTCATATACCATGAAAAAGTACAGGTTTTCTGAAAAGGTGTTTATTATTCCTTTTGATTCACGTATTTTATAATTTAGCCATTTTTAAATACCAGTAAATGATAGGGCAGAGTTTTAATTTATTTTGTACTTAAATATAGCTGATATATTATCAATCACAGGAACATAAAAGGAGAATCTCGTTAGACGAACAGCGTATATAGGAAGGGAGCATTTAATTGTTTGGAAATGAGGTTCATGGCCAGTGGCTATAGCCTAGAGATCATGTCGCAAGTTCCAGTCCGGCGTTATTCAGTAGATTCATGGGTTCCAGTCCCAATACCATTAAGGACCCATCGTGTGATAGAATTGTTGATAATTAAACCTATCGGGATTGAAGGTCCTCACATTAGAATGGTGGGGAAGCTTGGAAAATTGGCTGCAATTCCTGGTGTTATCCTTGTCACTTGACCATTGTTCATAAGTATGAGGTCCGTCGCAAATAGCTTACGAGTTGGCTTCTAAGTGTATCGTTAATAAATAACTTATTAATCAATAAGGTCTATGAATATGAAAATGTTAAGAAACTTGCTGAGTGCTTAGCTTTGTTTCCTTTGTGAAGAATGTAAGAAATATGAAGCACGATTAAATGAAAGTACGATTGAGGATTACTGTATAAGGATTCATATCCATCATAGGTGCGACAAAATATATCGTTATATGTTTAACCAGAGAGCATCTTGACATTCGACCTAAGTCTTTATATTTCATCTTAATAAGATGTATGGCCTGTGAATATGTTGCGAAATTTATTTAGAGGCAGTGGCAGACTTTTAGTTATGAACACGTACTTCCGACCATCGTTGTTTCCATTGAGTAGTGGGTAAAAGTTTTGTTGTCATTAAAAACCTGCCATGTTGTAGAACTGATGCACGTTGGATTTGTTGCGACTCTAAGTTCTTCAAAAAGTATGGTATGGAATGTTGGAAGTGAAGGTTCCGGTTCATGTGTCATCCTCGTTACTTGACCGAGGTTCAAAATTATGAAGCCAATAGCTCCTGTGTTGTTTATAAGAGCGACGATTTTAAAAACAACCAATAAAAATCAAATCAAAGCTTATTTGTGTCATTTCAACAGGAATGATTGATTGATTTTATGTATATAAAGATGTTTCCAGGTCTCACCGACGGCAACAACTCGACGCGGATGCAATCAAATTTTGATTGGGTTGCAGGATACTACCAATTCAAAACGAACTTTTGAATCAATGTCAAATTCGTTTCGGTTCCGATTAACAGATGGCAGCACCCAATGATAACAACAATTTACCTTAATAATGCCATCTGTCATCAAATACAAGTGCTTTTTGAATCACCCTCGTATTGCGCCTATTCGCTGTATATATTACATTTAAGCCGTTTTCAGTCATTTCCAGTCTTTCGATCTCTTCGCAAAATACATTTAATGAGGAAAACTTATTCAATTCACACTCAAGTAGAATTGTTCAGAACAATAAATTACATAAGAAATCATTACTGCTTTTAAACTATTGAAAATATCATCAAATCATGGACAGGCAATATCATCATCGATTATCACCTACATTATATTGAACAGTTGTCAACAAAAACATTTATCAAACTATGAGCAGTTCTCTGAGGAATAACTTACTCTGGTAGCCATTGGGTTATCGGAGTAATTATGGTGGGTATTTACACCATGAATTCAGTTAAAAGTAAATAAAAAATAAAAATAAAACCTTTGCATTTGCAGCACTTGAAAAACATTAGTTTTTCGTTCAGAGAAACACAATTTAGTTTTAATCCTTACCTAACGTGACCAGACTTCCCAACTTTTAATAATTTATCCCGAGTCCTCCGGGGTCTTAAGAAAGTTCCGATTTTTAGAAGTTAGGGGACGACAAGCTAGGGGACGTCCTGAGAACGGGAAGGGAATAAACGGTTTTCGGCTTCCATGTAGCCTTTTCACCAGGATATGAGCTTCATATTATTTTTGTAAATTTTATCATGTTAAACTTTAGTAATAAAAATAATTGTTGAGAACTGCTTATCAGAAACTGCTTATCAAAGTTCGCCTTAATCAGTTGCTAGAATACGACTACTAGTCGTGTGTAAAAAGATACGAAATTTTTCAACAAACTATAAATTTATTTTAACGACTGCCAACAGCTAAACTGTGCGGCGAATAAGCGAATTGATACTACCACTAATGGCGTCTCTCGCCGAACGCAGTTCATTCCAAATCAACAAGGATGTTGCCAACACGAAACAGATAAAAACTGAATTCATGGTGAGGGAATAGTATTAGAAATTATTTTACATACATATAAAATAAAGACATATTTCAAGTGTATTAATGAAATAAAAGATATTGTATACAAATAGGTCCAAACAACCACCTTTGTTTGAACTTAATGAAGAGTGGCATTTTTCTGCATTGGCAGCGACGAAAACATTTTGTTGCTGTAAAATGAAGAGAGCACACTTCTACAGATTTTATTCTTATGGCGACATGTTCCGCTAGAGATCTAGCATAATTTGGTACATTGTTGCAAAGAAATTATATCTCATACAAAAATTGTAAACGAAGGGGAATTTTAGAGAGGAGAATGGGCAGGGTGTAAGGAGTTTGTTGGTCGTCCACGAAGTAACGCCTTCGCAAATTGAGTTTTGTAACTGTCTCTCATACGATACACATCGTACTGCGTGCTAGTGCTAGTTAAACAGAGATGTAAACAAATAAGCTATTCAGATGATTTATGATTGTAATTTATTTAGGTACCAAAATTAAGTATTTTTTAGATACCAAATTTTTAATCAAGACCCTCCTCCCTGTCAATGGTGTCCCGCTTTTTGAATGTTAAATTCTGGTCACCTTATCCTTACCACATTACCTAAAGTAAAAATATTTAGGTGTTTAACACGAGAAGGAATTAATATTCTTGTAAAACGCATTCAAAAATACATGAGTCCGATTCCAAAAGTGCTTAATTTTATTTTTCGAAGTGAAATCATAACAGCAACTGTAATAACACTGAAAACTTATAACACGCTGAATATTTCATTATCTTGTTCTATGCATTCTCTGTTTATTTATTTCAAACTACTGTTTCGAAAAGATATTTTCTTTCTGTTCATCTTCCCTCCTACCAAAAATAAGACACTGGGAGATGTATATTTATTTAGAATGACAGCAGAAGCGGCTCGGATTGTCAAGAGTTCTGCGAAAGTTTATTTTTCCTTTGGTACAAAAGGAGTTGCAGCTGCCTGTTGACATTTACTTCAGTTACTTCTCCAAAAAGCCTCTAGGTTTTGAGAGTATCAATTTTTCTTACCTTCCAGCTATTATTTACATTTTTTTATTGTTCCTTTTATGGGAAAAAGGGAGGAAAAAGTTTGCGAAGAGAATTTTCTTTTCAGGTTTTTTCACTAGAGGATGTATTCATTGCTAAAATATCTTACAGAACCACGGATGATAAATTTATCCGCGTACTTAAACATAGACTTATCAGGTGAGCTAATGTGTCTGAAAGATATTCGATGAAACTTTTCCTAGATTTAGTTTCCTAAGAAACTATCTATTTTAAAGTTTGTATGTGCTCTCTAATATTATTTTAGATCTTTTTGGAGATTTTTATTCTGTTTCTGATACTATATATCACTAAGCATGGTTATAATGTCATAATACTCGAACTTTGGTAAATAAGTTAAAAGTTTGGATTCTTGTGCGTTATTATGACTGACCTTCGATTATTTAAATGAGCATTATTTTTTTTCATATGTTTTAAATAAAAGGGCCTTCTTCTTTTTCTTTATTTTTTTTTTGTTAAATATTTAGAAAGTGCAGTTGTATTGATTTTAGATTTATGAGATTTTTTAGTTCTATTTTTTTTATAGTGTTTGCGGTTGCCTAAAAATCAAGGGCATTTACGTACGAATAAAAAATTACTTTTTATATTTTAATTCTGAAATGAAAAAAAAAAAAAAAAAAAAAAAAAACTAACAATAAGTCACTAATATATCTAAACTAATTAAAGCTTTAAAAAATCGGCTATACTTTGTTTTGAGTCTTTAGAGAAATTAATTTTGAATGTACATTTTCTTGATTGTTAGTTAATAAATCACAATTGTGCGATGTATCTAACAAAGATAAAATAACTAGTATAATCGTTATTATGTTTACAATGTTAAGCTATTTAAAAAAAAGTTTAAAATTTGCTCGAATGATCCCAACAGTGAAATGCATGAAATATATTAAAATTATTAGAACTATATGCCATATACTCATACAATTGAATGATCAAAATTTTTCTTAATCAAAACCTTTTATTATATTTATTAGTGTAATCTGTCACATGAAATAAAAGACATTAGTTTTACGTAATTGCCTAAAAACATCTGAATTACAGATACAAAATACAGGAAAGTATAAGAAACAATTTAAGGAAATTGATTTTATTTTCATACGTATATTATATAATTTTTATAACAGCAAAATTCATATTAATTGTTCTTTGAATGGTTTATTTTAGTAACATTGCACTGAAAGCAACACGAGGGCTATTAGTGAGAAACCTCGTAAATTTGAACATCGGTCAAGTGATGAGGGCCACACCTGAGCACCGGCATTTCTCTCTCCTAACTCCCACACCACGCGGTAGGGAGGACTTTGAGCCCCGATAGATTTAATGTGCATCAACCCCGGCTACACGGTAAATCTTTAGCGGCATTAAGGCTAAAACCCACGGCGTGACCATGATTACTAGACTATAGTGGCCATAATTATTCTTTGAATTACAACGAAAAAGGTCATTATTAAGGCAACAATCGGAACAAAATTACGTTTTAGAGAATTGTAACTCACATTTACTAAGCAAATTCAAATTTTTATTATATTTTTATGCATATATTAAAGCAAATGATCTTGAATATAAAAATATGTGTAGTTCTTTTTTCCTTTCATCGCGTAACATCCCAGTATGTTTATACTTAGACTAGCATCAACCAATTTTCTTGTTTTTGAAATATGAATAATCCTTCAAAATATAAACATTCGAATGTACAAAAACGATGCTACCTTTTTTTTTTTTTTTTTTTATCATACAATAAAACGAAACAAACAATTCCACAAGGGAAAAAATTTAGATTAGTATTAAAATACTGAAATTAAAGCAAACGATTAAATATTAAAGTAAATAATAAATCATTTCTAGCTGACGATAATAATTTATTCAGAGATTAAATCTGATCTAACAACAAAAATAGCGAAAAGAAAATATTTGACACTACTACCTTGATATGTGTTCGGGTCTCATGACCATATAATTAAAATTAAACAAATTATTTATGTATTTTAAGGCATTGTTTTAAAATCTTATTAAAATATTTACTTCTAAGCAATGTATTGATTGCGGAAGTAAAGTCTGTGTGGTTTGTAGATGGTGACACTGCGTATTATGCATGTAAGCTAAATATGAGTGTTAAATGTCTTTTTCGATATTCAGAGGAAAAGATACTTTTCTTTACATTTTTGTTTAAACATAAACGAACATTATACTTTTCTTAAAACAGTTTTCTGCTTTGAAATTAATTGATTGATCGATTGCTTTCAAGGAATATATAACAGCACAGGTTATTATTTCCTTTCAACTATTCTTTTAGTTTTATTGATATGAGCATATTTCATATTCTACAAGATTGTTCTAAACACTCATTTACTATCTGTTGCATTTTCGAAAAGCTCTTTGAAAGTAATATTGCGCTGTGGATTTATCTTGAGTATATTTCAGAGGTGATTTCTATGGAACACCTATTTTTTACAATAGTCCATTTCAGTTCTATTCACTTCAACATCAATACTGAAGTGTATTTGAAGCCCTTGTTCCAATCGCGTAAGCCTTATGATCCGAGTATCTTCGTGACCGTGTAATGTCAATTTGAACTTAAATTTCCTTACGAGTCAAAAGAATTATGTTCGAAATCATTGATACGATTACAGTTACTACACATTGTATTTTAATTTAAACTGCAGCTGTGTAAAAGCACGGAAGTAACACAATTTTGCTGATGATTCGAGTGTTTATGTTTCATTCACTTAGGAATTTTACATTTGCTTACTGTATTCATTCAGTAACTTTGTATATCAGAATATATATAAATATAAATTGTACCGTAAAAATCAATAAATATAAATGAAATAAAATAGTTTTAGTTCATTCAATTTATCAATTTATTTATTGTGCTAATTTCATATCATCTGCAGCTGTAAGCATATTTAATTTGAGAATGTTTAATGAAATAAATGTACCCTATCATATTTTTCTACATTTTTCTTAAATAAAACTTTTTTACAATTATTTGTGGAAATTTTCATTGCAGTCTACAAGTTAATGTTTGTCAAAGGGCATCTGTATCTTAGCTATCTGCTTAAAATTTGTCGATTTTGCTTCATTGTAATGGATTAATATATTAATGAATGTCAATCTGGCCGAAAGACATTTTCTTCAAAGAAAGACTTACACAAGCATTTATTACCTCATTCGAAAAAATGATCTCACTTGCAATACTTGTAATAAATCGTTTTCGTCGATGGGTATTTTAATACGCCATCAATGCATTCATGCAAGAGAAATATCATATACTTGCTAAATTTGCAGATCATTTTCTCAAAAATATCATTTTAATTGCCATTTACGCACTTACTCAAATAAAAAATTCTACTCATATCCTGTTTGCAAGTAATTCTTTAATCGCCTCTCTACTACCTCTCCCGCATTTATGTTCTCGAACAAAGGAAGAAAAACTTAATATTTGTGAATTTTGCCAGAAGGCATTTTCTGTATAAGAGGTAAATTAAAAACACATATACGTATTTATACTAAAAAAAACTTTATGTTTGCAAAATTTTCTCGAATGCTTTCACTCAAAGTAATCAATTAAAAAACTTCATTTGCGTTTCCATACTAAAGAAAAACTATATCATAATTCAAATTGCAATAAGGTTTTCTCTCAAAAGAAGTTTTAATTATACATTTACTCATTTATATAAAGGGAAAACCCTATATTTGCGTAATTTTAATGTAGAAGGATTTCTCTATCAGTTGTAATTTAAGGAAACTTTTGCGCATTCATACTATGGAAATATTTTCCGTTTGTGAAATTTGCAACAAGGACTTTACCCAAAGACCAGATTAAAAAAACATTTTCGCATTCAAGTTAAGGAAAATTCATATGTTTGTGAAACTTACAAGAAATCGTTTTCTTGTTTCTCCAACTTAAAACGCAATACACTTTTTCACCAATAAGTAGTCATACATTCAAGAAATTTAACATATGACTTCGTTTATTTCTAATTAATATATATTTCGTTTATTTCTAATTAATGTATCACTAATTCATGAGTGATACTCGCGAATTAGTTTTTGAATCGGAATTTTTTGGACGAGTTTTGTTTTTGAAACTAGACACAAAATTATAAAATTTCTAGATTTCTACTATTAATCTTATTGTATGATTAGATCCCTGGATTCTCTTTCTTATGAATCCACAATCATATTTTACTATAAAGTTAAAATCTTTTTTTATGTTTTCATCCATGCTATCGTTCGGAGAGTTTTGAAAATATTATTGAGAACAAATGCTATCCGACTTTTGTCGAACGTAATGTTAACAGAAAAAACAAGAAACTAATGGGAAATAAGTTAAATCATTACATATATATATATATATATATATATATATATATATATATATATATATATAAGATTATTTTTTTTGACTTTTCGAATATTGTTTACTCAGGTCAAAACATATACTGGCATATTTTTATCCCCGCAAATAAATGCATAGCTTACACATAGACAGGTGTATTGAGACTCCTAGATGAAAATTTAAGGGGTCATAGAAAAGCTCTTAAGATACACGAATACGTTCGGAGTACTTTTGTTCAAAAAAACATTTCTTAGAGAAAAAAAAAATTATTCCCTTTTTAACTTCAGTTTCAATGTAAATAAGCTATGTTATACTGATATTTACAATTACTTAAGTTTCACAAAATAACAAATTTATAGAGAATTTTGAAGAAATTTTAGAAACATTTCACAAAAATACAACATGAAAATCTATTCACTTAATTTATGTAAATTTAGTATCAAAATAAATCTTATGCTTATATCTAGGGCTAGAACAAAACTCTTTTGGGTACTTAAGTAAATAAAAATTTCAGAGTCAATCGAAGAACTGTTACAAGAAATTTGCCTTATCTTACACCGTTGTTATACATGTAATAGACCATAATTTTTTAAAAAAATTCTTATTATGAACTTTATTTTGGTTCACGCCCTAGAAAATATTATGAGAAAAGATATTACTAAGTTTTAAAGAAATTTAACAATAATATTTTGAGTTAATCATTTTTGGAGTTTTCAAAACATGCAAAAAAACAGATTTTGTGAAAAATGCATTTTTAGTAAAATTCACCGTATATGCACAATTACTTACTTAAAGTTTACCAGTTTTATATCGTATACCTTTAGTTTGCTCATTTTAACCATTTTTTCAATTTTTGCTAATCTATTTTTCTCTGGCAACTTTTACCGTTGACAAAGAATGTCGTTTCGACTCAGTTATCCAAACTTCATCCGGTTCTGTAAAACCTTTTATTATAAATACACCAATAGGCCCACTGAAATGTTTCAATATACCCAATAATCCCTAAAATTCCTTATAAAACTGAATTACTATCATAAATTCTCCTAATCGCAGTGTTGGCAATGAAACAAAAACGTATTTCGGAATGAATTTTATAAAATTCCATTGAAACACACTTTTGCAATTTTGATTTTTTCCTGGTAAGTATTTCTCTAATAGGTTTTTATCGCAAAAATTGTCAATTCATCATATTCATATACCTTACACAAGCAATATTCAACCTATAATTCATAAGAGGAGAGCAAGGGGTGAACCACTAGACTGTGCTGTAATAGAAAGAATAAAGCTTGGGATTTTAAAACGTTTTTATGTATTTCACTTGGTGTGTGTGTCATCAAATTTTCGATCGTTAATTTAACCAACTTCCTATCAAGCTAGATCTCTGAAACTTTGGGAATCATTCTTAACACATCGATCAATAACTCCCGAGTCTAACATTGAAAACAACATTTTTTTTGCAAAATTTCTTTTATTCATCAACATAACACCTTTTGTTAATCACCTTTTAGGGTGATACAATCGTTCCAACGCTTTTCCAAATCTTTTTTTTTTTTTTTTTCTTTTTCCAAATTTTTTCTTTTCTTTTCTTTTTTTTTTTTTTCGCAAGAAATCTTTTTTGTTCCGAGTAAATAGCGATAAACAGCTTTCTGAATCATCGACTCGTTGCTGTTTTTGTTCCATCGAAAGCAATCGCGGCACCCACTTGGAAAAAACCTTTTTCACTTCACTTCGAAAAACCTTTTTCCTGGTCCGATCGACTTAAAATTTTGACACGTTTCAAGCAAAGGTTAGTACTCTAGAAAGACCTGGTTACTGGTTTACTACGAGCGCCATCTCTGGGTTAGTCTCGGGAGTTATTGATCGATGTGTTACACCTGCTGAGTCCGCATTTCTGATGCGCTGTAGCTCCTACTATTAATTCATTGGGCACCAAATTTTAATAATTTGCATGTTCGGTCTAAATGTGTTTGCATACGAAATTTCATTACAATTGGGCAAATCCTTCTTGGTGCGTCGTTTTTTGTTTTTGTCA
Source organism: Nephila pilipes (assembly GCA_019974015.1). Lineage (NCBI taxonomy): Eukaryota > Metazoa > Arthropoda > Arachnida > Araneae > Nephilidae > Nephila > Nephila pilipes. The sequence goes on along the minus strand of BMAW01018525.1, from coordinate 211,743 downwards.
TAGAGTGTATGTTAAGTCTTTGAATTGTGTTGATAGTGACGTCATTCGGCGAGTTTCGAGAATGACGTCATCGTGTTAAATTGGTTTGAGAAGGTTCCACTTTCGAGTTGGGGAGGAATCGTATTTATTCGAAATGTTTCTGTACTTGCTTATATTGATATTAATTTTCATTTTATTTGATCATTTTAATAAAGTATAATTTCTTAAATATTGTATTATTTTTGCTGGTAATTTTATCATTCTTCAATTTGAGTCCAATTAAATCTTTATAAAAATGTGAATATCTTCATTACCTAATGTTTTAACTATATCTTATGATATTCGTGCAATATATATACGGCTGATTAATACACTAAGAAACAATTTTCAAAAAATTCTTTACCTGAAAAAAGTCTGGGTTCTATGAAATTATTACTTTGATATCTTAAGCATGAGAGTTTAATATTTAAAAAAGGAAAGTTGTGTGCTCATTATTTCATTCAAAATTAGTGATTTGTGTGTCATTAGATTTAAAATTAAAAGTCTATTGTCCCATTAGAAATAAAAAGGAGACTTTTTTGTAGTATACATATAGTTTTTTTTTGTTCAGAAGCTATGAAAGATTTCTTATGTTTAAATAACTAGCGAAAGTATTGGTAATGACCAATACTTAAGCTATATCTTTTACCTTTCACCTCTTTTAAACTTTTTGTATCAATGACAAGCCAAATTGGTTTATTTGTATCAAATATAATTAGTTATTATACATGAAGGAATTTAAATTTCTTAAATTTTAATTATTATTATTTATTTATATGACTTTTGATTGAATAGAAGATGAAAATTGTTTTCATAACTGAAACAAAACTTGGCCACACACACACACACACACACAATACCACAATAACAATAATACACACACAAATACACACAACACATACACACACGCACACACACACTACAGTTTTCATTTAAATTTTTAAATATAAATTGATTATAAATGTTTGAAAATTTGTAATCAGAAAAATAAATACATTTACAGCTGCTCAGGTAAAAAGTTAAGAAAAATGTTCCAATTACAATAAAAAGCCTCATGCTTAATTTTTTGATCGAAAGAAAACCTAATTGTGCAATTTTCATTCATTTGCATCTCACTTTTAGTCAACTTTTATTCCACTTTAAAAATGATTTGAATATTATTCATCATTATGAAATTATTCAAAATTACTTCATCTTATGTTTTTAAAGTCTATTAACACTGTCTAATATAATGTTATGATCCAAAATGTATTCCTTTTCTTTTTAATCAGTATGGGTATTACATTTCCTTCTTTGAAATATCTTTATCATGCAAAAAGAAATGCGAAAAAAATTCTTTTTCGCTACAATAATTTCTTTTCAACGGTATTCGTTACTTAGTAAGATCTATAAAAAAGAAAATTAATGCTGAACAAACAGACTTTAATTTTTTTTTTCATAATAGCTTTTGCAATTAAAATAATTGCATAGCTTTTGCATATAACCGAAATAATTAGTTCTCATTTCTCATTAATGCAGAGGAAAAGAAATTATTTCTATCATTAGATAGAAAAGATGTTTGGTTGACATGAAAATTGCATAGAATGAGGACGAATAGATTAAGTAAAGTTCAAAAAACATTGAAAATAGCAGTTCTGGAACTTAAAGAAAATTGTCGAAGAAAAAATATTACGCTTCACTTAGGTTTTTAAAACAAATTATGCAGATGAATTAAGAATATATTTTTTGCTTAATTTTATGAACTGTTAACAACTCAAATTATTCTTGAATGATTTATTTATAGGTTTGAAGAAAAAATATCTCTCTTAAAGAATCTCAAGTTTCATTCAGATAATAATATAGAAATACAGTTCTGATAGGAGTGAAAAAGGAAGACCCCGGGCCCCGCGTCGGGGAGGGATTCAACTCTTAACAATGAGTACTTAGACAGAAGAAATAAATTCACAGATTTATTCCTGAAAGTAGAAAAAATCAACAAAATATATCGTTTTTAACTTTTTAAAAATAATTTTAAATAGTGTATGCACCGGGTTTAACGAATAAAAAGTACAATGTTGTATTCAGTACCGTATTAACCAATAAGGAAAGTTAGCAACTGCGTAGGACTTTAAGTTTCAGGGACCGACCAGAAACTAGATGGCGGGCCAAATCGGGCAGTTCCAGTTCTGAAAAAGTGTTGCCCTAATCGATAAATTCTCTTATTTATTCCTTTAAAAAATTTCATTCCTAAACATGTTTATTGTTAGTAAATATCGAAAAGCTGTATAAATGGAGTCTATAGAAAGATTTTACACGTACTATTCCTTTTCAAAATCCTCCACTAAGGAATGGAATTTCAATATTACAATAATAATATAACATTATTATAGAATTGTTATTTAGCATAGTTATATTATTAGTTAATTAATAACATAATTTATTACCATGGTTAGATAAAGTCAAAATATGCTGGCGCCTAAGAGGTTCATCTCCGTTTTTGTAGCCTTAGGGTCCGGGGGCTAACTACTAGCTAGTGTCCAAACTGGGGGCTTGCCCGCCGCGGGCCCCCCCCCCCCCAGTTAACTTCCCAAGGAAACTTTGTGCCCATTTATCTTCTACGGGAGGATAAAGGGCTGAGTGGAACCATGACCAGCTAACCAAGCCGAAGCCATTGAGGATCGAACCCTAAACGGCAGTTCTCGCAGTCAGACATGGTAATCACTACACTAACACGGCCGCAATTAATTACCACAACCATGTGTTATTAGTGATGGAGCTCTCTCATCTCTTTTTCACAAGTCTAACTGACCACAGCAGCCAAGTGATCCTAGTCTGGCATTCGGTGCTGTTTTCATCGAGTCGTGGGTTCGAACTCTGATGCAACTACATAATCGTCGCGTATCGAGGCTAATTCATGTTAAATCTGGTTGAAGTCCGAAGTCGTCCCAAAGATGTTTGAAGACAGAAGTGTAAGTTTAGTTGTCATCCTCGTAACTTTATCGAGGCTCAAAATTTCGATGTTCGTCGCCAATAGCCCTCGTTTTTCTACTCAGTGCTACTTTTACAAACATTCACAATTGCACCCATTTGTCTAATGAACAATAACTAGGGTAAAAAGCGCCAAATAACCAGCTCACCTGGGAACTCTTTTCTGGTTCGGTTGTGTACAGTGTAAGAACAGGCGTATTTCGGAGAAAATTTATTCGGACCAGAAAACAGGAGTTCTAATCATCTTCGTCGCACCGATCTCCACTTTAAAAAGGTGATATCTACATCTACTACTAGATGGAAAAAAATATCCCCCAAAATGGCGTAAAACTCGTCCATTGAAATAGCATTACAACTCTAATATTGTAATAATATTAAAAGGGCGTTTCTGCTTCATTAATCAGTAATGTTAATTTAATGTTTCATTAGATGGTGGAGTTAAAATATTTTCTCAACTTTTCTCTGAATATACTTGGAAATAATCGAGTTATGTGCTCGTGAATCATTAACAAGACAGGCAAAAATCTTATAATTAATGTTTTTGTGACTAAAAACCTGTCTTTTTTGTTATTTTTAATTTATAATCTAAATTTCAAATTCATATTTTTACTCTAATACTTTAAATTAATACTTAATTTGGGGCTAAGAGATGGTGAAAAGAAAATATAAGTGTCCGATGATTTCTTAGCAACAAAGGAACGACAAAATGATTAAGCTGTATCTAGTAACACAGATCGAACGGATCATATACTACAACAGGAATATAGTTTGTTTTAAATTCCTATTAGTTCACACTCTCCCTATATATATATATATATATATATATATATATATATATATATATATACACTTTGTTCAAATTTCTTCAACGTTTAATAAATATTTTTTATTCATCCACCTACAGTTCAAATACGTTTTTTTAAACTTATAGTGGATGACACGAGATGTTAATACAGTTTTTTCATATATTAATTCATTAATTAAATTTAATTGGTGAAAATGCAAATTAGCCCAACCACTTGGCGCGATTTCAAAAATTGCCAAACTTGGCGATTTTCTTTAGCTGATCGATAAGTCCTTAAAGCGGACCAGGGTAACCACATTTGACAAAATACCGCCAAATAATTCCTGTCGCCTAGAATGGTTTGGCTAAACTGCATTCCAACCATTTAATTTACCGGATGAATTAAGAAACAAGCCAATGCTTCTACTAAGACATTTGTCTTGCAACGGCAAAGTTGGTAGAGCACTGGCGTTCAATCTTCGGATCGAATCCCGTCGAAGTATTAACTTTTTTTTATTTGATTTTCAAATAATTGATTTTAGTTTTATATGGGAGAAAAAAAATTTCTCTTATATAAGATATTTAGCAGGATGTAAATTTAGGAATAAATACCGTCAGTGACGAAGCGTGTAGATCGCCAGAAAAAAATTTCATGTGCCACAAATTTTTTTTTTGAAGAACGTTTTTTTTCTCTGTCCTCTGTAGCTTGAAAGGGCATTTACTAAATCATCAGAAAAAGAATAGTCATATAATACAGAAATTCAATACATGACTCTTAATCCTGTGTTGCAATATTTTGATGTATGAATATATTCAAGGAACTAATTTTTGAATTGCAATAAAAGAATATGAGAGATTTAATAAAATCGTGTTTCATCCTGCTTCTGCAAAACGCATTTTACTCTTAGAATGTGACAAATAATTACAAAATTGATAAATTTAAAATAGTTCACTTATTGTGTAATCCTGTTATGTCTTCTTAGATGAAAGAACCATAGTATTTGATGGAAAAGCTAAAAAACACGATTTAATTATGTATTGAATTATTCAAACATAGAATCATACATCCGTCACTTATAATATTTAGAAGAAAATTTTACGCTAGCAGACCAGTACATTTCCTCTTATTTTAGAAACATGTGCTATGAAATGGAATAGAACGTTTGACGTTATCGGGAAATTACCCGTCTTAAGATATCATGTATGAAAATTTTGTCATACAAAACTAATGTTCTTATAAATTACGTTTGGAAATAATTTTCAATGGAAAATTGAATTTTATTGGATATAAAATAAAAATGTTTACTTATACTTATTTGTATGAATAAAATTAATTTTCAACAACAAACATTCTAGTATTGAAAATCAATCTTATATGAAATGTTTTATAGATTCATTAAAAACTAATTAATTTTATGGGATACAGGGTTTCAGATTATACATGAAAAATTTCTATTCGATACCTTGAGGCACTACTTCTAAGAAATACTATATACATAACATAAGTCAATTAACGTTAATTAATAGTTAATTTAAGATGTATTGCAAATTTCAACTGATATTAAAATTTATTCAATACAGAAAATTATTCTAGACCTAGGAATAATTATTTTCAAATTATATATAACTTTTCATGAAAAATGGATAAAAGTTATATTTAATTCAGATACACTATTGACTGAAGTCAGTGTATGCAATGAGTTATGACGGTGGTCCGTCTGAGTTGAATATTTTTGTTCTATTGTATTCGTATTTATAACCGCACGCACTCTTACTAACATTTTGCAGTTGATGTGTGGTTGTACTTTTACAATGTGCGATAAATCCTATATTTTATTGTTACCATTAATCTATTTTGAGAAGAATACTTGCCTTTTTTCATTTTCATTTTTGTTGAGAGAAGCAAAAATATGATTAATAGATGAGTGTAACAAAAAAAAAAAAAAAAAAAAAAAAAAAATTAAGCGATACATCGCCAAAAATGAGATAATGGAATCGTCATAAATCGCGTGACATGGACGGAACCATAATATCATCTCATTGTCGTTAAACTACGAAGAAATAAACTAACTTAAAAGGAAAAGAATATATTTAGTAAAAAAAAATTTCACCTGGAGGAATTAGTATATTACTTACTTACTAAAGAGTGATCCTTGTTGAAAAGAAAATCTTGGAGGCTAAATACAAGGCGTAGAAGAACTTCTGCACAACCAATAAAGAAAACTCTGGTCCGATGATTAGTGTTGACTTTGAACATCCCTTGAACTTTCTGAATTTTGAGGCCATAATACCTGATTCATCTAATAAATTTGATGAATAATCTGAGTCGAAACGTATATTCTTAATACGTTTCCTTTTCCAAAGAAATTTTTTTTATGTAACTTTTTGAGAATTTCAACATTCTCCGGTGGTTTCCACCGTGGCGGTACGCAGTATACATGGAAATGTTAAATTCCGAAAGTTACCTGCAAAATGTTACAAATAGTTCGGTAATTTTTGAATCAATTACACTTTTCCGTCGACATCTGTAATTATGCTTTCCAAGAAAAAGAAACTTCGCTTGCTGATCAAAATAAAATTAATAATAATTCACTCATGGCTCAAAAGAGATGTTAATAAAATCACTAAAATAGAACAGGAATGTTTCCGATAGGAAAATATAAGTGGGAATATATTGGCTCATTAATGAGTATTAGCCACAAAAGTGTAGAAATTGAAGGAGATTTTTCTAGGTTAAGATCATTTTACATAAAATTTAGATCAATACAAGGAGAACGAAATGTAGATAAAATATTTTCTTACGTGCTATTTTTTAAAACTTGTTGACTAATAAATCACGCATTTTATATCCTATACTGTCTGGAGTACTCCTTCTTTGATAGAGTGAATATTTAAATAACTCAAAATATATTTTATAAAAGTATTTTAATATATAATTTTAATGATAACGAAGAAATGAATAAATACAACGACCTATGAAAAACTCCTAGCAGAATATTAAACTGCTAAGAGAATAATAGCTACCGAGGTAGTACCTGGTGCACGATAACTCTGTCGAGGCTCAATGGTCCCATGTTGAGATGGCGTGAAATGTTTTAGAATGAGATACCGACTCAGATGCCACGTCTACGTCACTTAACCGTAAGCTCAAAAATACGAGGACCATCGCAGATCGTTCTTTTGTTTCTTCTATATTCTATGTTCATGAAAAAATAATAAATCACTCATTCAAAGCTCTAAAATTTAAATCACTTCTCTTTGTTTAAAGGGCAAGGCGTATTAGCCAGATTTTTAAATCCAAACATTGCATCATGAGCCAACAAAATTAAACTCCATTAACTTCCTCAATACCAAGGTCAACTTTGAACCATAAAATTTTGAATAATTTGTATCAATCGATTCTAAATACGTGAAAAAGTACTGAAAAATATTAAAAAAATTATTTTTATTTTTGAGAAACTAAGTATCTCCTAGGACACATAATGTTAATTTAAAATATTCTTTTATTCTTAATTTAATGAGAAATTCATAATATTAGCACGCTCGCACGCACACACACAAACACACGCACACACGCGCATGCACGCACACAGACACACACATATAATGTAAAATGAGCAATGTAAAATTTGAATCGCAAAATATTCCTGTCCGAACTGTTTGCAGAAGAGTTCTGATTTCCAAAATTTATTTCATTCGTTTTTTCTCTCTTCTTATCTAATACTATTAAATAATTTCTCAATTTTAAATTGTTTTTTCGTATTGAAAACTCGTGATTTCTAAGAAATGTAGCCTACGAGTACGAGTTGTTTCTGCCCAGTACATTCGAATTTTGGGAAATTTTAAATTAGACATAATTACAGTGATCACTAATTATGTTTCTTTTCATTTTCTGACAGATACTGATTCCTTCCTGTATTCCTTAAATATCTACATTTGGGGAATTCAGTTAGCAATTAAAGGATATCTTTCCGAGCTGAAATAAATTCCATAATTATAGTTTCAAATCGAGGGATTTTGATAGCCATTGACCCAATGTCTCCTACACTGAAATAACAGCGTTCTAAATCAGAAGTGGGAAGATTTGAGTAAGAAATTAATAATGTTAGATATAAACAGCAAGTAATTCAATAGTGTGTTTAATAATTTTTTATCACTCAAATAATAAAAAATATGAACACTTAGCGATGCGCAAGCGTATAATTTTCTTCCTCTCGGTAAACACCATTTTCATTTTATTATAAATAAGGTACGAATGCAAAATGTTCACTAGAAACCATTTTTTTTTCAGAACTACCATCTATTAACAAGAAAATTAACTAACTCTGGGTACCAATGATGCCTTTTTTCAGCTTGACGACATTTTTTGAAAATGTTGTTTAGTGTCTTCTACAGACGACGCTGGGACTGAGGAGGTTAATAAGTATTTTAGCTCTTTTCGCATAAAGAGCTAAGATAAAATTGATACAAATGTTGTGGTATCTAAATGATATAAATTCCAGTTTTAATTGATTAATTAACTAAGTATCGCGATTGTAAGTATTCGCCTGCTCAGTAACAATTTAGCGTAAGGCTTCTAACAGTGATTTCCGAATATCGCCTTCGGTATCCTTTTATCTATAAATTAAACAATAAGTCATCATGTAAGATGTCAATTCATTTTTGACGTGGTAGCTTATAATTAAGTTAATGATTGATTCATTTCAGCAAACTTGATTTTTTTTTCTCACATGAGTTAAGTAATATTTAAGCGTCTGGTTATTTTGTAGTACTAAATTAATTGTAATATATTTGACGATTTGTTAGAGGTCTAATGAACAGATGAATCCATAAACTGGTGAAAGGAAAAAATTTCTCCGATAATGAACAGAATAGGTGAGAACAGTTCATTTAAAAGAACAAAAAATATCACTCCTGGTTTGGAATATTAATTAAAGTTGTATTGTTTTTTTTTGTTTTTTGTTTTTTTTTTGTTTTAAGATATTTGAACATGAAACAAAAAAAAATTAAGCAGTATATATTTTCCGTATTCTTTTGTTTTTAATATTTAAAACTAATGCTTCCAAGAACTAGATAATCACTCACAAAACCTACTCACTAGATAATCACTCACAAAATGAAACATATCCGAAGTCCGCACGACTTCGGATATGTTTCATTAATAAGTTGTTTCAGTGATTGCAAAAATATTTGTTTTCCTACATTATTCCTTATTAGAAAAATAGGATCGAAGTTTTTCTTTTAGACGCTTCCAGATAAAATGTCAAAAACTATTTATTCAAGAAGTACTTTCCTTATAAGTTTATTTTTGTTCTTAAGCTTTAAAGTGAAGGGACTCAGAAATGTCGTTAGCCCTTGGCATTTAAGGGTCAGTACCCCGAAGAGCGACACATTTCACTTCCTATTCCACGAGATATGCACACAATGCAAGGTAGTTCGTTTACTTCTGTACTTCAAAAACATTCCGTTAGAGAAACGAAAGGCTTTAACCAATAACACTGAATAAAAGAAAGATTTTTTTTATCATTTAAAAGGATTCGCTTTGAGATATACTCAAATATTGCATTTAACTTCTTCAGTCCTAGCATCGTCTGTAAGAGACTCTAAGTAACACTTTCAAAAAAATGCCACGAATTTAAATAAAAGGCATCATTAATACCCAGAATTAGTTAATTTTCTTGTTAATAGATGGTAGTTCTGAAAAAAAAAAAGATAGTTTCTAGTGAACATTTCGCATTCGTATCTTATTTATAGTAAAATGAAAATGGTGTTTACCGAGAGGAAGAAAATTATACGCTTGCGCATCGCTAAGTGTTCATATTTTTTATTATTCGTGTAATAAGAAATTATTAAACACACTGTTAAATTCCTTAAACTTGCTGTTTATATCTAACATTATTAATTTCTTACTCAAATCTTCCCACTTCTGATTTAGAACGCTGTTATTTCATTCTCTCCTGTAGGAGACATTGGGTCAATGGCTATCAAAATCACACGATTTAAAACTATAATTATGGAATTTATTTCAGCTCGGAATGATATTCTTTAATTGCTAACTGAATTCACCAAATGTAGATATTTAAAGGATACAGGAAATAATCAGCATCTGTCAGAAAATGAAAAGAAACATAGTTAGTGATCACTGTAATTATGTCTAATTTAAAATTTACCAGAATTCGACTTAGTTAATTTCGGCAGAAACAACTATAACTCCCGTACTCGTAGACAACATTTCTTGGAAATCACGAGTTTTCAATAAGAAACAACTTAAAATTGAGAAATTATTTAATAGTGTAAGATAAAGAGAGAGAGAAAAAACAAATGAGAGAGATAAATTTTGGAAATCAGGACTCTTCTGCAAACATTTCGGACAGAGATATTTTGTGATTCAAGTTTTACATTATGCTCATTTTACAAT